>JAHLSL010000012.1:653038-791212 GCA_025920805.1 Petroica traversi
CCCCCAGAGGTTTCCTCCTAAATATTTGCCCTAAACCAGGACAAATAGTATCATCTGATAAAAAGGCATTTGTAATAAAAGATACTACACTCTGTAGTATGGATTTCCCAAAGTATCTCTAAAAGGTGCACTAAGCTAAAGTGCTTTATTTCTACATGTCATTGCAGAAGAGAAAAATATTTTAAAGTTTCTCACCTTTCCTGTTTTACTTTTGAATTCAGCTCTCCAGTTCATTAAAAAAGTGAATATTTTATTTTCCAAAATGACATAGAAGGGCATCAAATTTTGTTCAAAGGAAAGAAGAAAGAAACAGAAATATTCTGAATTAATTTTTCATCTTCTCCCTTGCAGTCAGAAAATCTCACT
The DNA here is from genome assembly GCA_025920805.1 of Petroica traversi. Classification (NCBI taxonomy): domain Eukaryota; kingdom Metazoa; phylum Chordata; class Aves; order Passeriformes; family Petroicidae; genus Petroica; species Petroica traversi. The sequence goes on from JAHLSL010000012.1 coordinate 653,405, forward strand.
TAAAAGCCCATGTTGCTTTTTTATTTCCTTTGCAGATGAGCACTGTGGCTGGAAGTGGACGCATGACTCCTTAATGCTTCTTGTGGATAGCTGGCAACCTACAAGGTTCTAAATGTTTGTTGGTGTTTTAAAGGTTTGTGCTGTTTTACCAGAGAAGCTCTGTATTGTAATAAGGCTGTTTTTAATAACCTGAATGGTGATCCAGAAAATTGCAGAATGGCTGTTTCAGGGGGTTTGTAGTGGAGAGACCAATAGTAAAGAGTTAGTTAAAGATGCTAATTGAAATGCACTGCACTGACAAGAAATGAATATCAGGCTTAAAAGACACAAAATACTTTGAAAATGTGGAATGGTATAAGACTGTCAAAAAGAAAAGCTAAAAACAAGTGTATTTCCCTGTCAGGCAACATAAGCTCTAAGTCTTTATAAACTTCTAAATCCAAATGAAAAAGTGTCTGAAAATGGTTAAAATTAGCAGTGTTTCAAAACTATTGTTTTCAAAATAGAGCAACTCTACAGTTTTTCTGTAGGAAGAGTGCTATTGCTATAAGTATCATTGCTTTGAGAAGAGGACATAGAACAAGCACCTTCTCTACTCAATTGTGCAACTCTTTCCAAATCACTGGCTCTTTCTTATCCCTTGGTCAGTTCAGGCACAAAAGTGGATTGCATCAAATTCCATTAAAATCAATGAGTGTATTAAAGTTAAGCTTTCATGGATAAATGAATAAAATAAAAAGTAGTACGTGAGTGCTGAATTATTTAATGTGGATTCATTTCTGGGGCATGACTTTCGGAAGACACTTGAGGCTTCAGTGGTGTTTGGATAGGTTTTGTGTACTGTGTAAAACCATGTATTTCTTCTTCTCATTCCTCAGGAAACCATAAGGTCATATTGGAATGTCACAACAACCATTTATTTCTTATTTATCAGTGCATAGTTCCTGTATTGAATTACATGTACTTATATCTCATTTCACAACTTAATTTCTGAGATTCAGACTGATCATGATGGCTTTTTGTGACTATTGACTCCTGCAAAATTCTTTGAGCTTTCCTATCCCAAGAGGCAAACAGAAGTGCCATTAATTTGCATTCAGGAATAATATTACCTGTAATTTTCTAAAATGCTGTTTTAACATGGCCAAATTTCTGGGTGACTAACTGTGAAATTACTGCTTTTTTATAAATGCTTAATTTCAGCCCATAATAGAAAACCATTATACAGTGCCCAAAGGCTGATATGGTAAGTGGCTTTCAGAGCTTTTCATTTCATAACAATTTTTGTTGAATTAGTAATAGGATATATAAAGAAATAGTAAAAAGTTTGCTCTAGTCTGCCAGAAACTTTACTTACGTATCAGACAAACCTGAAGGTTGTGCCTTTATACCAATTGGCAGAGAATGTCTAGCCTAGACTACCATCTGAATAAACAAATTTTGCCAGAAAATTAAATTGTTGATCGCTTATCTGAAAGATTATTTGGCCTTTGTGTCTTGTTACTTGCTAAGTGACATAGAAACAAATATCAGTGTGGAAAATTCTTGTATTTTAAAACACAGAATCAAAAATCTTAAGATGATGGGTTTGCATAGGAAGGAAATGTACTTCAGGGTGAGAGAGAGAGGCATTGTCAGCACCTAAGGGACAAAGGATTCCGTTCCTTTGCTCCTCTTTTCTATAATGGTCGGGTTTTATGCCTACCAAGGTCCTGAGCACCCTAGAGCTAGAGCTCCCATGTCTTCAAATGTTTTGTATGCCTTCATATTGAAGGCTATTGGAAGCCAGTATCCTTGCTTTGCTCAAAGCTAGGCTGTAATTCCATGCCAAAGCATCCTCACAAAATGTGAGCAAATTGTAGGACTGAGCCAACTCTAAAAATGGTGGCAGACTGAATCCCAAATTGGGAACAAAAAGGTATTAAATTGTTCATGTTTCTAGAAGAATATTCCTTGTCTGACTAACCTTATCTTTGCATGCTTACCTGAGCTGAGTTCAGAAAAGGGTGGAATTTTCTTGCAAGATGATGTGACTCTGTTAAAATATCAATTGCAAAACCTTGCTGACAGTATGAGCTGGCAGTACATGCTAATGTCTTCAGATTTACATTCTTGGCATTTTAAAATCTGTTTCAATACAGTAGTCTGAACAGTGGTAGCAGAAGCAAGTGTGGATTACATTTCTAAAATATCTATTAATACAAAATGTAGAAACTTGTTACTATGTGGTTCCTCCAAAGTCAATGGGTAATTCCTATCAATTGCTTGGAGGAATTTACCAGACAACATCATTAATGTTAAGACTTTCCTACTACTTCAGTATTACAAATCCTTCTTTTTATGTTAATTTATCAAAAACCATCACTCAAAATTTAGAAGTCAGACTTTGTGGGTCCATCAATAGTCACTGCCTAAGAGAGTGTCTAAATATTGACTTATTGACACAGCTAATTCCTCCCCCCACCCCAGTCTCAGTGATTCAAAGAGTACATGTTCTATCTTGTGGTAATATGCCTTAGCCCATGGCTGGAATCAAACCCAGTTCACATCCAGACTGTTTCAATCTAAGCCACCTAGGAAAGAGCAGCTGTGTGGTGAGATATGGGGTAAGAGAGGTGACAAAGCTTTGATCCTGTGTTCCCACTGGAAAGAATTGAAACAAACCTTAGCCTGCATGAATCAAGCCTCTCACTGTGCCTCCAGCATTGCTTCAATGGGACATGAAATGTCATCTCAGAGGAAGGGCTCTTCTTACCCCAGTGTGAAACCCATAGGCTGAGAGCATTAGACATGGACATTTTCTGGAGGGAAGCATTGCCATATGGTATGCAGATCAAGTCTTCTGTCATTCTTTAATCCTCTCATAAGGACACTTAAATATAGGATTTTTTTCTCATGCTAGTCTTGAATTTTTTCATACTTACTTAGCAGTCAGCTGAGACCACAAGTTCTTCAGGGCTTCAGTAAGTGACAAAGACCCTGATAAAAGGAGAATACACTTTTAAAAGAAAAACACTGGTGTTTTTTCATAGAATTCTAGTCCTGAAAAGCAGGAATATTGTGTAAAGACCATAAAACCAAGAAAAATATCCATACTTCTAAAATGAACCCAAAACTCTGTTGCAATAGTTGAACATAAATAAGCTGCTTTTTTTAAATTTTTTTTTTTTACCTTGACATCTGGTCTCATCCAGGTTAAAACAGATATATTTACCAGAAGCCAATTTTAACTAATTCAGCAATTCTTGCTGTATAGGAGTCAGACTGGAAGATTACTGGAATCTCTTCTGGCCTTACGATGAATGAATGTATGGTTTTATGCCAGGAATAAGCTATTAATTTGGACTACGTCTCTGAACATCCTTTGTCTCTCTACCTGACTATATCATTGACAATTTCTCTTTACTTTGAAGACCAGGAAAAAGCAGTCAGGACTGTAGAGTAGTAATCAATATGGATGTGTATTATTACACTTACCCCTTGGCAGGCTATATCAAATTCATTGAACATGTTGTAAAGTATTCCCAAATATTCCCCTAATAAATTATAAAAATTATTTCCTTGGAAAGTACTGCTTTAAGCAAGGAAAAAATCTACACCATTGGAAGGTCAATGTTATGAAAACAGCATCAATTTTCTTGATGAATTGATGGTTCAGAAGCAATTTGGTGTGAGTCTTCAATTCTGACAGTACATGTGACTTTGGCTAGATGCCTGGATATATGCAGTGAGTAAACATAAAGTGGTGGAAATGATCTTGATCTCTAATGTTATGTGTGCTAAGACAAATAATAGTGGCACTTAAATATAGCTGCCAAAGCTATCTGTAATAAAAGTACAAGACAAAAAAAAAAAAAAATAACAGCAGTCCCTAAATTGAAGAATCATTGATCATTGTGGGCTGCAGTAAATCTACTGGTATTAAAGTTTCCTGGAATGGGATGCCAAGGATTAAAACAAATAACTCTACAGTTCGTCAGGCCTTCTTTCTTTGTAGAGCTTGCCAACCTTATAGAAAGGTTAGAAAAGGTCCTAGGATGCACACAAAATTTGTATTTGCCTCAATATCAAATGCACATGAAAAGGCATTGGACATATATGAAGAGAAACAGGAGAACAAGTGTGAAGTTAGAACCCTGTAACCATTTTTCTTCACCTTATTATCTAAGTAGTCTTGAGGTGGCTGTCAGGTAAAAAACCTGCAAAAAATGATGCAGATATACAGTGGCTGATGCACAGGGAGACATGAAAACAAATATTAGAAAGTGTGCAAAAAGCCTCCTTAAAAGCTTTTCTATCTCCTGAGGTTTTAAGAAGAGAATCAATTCAAATGCCTCTTCACTCCGTAAACATAGGAGAAAATAGTGGGAAATAGTTACATCTAATGCATTTTGGTATTCTACCTCATGTTACTGTCTTTTAAAAGGCCCATGGCAAATTTCATAGATTTTTAGAACAGTGCCCGTGGTTGTCTCTGACTGAATTTAGGATTTTTAAAAAATTTTGGGGTTTTTTTTTCTTTTTGTTTTTAAGGAAAGAAAGGATAAAGGCTGTTTTCACTTATGTTCTACATTTTCTCCTTGAATGCTATATAAATTGTTAGTTCAATTTCTGTATTTGATCTCATCAGGGAAATGCATTTCTTACTAAAAATTGTCTCTTGTTTTCTTACCTCAGAGGAACTGACCTTTCTGGGGTAAAAGCATTTTTATGTAATTGCAATTTTCTAGCTTTGAACAAAATCATTACTTCCTTGCTTTGGTCAGATTCTCAGGCTTCATTTTATAGTCCACAATTTCACTTTTTTCCTATGTGACTTCACTGACTTCCCCCTCACACAGCAGCATATAACTCTATAGCTTTTCATATGCATTTAAAATGAAGATACCATGGAAATCTGTCAGGATGTACCAGGAGAATTTGGATATAATGCCACAAAGAATCCAACTCTGCCTCTTACAATAGAAATCTGCATCTGTAGGAAATACGTCCACACAAATTTTTGCAAAGGAATCTTTGACCAAAATATGTGTGAGAAATACTCAAATGACAATTTTGGGTTTTCTGTTGATCCAGCAAGCGTTGCCAAAGGCTACATTAATGTGTGTTTTCACAGTCTATCCTGCAAAGCCTCAAGCTTAACTTTATGATGTTGAAAATCTGAAAATCCTTGGAAAAGTTCTTGGAAACCTTCAATTTATAGCTAAGGGTACTTAATATACAAGGCTTGCAACGCTTACAATAATTTACCCTTCTTCATCCCACTTGAATGAATCTGTGGCATTTTCTTTAATTCCTGTTATAATCTCAGTAGACAAACTCATTGATCTTTCCCTCTAAAGGGATCTTGCTAGCCAGGAGTTCATAAAACTTCAGATTGCTTCAAATTATGTCCTTATTAACATTAACAGTAATTTTGAAGTGATACAGCACAGTCTCCCAATTCCATTCAATGCATCGGAAGTGAATCATTAGCCTGCATGAGTTTTTATTAACTTTAATAGCAATGTTTTCCTCTCTTATTTCCTTGTGGGTTTTTAATTCCTTGGTGTCTGCTTCTGCCTAGAATTTCTACTTCCCACACTATGATTCATATATCCCTAAAGAGATGCTGCATCCACTTCATGCTATTGGGTATATGATTCTTGGGTCTCCATTTTTTCTGTTGATTTATCTAATTTTGAAGTCTGATTGAACTTTTCTTCTTGTGCATTCATTTTTTCTTAAAAACATCTTGCAGGGGATTTTTTCTATACCTTATATTTGAACTTCCAAATATAGCACATTATGTTCACTGACTCTTTTACCCACAGCAGTATTCCTGCATGGAAAGAAATGTGCTGACACAGATGCAATTTGCCTCACGTACAGGAAGAATGAGATGATACATTGCTCTTCCCAGATACCTACTTTTGCATGTGCATAATTGAAAATGTGTATAACTTGAAAAACAGATTGGGTTTTTTTCAAACGAGTATTTTGTTAACCTTTACAAGATAAAAACAAAGAATGCTTAAAAAGAGATCGAAGTTGTAACTAATGTCTTCAGTGCTGTATTTCACTGTTGTTCAAATCTTCCTATAGTACCAGTAGCAGTTTGTAAATGATGATCTCATTATAGGTAAGGTTGAAATATTTAATGTCAGCCAGTACATTTCTTTAAAAAGCACTGTACTTAGTAACTATTGTAATTACACCAGAAGACATAAGAGAAGAGGTTAGTGCAACAAGTGACCCAGCTTTAATAATGTCATAAGAATTTGTAATTGCAAAATTATCCACTGTGTTATAAATGTTCACTAACATAATATTCAGGTCACTCATCATTTGCAGCACTTCATGAAGTAAGCAATTACTTTTTCCAGTGTACAAATATCTATTCCATTAATTTTAATAAGTCACTCACTTGCAATCCTGAGAGCTGTACATTTAGGCATAGTAAAAAATGCCTTCAGCTGTGACTGAAAAAAATGTATTAGACAATGTTTGAATGCCAGCTTTCTAAATCTTGGTACTAGACATCCCTAGAAAGATTTAGAGGTCAAGTTTGAGTTAAGAACTCAGAACTTCCTAAAAATACCTACAGCCTACTCTAAAATAGGTATTGACATTATGACTCAGATTTCTTTCTTTCCAGATAGACTGTGTGCATCTATGTCCATTCATCCATCCATCCATCCATCCATCCATCCATCCATCCATCCATCCATCTATCCATCCTGTCAATCTATCTGACAGTATTTTAATATTGTATCTTCAAGACTTAGTACAACCTGAAAATGAAAAAGAACCCCAAAACAAAACAAACTGAATGAAAATGGAAAAATTTATAATAATCTGTGTGGGGGACTTTTTTTCTGTCCTGTAATAAATGTTATTATTCAGAAGAAAGTGGAACAGGTCTGGTTCTTTTGCTCTCTTAACTGCACCGAGCTATTGTCGGAATGAATAAAACCCCCACGTTTGCCCTGTGAATAAATCAGCTGCAATAGCAGCTTTCCTTTGAGTTCCCTCATGTTTTCTGCCATCTGGGGAAACCTGCTGGACTGACCTAAAAAATCCATTGCATGGTGCTTTTCCAGATCTAATAATAGCTAAAGTGGTACTATAATAGATAGAATTTCCCAGGTATTTTGTATTCCTTGCCTTTTTGCTGTTTACCTTCACTTGTTGCTTGTTACTATACATTTCATTCAATGTCTTGAGAATAGGGAAGTCATTAACACATATGAATTGAGCCAAGCACATTGAGGATCTTTCCTCTAGGTATCCTGCGAAGACAAGCAATAACAGCTGTATTGTGGAATCTCAAATGAAAAAGGGCTTAAAAATCCAGAACATGCTAGGTCTGCAAACTGAAGATACTTCAAAGTTGTATTGCCCAAGTATTATCCTAATAAAAACTATGTTTGGGGTGAGAAGAGAATAGTTATGTGCAAATATTTTTCTTCACTGAAAACCTTCCAGCTACTAGTACTATTTTACTAGGTAAGGTACAATTTCTCTTGCCCAATTTAGACTCTGTAATGGGTGTCTTGTCTAAGAAAGTCACTCAGACTCCCTGTACAGCTGAGAAAAGTTGAGATAGAGCAGAAACTTTAGAAAATAAGTCATGTAGCTTAGACAGGTTGAAATGAATTGCTTCTGAAAACACATTTTTCTCTCAAGTAACTGTAATGGAAGCCTCAATTTCTCCTTATTGAGTCTGTATGATCATCCTGCTGACACTGGGCTTAGACTGGATGCCCAGCTTTCAGGTGGCTGGTACGTCTGATGAGTACCACCTGAATTATCTTTAGCACTGAAATGCAGCATCCTGGATGGTGCATAGAGGGAGCATCAGCCAGCAAACAGGCTAGAAATCTTGAATCTTACAAGGAAAGACTCTCTTGCCCTTTCTAAATAGCTCCTTACAAAAACTCTAGGCATAAGTTTCAAAAAGCTTGAACAAAGGTATACAATTTTCAATGGTTTATGTGAAAACAGGGTTAGATCAGGACCAAACTTTGCTGAAAACGTAATTCATGGTGTTCATATTGCAAATCTGCTGGCTTTTTCTGGAGTCTGCAGAGGTGGTTTTTCAACTTCATTTGCTTACTTGTCACTTCCAAAATCTCCTGTAAATTCTGCCTAGTGGGATTTTCTAGGGATGTGAAACTAAAACATGTTGTCATACCAAACATAGGCTTTGAACTTTTTCAACATTGTTAGCTGTTGAGAGTAATAAGAAAGATACTCTGGACTGAACTGTCAGGAAAAACAGTTTTAGAAGCATTACCTAGAACTGTGACTTGCCCTTTCCCAACTACTCTTACCAAAGCTATTGTCTTTGCTAGCATGTCTAGGGTGTAATTTCCATGTTATTGCTGCTTTTTCTTGCAACCTGGACCTAATTTCTTTTGTGATCATAACTTCCAGTTTATATTTCACTTCCATTGCCTCTTATTTTTCAGGTTTTGACAATGATAAGAAATTCAGGGAAGAGAAGGTGATGTAATAGAAGCCTTTTGGTACTGAAAGGGGGCTACAAGAGAGCTGGAGAGGAATTTCTTAAAAGAGCGTGTAGAGACAGGACAATGGGGAATGGCTCTAAACTGGTAGAGAGCAGGTTTAGATTAGACATAAGGACTAATCTAAACTGGTTGCCCAGAGAAGTTGAGGGTGCCCCATCCCTGGAAGTGTTAAATGCTGGTTTAATGGGGTTTTGAGCAATATGATCTGTGGAAAGTGTCCCTACCTGTGGAACTGGATGATCTTTAGGGTCTGTTCCAACCCAAACCATGTGGCTCAATGATTTAGATATCTTAACTAAGCTCTAAATGATTTTTTTACTTCTAATGCTATTCCTCTGTAATGATCAGTCACTAAAAAGACCCCCACAGATCCCTTAATATCCAGAGTGGCTAGTTTTCCATATTATATGTGGAAATACTAGATAACTTAGTTCAGATGATAATAAGGAAAATCACATGCTATGTTCCAGTAAAATTATTTTATATAATTATATGCCACTGTTACATTACATAAAATGCATAACTGAAATTTATTATATGTTGATAAAGTGATTTACAAAAAGAATTTGTGTAAATTAAGAAATGTCTGGGTTTTTTATATTTAATGAATAGAGTGCAGAAAACTGATGTTACTACAGTTCTTTGTGTTTGACTTGTACAGATCTAGGGCAAATTAATACCTGGTATAGTGCCATTAATTTGATGGGAGTTACATCAGAGATATGAACTCATTCAGTTATTGCTAGCGCCATCTGGAAATTTATAATGCCACAGCAATGTTTCACTTGCTGAAGACATGTTCATCCTTTTTGTTTAGTATGGGAAGACAGGGATTAAAAATTGAAGATCGCTTTAGCTTGCTCTATATCATCTTAAATTCCCTTGTAGGCTTTGTTATGTTTGGATGGCGAGATGTGAATTTAAATAATATTTAAATAAGCGTAATAGTGCAATCAAGAAGAGACCAAATAGGTCTCAGGAGGAAAAACATTTTCACGAATGTAAACATAACCCTTTTTACAGGGGAGTGGATCTATAGAAGTGGCATTTCTTTTGGTGTGTGCAGATAGCTGTCTCTGCCTGTCCTTCCTGACACAAATTTGTGTTTCTGTTTTAGTGCTGGCATGTTGGAACCTCACTCCTAGAATCAGAATAGATTTGTATCATGAAGTTTGGCTCAATTCTGTCACGGTTTACCACATTGCAGAATTCTGCCAGAAATGTCAGAAACTTCATATTATCTTCTGTTTGTTTAGGAAGTTGTGTTGTTTGTTCTCATTATTTTTATTGGCACTATATCCAGAAATGTATTTTTGAGTGATTAGAAACCCTTCTCTTATTTTGAAACTATGCTTTATCCTTGTGGAAACATCAAATGACAGCCTAATCTATTTCCTTTCTTCTCAGCCTCCTCCAAAGCACATACAGGAATTATGCTTGTAATGACCTCTGATTTCTTGATTTCTGTTAAAAAATGCAGTATACCCAGGCCCAGCCACATCAAAACCTCAGGTAACTCAAGACCAAAGGTCCAGAAACAACTGGAATATGGAGAAAGGAATAACTACCCAGGATACTTGTGTGCTATGTGTATGTGTTTATAACTGTGTAACAGATGTCTCCATGTTACACACAGTGACAGCACACCAGAGCTGGTGAAAAAAAATAAAATCAATGAACAAGACTAATTTAAGTTAATTGATTAATTACCACACCCCAGCTTTAATGTGACATCTTTAAGACAGCGTATCAAGAAACTTTGTGCAGGTGCAAAGTACAAATCTGTGTGTTGTCCCGTCAGGAAATCTGACACTTCTGTGCTTTAAGTACCTTCTCGTTTCTGTTTCCCATGCAGAGAGCGTTGCTGGCCTGGGCAGCATGCCCAGCACCCCTCTCCTGCTGTGAGCTCCTCAGACAGCAGCCCCCGAGGCTGCCACACCAGGGGAGCGTCCCTTGCTGTGCCTGCTGGCAGCACAGGGAGCGATGGAGCCCAACACCTGCCCTCCTCATTTCAGTCTCGCTGAGCCACACAAAACAGGGCTACATTTCTTGTTAAATGTGATACCTTCGCCAAAATACAAATATTGAGGTGAGTTAGCAAGTGTCTGCCATAAATTCACTGGTAATGTAATTTCGTAACTTTGCCTGAGGGGTCCTCTCCTTCAGGGTTCATTTTTTTGCCTATTAGGCCCTTGTTATTAGTGTCGGGTTTGTATTTACAAAACCCACAGTATTCATCAAAACGGTTCACCTTTGAAATGAAATGAAAATGTTGCTGTGTAGTTCACTGGAAATTACCACCAAGGAAAAATTATATACAGAAATTTTTAATAATTACAGTACATTTTTTTTTCAGACAGGATATAGTTAAGGAAATATAAATTTTTTTTCAGTGAATTTTTAATTTAATTTAAGTAAGTTGATTATGTAACTATCTGATGCTAGGATGATGAAGTTAGATACTCCCATAGTTGTGTGTATTTATATAAAGAAGAGAATTCACGCAGCATAAACCAGATAATTTATCTTTGTTGCAGTCAGCTTTGTTGCAGTAGACATGTTGCCTCTGGAATGCTAATAGCCACCAATTTTTATGTGGCAAAAATGAAATACACTGTATTTAGAGATACTCAGAAGGAGAATTTCTTTTCAAGGACAGTAAACACATCAAAATGTCTAAAGAGTCACTAATAGCATAAAAACCCTAACATCCCCCAAACTGAAAAGCAAAAACAACCACTAACCAAAATAAAATCTTTAAAACTGAGTTCTTTACAAGAGATTATGAAAAAATATCAATGGGTCCAGTGAATCAAGAAAGGTACATTTAGATGTAAGGATGTGAAAATAAATCCAAAGAATAAAGGAGGTGGGAATTGAAGAGCAAATCTGAATTTTAAAACAGGTTCTGGTAAGTACATCTTCCCCAACTGTCAGTGCTGTGTCATGCTGTAATCTTTTTTTTTTTATTTGCACTTAAAGAGATGCCAAAGAGGAAACTCTTCCTTCATTGCAGGGATCCTTGACATATGATTGACTTGATATCATGTTGCATAAACTAATAGCAGCCAGAAAGGTGATTGATGAGTCAGATCCCTTTCTGCCTCCCCAAATTCACTGCTGCTAAGCCTTCATTTCTTTGCTTCACTTCTGCAGCTTGTGATCCACAGAATTTTACTTCTCTGTTTGTTGGTGGAGATTATATGCTGTAGGGACTCCTCATATTAAAGAAGCAATGCACTGCAGGGAGCCAGTTTCTGAGGTAATACTTTAACATAAGGTCTGTTCCCCACAGTACTGATATTTTGTGGTAAGCATAGAATAAATTACTCCTTTCTATGAGTTGGTGTTGGGGAGGAGCAAATTTGTTCCAGTTGATTATCAGTTAGTCATTGTCCTACACCTTCCCCTCTCTGAAAGACACGATCTACCTCTTGGGCTTTGACAAGTCAACAGTCTCGGCTGACTGTTCACATGGCAGCATATGGTTGCATTTAATTTTTACCACTCTTTAACCAGTGATTGCTGATGTAACATTTTTCCATGTTGAATGATATTTGACACTAGGGTCAAATTTCAGTGCCCAAGTCTGCAGTAGAAAAGCAAGATTTTCAGAAGATTATACTGTCACACTCCCTAGCATCAAGAGCATTTTCTGTCTTTCTTTCTCTGTTGTCCAACAGCTGAGCTGCTGGCAGTCAGAGTATGTTTTACCACAGGAGGTAGAGTCCAGTCATGTGAAAGTTTAGCTATAGCAGAATCCTGGCTGCATTTAGCCAAAGCATGAAAATCTGCAAATGGAGACTCAAAAGACACGAAGTACTAAAGGATTTTACATTGCTGACATTCATCAAAGGCTGCAGGCATCGTGCCATCTCTCTTCTCCACAGAGAAATAAAACTCTGACAGCTTTCTGAATTAACTTTCAAGAAGATGCAAGGCTCAACAATAAAGTTGTGAATTTGTGCTCCAGTCTTTCCGTCTTCACCAAAACCTTATCTAATATCCAGGCTTAGGACACTCCATATAGCCCTAGAGAAAGGGTATTTGTTCAAGATGATTTTTCTGTGCAGGATCAAGCCTGGTTCAGAGTGAGCAAAATAGTATAGGTAGCACACAGAAGGTTGCAGTAACAATCATGTCTTCTTCCTCCTGTCATGGGGATATTTCTGGAATTCTCAGTTGCTGCAAGCATATCAGCCCAAGATCCCATCTACATCACTACAACCTCTTGGTAGCCTCTCTGATTGTGACTACTTTGAAAGAACTGAGCTGCCTGTTTTAAGCCCTTCTTTACCTGCTGGGGTGGTAACTGGGATGAAGAGCACAGACCATAACAGAAGAATATATAGGTGCATAGGCACTGCTGAAAGCATTAGAAATGAGGAATGCAATTCAAGAGCAACGGTTGTCTGTTCCTGTTGTGTGGAAAAAGAATGTCCAAGGTTCATAAATGCTCATGGTCAAAAGGAAAAACAAATGCCAGAGGGTTTCACAAAAACTCATGAAGTTTTGTTAGTAAATTACTTGGCATTGAAAGTAGTATGTTGGTCACTGACCTACTATATAAGCACATGGCTGAGAAAAAGACAGAGAGAGAAAACAAGACATAGAAAAGAAAGAAAAAAAAAAAAGAAGAAGAAGGAAGGAAGCAAGCAAGCTCCTAGTCCTGGCTCCAGCATTGATCCAGTTGATGGAATGTCCAGGGTCTTAGGGGCACTGCCCAGGATTGGTTGGGGTACCCTTTCATAGATAGGTTTCCCCCCCAGAAGAAGGATTTATCTTTCTACGCAAATTAGTTATAATTCAGAGTCTGTTCTTCCAGAACTTTCTGGAAATGGGTCAGAGGGGCTTCAGGGGTGCTGAGTGCTCTTGTTCTTCCCCTACAGTCCATGCCCATGCCTCATACCTGTGCTTGCACTGTATTGCATTTTGCTCATCTCCAGGAACTAGAACAAGGAAGCTTGTCCTGGAAAAATGCTGCTCTGTTTCTGCATGGCCCCCTTTTCCAGCCACATCTCATTATTTCCTATCATGTGTTCCTATCAACATTCCCTGACTGTTATCAACAATCCTTGGTTGACCCCACAGCCATCCAGCTATCAGTGTTTGAGACATCAGCCCCTTATCTTCTGGGCTTCCACAGTGACATAGGGAAGAAAGAGACAACATGTTGTTACTTTCTTGTACAAGCCTCAAGATTTGTGTGTCTTTACAAATTTTTCATTCTCTCAAACCTGTGTAGCATTGTCTTGATGCGCTTCCATCAGCTTGGACAGGCAAAAATACCCCCAAACAATAAACAAGCACAGTTACAATTTATTGTTGTCGAAGGATTTATTTTGTTGATATTGTCAGTGTTAGTGTCTCGTCTGTCTCCTTTGCAGCTTGAAAAGTTTCTGTAGTCAATTACAGACCTCAAAGTTCCTTTTCAACTGATGTTTTGAGCATTGTAAGAACAGAATGGGAGGGATCTCCCATCTACAGAATCTACAATCTACAGAAATCTACAGAAACAGACCAAAGAAATTAGCTTGGGCAAACAGAGCTAGAAAGTCAAAGACTTTTCGTGTGTGGATGACAATTTAACAGCCATTAAACCAATGCCACTTTAACAAAGGTCAATAAAATATTTCATCTTGTATAGACAAGCTCTGACAGGTGTGAGTGTGTTCTAACAATTACTTGCTCTTTGTTGACTAAACCTGGCCTCTGCTTCTGAAACATTACTCAAGTTTTGGAAAATAAAAAGGATGAGCAGCAAATGCAATGTCTTGTCCTGTGAGACGATTTTCACTATGCTCCTTTCCCCAGAGAAATAAAAAGAATAATAAAAATAACATCTTAGTCCTTTGTCTTGTCAGGGTCTCATATGAATCAAATCTTGCTTAATTAGGATAGAATTAGATGGAATTTTTTGAGCACATCAGTTTTTATTCCCCAGGGATATATTTTCACATGGAGAAAGGACTATGAGGAATCCTCTCTCAGCTTTCACTGGAATGGATTTCCAGGACATTTAATCAGCTATGGCTGATCCATCCAGACAGATACTCTTTTCAGGACTAGATTCACATAGACTTTTTGAGTTTTTTTATCCTGGCCTATTTCCAAAACAGGCACAATGGAGAAGTCTGAGAATGAAGCTACCGCTGTTTTGCACGGATATTTCTTGCTTCACCATGATACATAAATAAACAAACAGTTTATGTACTCCAATGCTTGATGCTGGGCTTTTGAAAGAGGGGTGGGTGTTTCCAGCCCAGGTAACCCATTCCTCAGAAGAACTGCCTCCAAAGAGCTCTGCAGGTGCAGGGCTGTCTTTGTGCTTGCTGATGTCCCAGAGTGGTGGTGATATTATATTTGTAATAGTCCTCTAGAAATGGCAAATTGTAGATCCTTCTAAATGTTATATCACTTTTAGTCTATAGCACACAGACCTTATTGCTCTCTGTGATTGCCCTGCTCTGTTCCTGTGCCCGAAGTAAGGTGCTCTGTGAGCCAGCAGCAGGGACTGTGCAGCTCTGATCCCTCCCTCTCTTCCCAGCCTCAGGGCAGGGACATCCTGAGCTGTGCTGCCAGTGCCCAGCACCTGGCTCAGCTGCTCCTGGTGAGCTGTCACTTTAAAAACACTTATCTGCAGTGATAAAATCATACACCACCAGTGCTCTTATGGCAGTGCTAAACATCTATTAACACTGACAGTCAAGTAATGAGGTGACTGCAGCAATTAATTTCCGTTTCCATTGAGCTCTGCTCTGGAGGATTGTTACACTGACTCTTTGTGAACATCTGAGCATGGGGAGAGGGGAAAGAAAGGAAGTTCCATGTTTCAGCACTTCCACCTTTCTGCTAGACATTGCCAAAAGGCCACTGTCTTTGGATTACTTCCCCGTTTTCAAGTGCCAGAAATTTGATATAGTGTTATTTCATGGTTTGCTGAACACAGAGAGAATTGCTATCAGCAGTGTGTTTTTGCAAAATCGGTGTAACCCTCACTTGATTTCATGCTGTTTCAAAATCCAGTGAAATAGCTTCACTCACTCTCTCTTTCATGATGACAAGTCATTAGTAATGTTACCAGGAGACCAAAATATTGTTGGAATAGGCATTGAATATTAAGATGAATATATCTATTGTTTCATATCATGTTGGGTTTTTTTCCCCAGTAAAATAATAGCCTTAAATAATACTGCAACATTTTTTAAAAATCCAAACTCATTAAAAATGAGTGATTGTTCTAAAGGCAGGAGAAAAAAAATCCAGATTCTCCCAGAAGGCAGGCTGCTGTCAGTTCCTGCATTTCTGTTTATAAACTTAAACTTGGAATCGCTGTCCTGATTAAGGGTGTAGGAGGCTGCCCCAGTTCAGTAAGGGGCTTTAGGCTGAAGAATAGTCTGTGTTGGTAACAGTAACTTACAACAGAAACCATTAGACAGACACAGCCAAAGGGTAGTGGTCTCAAAACCTTTGGAAAGCAATTGGATCTGAATCTTTTGTACACAGGCATAGCTCCACTGAAAATACTGGAGTTATATCAGTTCATGATGAGATTTGCATCTACTGCTTTCAGTAGACCAGTGAAAATTTAAAGTGAGCTTGGGAGTCACCTTTCCTCCTTTCAGCAGCTGACAGAAAGGCAGGAGAGGTCTCAGGAAATGGGAATTATGTGGGGAACAACAGAGTTTATCTACTCAGTACAACTGTGTGCAGAAAAAGCTCCAAAAGAAGCAGTGACCCTAGCTGTGACACTCATGGCAAAGAGCCACAATCTCCCAACACCCAGATAGCATGGCTGGATTGGATTAGGGTGGCTGTACTGGGTCTGGATGCAATTAAAAGGTTAAAGTTCAATTCCAAGCATCCAGTGACAGTCTTAATCCAGCACAAACAAAGTCTTGATAAACAGAAAATCAACTCTAAAATAAAAAATTACAATAAAGCTGCTCCTCCAACTCTGAAATTAAATTAATCCAGTCAATACTTGTATTGAATGCTATAGTAAGGAGTAAGTTTTTCTGGAAAGTAATTAATTATCTGACTCTCTCTCCCAATCATTATTGTAGCAGTGCTATTTAAAGCCTTAAAAGTGATCACACTCTGCTGTGCCAGGTGCTACAGTAATGAGTAAGAGGCAGTGTATGCCTCTAAGATCATTGCCACAGTTGTGAATGAAGTCCAAAAGCAGATGGATGAGAGCTGAGACAGATGTCTGGGGAGCTAATCCTCCATTTCACCCCCAGAGCCAGAGGTCTGGATCAACCTCATGGTGCTGCTGTCCCTGAAGCGTACTGCTCTCCTCTGCAGACCTTCTTCCCACGTCTGCCTACTCCCAGGCATGCTTGTATGCAAATTTCTAATCTGGTAAAGTAGTAAAGAGAGGGAAGGGAAGGGAAAATCAGTTTGTCTGCAATTTGCCTCAGTTAACAGTGGCTCCAGTGCTGTCTTTGGGCAGCAGTAACTTGCAAAGGCTAACAGGAGACACCTGTGCAGAAGGTTTATAGACTTAAACTTGGAATCTTGACCAAGGAGAAACCTGGAATCTTGACCAAGGAGAAACCTTTCCAGTCAATCATGTTTTCTAACAGCATCCTTGGAAAGCAATATGGCAAGAATTTGAATCACTTCCTGAAGACCACGACTCCATCATCAGAGGTGCAGCAATAGGCCTGAACTGATGGCAGCAAAATCAAAAAAGCAGTTCAGCAGATTTTTGGGAGTGACAAGTAAAAATCTCCATGGATTTATTAGAAATCCTAAAAAAATAAGTCAAACTAGTGAAGTAGATGGTAAGGCAAACTGAAGCATTAAAAAAATATTGAATCTCTGACATACAGGACAAATCAACACTTTTCAGCTCATTGGCTACCACATGTGGCAGATAATGTGTAAATTTCTCAAGGAAATACTTGTTTTGCAAAAACAAAAGAGAAATGGGATGTACCAGTCATAGAGAGCATTGATGACATGATTTACTTCAAAAAAATCTGAAGGGCAAAATGAATGCCTGGCCCCTTGTGTGGGAATTGATTTTGGTGAGGTCACTCCACCTTTTTCAATCTGCTCTCTGTCTGCTCAACAACTTCCTATGGAGAATGTCTTTCAATGCTACATTTGTTTATGTCATGACTCTGCAAAATCTGAATTTCAAACGGCCATTGAATTTCACACCCAGATTGAAGCACTGGAGCCTGACACAAGTTTTAGCTTCATTGCTGCCAAATCCTCCAAACTGTCAACAAGCTAAGAAGTAGTATAGAGAGAAAAAGCCAAGAAGTAGCACAGCAAGGAAAAGTAAAATTCAGCCTGATCAACGCCTTAATTTGGTCTGGTATAGATCCACCAAAAGACTATGCTGGCTCTAAACAAGGCATGTGTAGACAGACATTGTCAAGGACATTAAAAGCAAAACAAAATACAGATTTACCACATGTTTATTACTATGTTTGCCTTTTTTTAAAATAGCTTCATAGAGCAGTGCTTGCAGACTGCATTCTGGTTTCACCACCAATTTTTCTTATACAGTTATCACCCTACTTCCCTCTTCAATGCCTCAAGAGATTTTTCAGAACTTGTTTATCTACATGTAATATTCTTTTCAAAAAAGAAAATGCTTTTTTAGGTGGTTTTTCCCTGTAAATTTTTTCATGAAGTCTAGCTTGAATTTCCTCTCAAACTTCAGTTTTGTGGTGGTTTTCTTTTCTCTAATTACTAAATTAAACATTATATCCGACCTCAGCCTCCTACTTCCCCTCTTTCAATCCCTCTGATAACAAAGGCCTCTGTAAAAGCCATTCACAAATGACTAGATGCACAAAAATAATGTCAGCCCTCAATTCTTCAAGAGGGTAATTTATATTTTCTTGTAAGAGCAGAAAAATGAGGGGTTTTTTTTTGGTTAATAATTCAAAGTGAAGAGTCCTGTAAATGGCTGGGAAGAAAGTCTCTGTGTTCAATTTATCAGCAGGCTTTAATTCAGTAGTTGGAAGCTAGTAGAGAGCCTGGGTCAAAAACTGGTCTGGTGCATCTGGAGAAAAGTCCACAGGACAGACAGAAAGCTATATATTCAGCTGAGTGTGCCTGCTCTCAGCTTATCTCTAGTTAGTGGACTGAGAGGAGCATATCCCTCCAGTGCCTAGATTAAGAGGAGAAAAAATAATCCTTGGATATGTTTCCATGGTCTGTGAGGGGCCCTGCACAGAGCTGAGCCTAGACCATCAACTCTTATCAGGCTAAAGCTAGAGGTAGGATCCCACTGGGCAAAAGGTGAGTGATTAGACAACATCCAGGGAGTTGTCTGACAGGCAGCCAGCTACAAGCAGCACCATCTGGACACCCCTGCAGTCAGTCTCTACCTTATGTTTTAAGGCTGTATCTTAAACTGCTGTACCTTAAACTGCTGTACCTTGCAGTTTTCAGAGTGGCTGCAAGTCACTGATAGAATTAGTGCATCATCTGTTGGAATCATCACTGACTGCTTAGAAAAAATGACTATCTATACATTTGGTATGGACTAATTAGCTTGCAATAAGAGCTAATCATTGTGGTAACTATGAAACATTTTCCCTTTGAAACACCTGGAATATTTGAGTGGAAAAATGATCTTTGGCTTTAAGAGCTGAGGTAAAATATGACACTTTACCTTGTTATTCTGCTTTGTGCAAACCATCTGAGAGCAGAGCCTGCAAGGTTAGACAGATAAATCTAAGCTTTGTGCTATTCCCACTGCACCCCCTCCTGTCCTTACCCCAACTACTTAAACAAGATGCTTCCTCTCTCTTTTGGTACTGCCATCCAACACCAGGTAATCATTTGGCTTCTTTGCAGTTGATTTGGCTGTTTTCTACCACTCCTTTGTCCTAATATACTGGAGTGTGCTTGGGGACAAACCTGTGCGCAATTAGACAGAACTCATAGATGTCACCAAGTGCAGGCTGGAGAACTCGGTTACCATCAGAAAAACTGTGGTGACAGTAAAAAATTTGGTAGCATCAGCTACCAAATTTGGCTTCAGACTTCTGCTAGCTTTAATTCTAATATTCACTTTTAAATCCTAAAAAAAATGCCTGTTCAAGAGGATGAAAAAATAAGTTGATGAATAGTCAGAAAAAAGAATCAGCTAAGATTTATCAGCATCACCCAACCTGAAGGGATCTAATTCTGCCTTTCAGTACTTTAGAAGGATTATTTTCACACCCATGGAAATCGTTACATGACTGCAAAAATTTCCCCATTGAAAAGGAAACATCCATTTTCATACTTTCTGCTGGTTTATACCTGTGAATTGCAGCTTGGCTCTCAGTGCAGTGAATAAAGGGAAGGAAGAAAAGGGGTAAGAAAGTGCATGTGGGGAGCCCTGCAAAGCACAAAGCTTGTGACACCAGAGGGCAATGTTCTCTTGTTATACCATCAGTTGTGGTACAAAACATAAGCCTGAAAAAGTCTGCATCACTGGGAAAATTTCCTTTAAAAAAGACCATAGTTTTGAAAAATGGTGAAAGTTTACAGCATAGTGTGCTGAGATAGACTATCAGTTCTGAAGTTTTGCAAGACAAACCGGCACTGGCTATACAGAATGCTTTTTAAAATCAAATTTTATGTTGGATAACATGTGCAATGTCAGCAGACATGCAGTATCAGGGAAAGCTGAAATCTCAATCACATCTGTGCTTTGGATGAACATGGTATAACAAATGTTCACTTTCCTCTTTGAGTTAAAAAAAATCACAAGGCTTCAGCTGAAATGGAAAGCAATTGCTTGTGTAGCAGCTTGGTAAAAAATTAAGGTTCTGATAAATTAATAAGCATAAATTATATTGAATTAAAAGTTAGAGAGTCAGTAATGTTATGCTTTTCTTTAATAAAGGTATTGAAACAAGCATGCCCCCTTTTCCTTTGTGCCATTTCTACAGTGGTCTATTTAGCTTCTCCCTTTCCTCCAAATAAAATAAGATGTCACTGTTGACTGCCTGATCAGGGCTGTGCTGGAGCTTATTGGAGCCCTGGGAAGGTCCATGAGCTTAGGTAAAGCTGAGGCCCCAGGCAATGGGCAGCTCTTCTAGTAAGTCTCACTCTGATAGAGCATCACTATCTGGGCTGTTAATGTCTATTTTACCTTTTTTTATGCAGGATGTGAGGGGCAATTTGTCTGTGATTGGGTAATTATATCTGTTAAATGAACAACCATCTTGTGCAGAAATTAAAGGTAAATCAGGCAGGTGTGAGGGTGATATCTCTCAAACAGGATTTAAATATGTCAGTGTCAAGTGCTGGCTTGCTGGTTTCTGTGTTCCTTATTTGTTGAGTCAGAAGCAGACACTTAAAATTGGGGTTTATAAAGTTTTAAAGGGTTAGATTTTTATGAAGGGGCTGGAACAGGTGCGTGGAAATTCACAGAATCACAGAATAAGCTGAGTTGGAAGGAATCCATAAGAATCATCGAGTCAAATTCCTGGTGCTGTGACAGGTGTCACATCCTGTGCCCAAGTACATTGCCCAAACACTTCTTGTGCTCTGTCAGCCTTGATGCTGTGACCACTTCCCTGGGGAGCCTGTTCAGTGCCCAGCCACCCTCTGGATGAAGAACCTTGTCCTAATATCCAACCCAAACCTTCCTGACACAACTTCAGGCCATTCCTTCAGATCCTGTCACTGGTCAGCAGAGAGAAGAGATCAGTGCCTGCCCCTCCTCTTCCCCTCACAAGGAAGGTGTAACTGCAGTGAGGTCTCCCCTCAGTCTCCTCCAGGCTGAACAGACCAGGTGACCTCAGCTGCTGCTCATATGACTTCTCCTCAAGGCCTTCACCACCTTTACAGCCCTACTTTGCACCCTCCCCAATACCTTATATCTTATATTGTGGTGCCCAACACTGCACACAGGACTTGAGGTGAGGCCACACCAGTGCTGAGCAGAGCAGGACATGCTGGCCGTGACCAACTCTGCATTGTCTTTCAGGTTTTTGATTACCTCCCAGGATAAACTCTGTATGGATCTGGCTTCATCCTGAAAGATCTTAAACTTCCTTTGCCTTCTGGGGATGGGTCAACTCCTTGGGGCAGAAGTAGGACAGACATGGAGGAGGCAGAGAAAAGGCAAGAGAAAGCCCAGAGGAGGGGAGAAAAGGTGCTCAAAGGTGTTCAATGGCTTATAGCTAGGTAATACCTCCTGGTATGGCTGCTATGCTCCAGAAAACAGAGCTAAGGGGCAAAACAGAGGAATTTTATTGTGGAGCGGAGAAGGAGAAAAAATGTGATGGTTCTGCACTTCTCCTGGTGAAAGAACTACAGGGCATTAAGAAGAAGCAGCTGGTAATGAATTCCAAATAAACAAGATTTTCATAAACACTGTGGATGCTAGAAGCTTACTTTGATTTCTGGAAAGCAATCCAGTGCAGTAAGGTCTATTTAACAGACAGATACTGCATTTTTCTCAAGGTTCCATTAACTACAAACCTGTGGAGCTGAGACAACTAGTGGGAAAGCAGCACAGTAACCTTTTCTTGTTTGCGTCCTCTTCCCTAGGGACCTGCTATGGAGCCCTGACAGAGACAGCCCTGCAGGAAAGGGACTGCTGATTTGAGCAGGTACAGGTACATCTTATGAATTTAATTCTACTTGTTCTTGCCCACTTTGTACTGGATAAAGCCATTCCCTGATTTTGTAGAGGAGAGACAGGAAGAATATCCACAACTTTAGCTAGAGGTTAGAAGTTAAGTTGGTTCTTCTACCTCTCCCTGCCATCCACATCTGCATCAAGCACTTATGATCACTTGGCCTTAATTCTCACGTTATCTTCTGGGGGACTTAAAATATCTCCTTATCGCTTATGAGGTTTACTGACCTCACTTGTGTGCAGGGATTATGTAGGAAGCATTGAAAGAAACACTAATTAAAAATCTGCAGATAAATGGATGGGGGATAAAATGTAGTAAGGCTTGGTCAGAGGCACATTGTGTCAGGTTATCCTGATGCCTGTCTAATCAAAGATTGATAAGAATTTTCATTCATGTTTCTAGAAAAAAAAGAAAGCACTGATTCTGTAGACAAAAACAGTAGATCAAATCTATCTGACCTTGAGCAAAGCATCTGATGCAGTGTCACATGGGAAATTATCAGCTAAAGTGGTGAAGATGGAGATTATTACAGGAACTGAGATGTGGTAAGGAGCTCTCTAAATGAGAGATGACAATGAGTCATGCTGTGAGGCAAATGATCAAGCTGAAAGAGGTTACTAGACAATTTTCTCAAGGACTCTCTGGACAAAGTTTATTTACTATTTCCAATAAAGACCTTGGCATAAAAGACAGGAGCATGAAAATTAAATTGACTGACATATATAGTAGTCATCTGTGGTGTATGGCAGTATTAGAATCTTGTATACTGACATGATGTAATCTTGAGGACTACAAGGGTAGAAATGGGGACAGCAGGACACAGGCTAAAGACACACATCTTGGGACTAATAGCATGAGTCTGTGCTAGGATCCAAGTGGTAGGAAAGGATATTTTGGAAAATACCTTTAATTTCAGTAGTCAAAAAAAGTTGGCTTAGTTAGCAAAGTAAAATGATGTCTCCAATGGAGCTGGAGACAGTGACTCTCTTCTATATGCATGTCCCAGAGGACACTGCTGGAAACTATGAAGAACTAGTTCACTCAAATGATATACTTATGATGAAATTATTTGGGGATGAATCAGCCATAAATCAGTTGCAGCTGCAAAAAGGAAATATTTCTAAAGGCAGAGAGTATAGAGCCATATTCTAGAAGGAATAGTACGGCAAAAAAAAAAAAAAAGAAAGTCTCATTTTAAGATTCATCATAAAATAATGTCAGCATCAATGACTGGAATGGGAGTCAGTTGCTCAAAGCACTCATCTACTCCTTCCATCTTTGCAACCATTTGGTTATAGACAGTCTTGCTTTTATTCACAGCACACTGAATTCCTTCAG
Source organism: Petroica traversi (assembly GCA_025920805.1). Lineage (NCBI taxonomy): Eukaryota > Metazoa > Chordata > Aves > Passeriformes > Petroicidae > Petroica > Petroica traversi. The sequence continues at coordinate 676,869 of JAHLSL010000012.1, forward strand.
TCAGATAGAGCAGGTTGAATAGAGAGAGTTGCTATTCCAAATGCCTGTTGACACATTAACTAAGATACACACTCAGATAGGAATTCAATCAGGTCTCATACCACCCTTGGAATAATAAATAAATGGAGAAAGACATTCTTTTCTCCTTCCAAATTCTTCTTCCTGCATCTTGGTGATGTATTTTTTCCTTTCAAGCCACACTGAGATAAAAGGTGCACCAAGCTAGCTTAGGTTGTAAGGGCAGGACAGAGTGCTTGGGTTAGCCTATGTAACCCTTGGCATTTTTCAAGGCTGTGTGATACTTTACTTACACTATCTTCTAATGTGTCATGTTAAGGAAACTTTCCTGCCTGACTGTTCAGAGGGCTCTCTAGTAGTCACACTCCCATCAGAGACAGCCACTGCTGGAACTGAAGCCCCATCTCAGCAGGTGGCTCTGGTGAGCCCATGGGTGCCCTGCTTGGCTCCCCACACACACCCATCACACTCATACAGTTTTCATTATCGGCTCACCCTGGTTTTCTCTTGCATCCTTAAAGCAAATTATTCATGATAGAGTAGCACAGGAACAGATCAAGCTGAGTGCCTCCAGGAAGGGACACCAAATAAAGTAACCCCTGGGTTTTATGCCCTCACAATCTATGCACATGAAAGTCTGTCTCTCTCTGTCTGATCACCTGGCTGGGCCACAGGTCCCTGTGCCCTTTTTTCGAGCAAAGGGCCCATTTCACACCCTCTTGCCAGGGGGTCCTGCCACCCAGAGCTCAATCTGCAGCTTGCACACTGTGCTGCCTTCACTGAAAGTATTCTCACCATCTCATCTGGCACCAATGACCTGTAGGGCTTTTCATGTTCCTAGGAAGAAGAATTTCGTTATTACTATACAGCAAAGAATATCAAAATAATTTGAATTGCTTTCCATGTTTAAGAACTGTCCTTAAGTTGATTTATGTTCCTAAAATATTTCATTCAAAATCATTCAGTGCTGCTGGCATATTTGAGACAGAATTTTTCATGCCATACTTATTATTCCTGCTAATCTGTAGTTTGTTAATCATAAATTATATACAGTTACGCAAACACACACACACACATATATATATATATACATCATATATAATAGGTATTTTGTTGTTGCTGCTGTTTCCTGGCTAGATGGCTCATAGACCATCCAAGCACTTTGAAAGTACTGACCACTTTCCAAACAATCCCTTCTGTGTCTGGGTAGGATTTTGTAATAAATTCCATTTCCTCAGCTACCTTTGACTACAGAAATGTCTGCAGACCAGTGTTCACTGAAAATGATGCCTGGTGGTAAAACTGAAAAGGTCCCTGTATTTTAGTCTGAATGTTCAATTGCAGGCATCTCCCTCCTCGGCTTTACAGTTTTATAACACTGCTGGTGGCAAAGTTAGTCAAAACTTTTAATCATCAGCTTTGGTCACCCTTAATCTTGTCAGCTTGTGAGCCACCTCTATAAATTGTTCCCCTGAACAGAAAGTGGTCACAATTGCTGCTCGTCTGGGTAATTGCTACCATGTTGTATCTGACAATCATGATATGTGACCCTCATTACACCAGCTTCCACTAGAGACAGTCACAATCTGCAAGGAGAGAAAAAGGGTACCTGCCTTTCCCACATCTGTGCAAAGTGTGTATGTGTGTTTTGTGCAGACCAACGTGTCTGCACCTACAAATACAAATTAATCTAATCTTTCATTGTTCTCAAGCTGTGGGCGTGATTAACACATTCAAAATGAGAATCTTGTTTGTTTAGTTTTACATGTGTATAGCAGAACTAGGAACAATAGAAGAAAATTACATCAAGTGCTGCTTTGCAGCAGCTCCTGACTCCTCAGGAAAAAAGCCCTGCAAGGATATAGACACAGCTTCTTGTCGTGCAGGCATTCAGAACAATACTGCTTAACATCTGTTGAAATATAGTAACAGCACTACATGGCACACTTCCATGAGATTTTTGTTTATTCCAAACACTGTAGCAGAACCAGAATCCTTTGAGGAATGGGAAGAATAAAGTAGCAGTGGATTTTCTGTGTGAAAAGAGCAAGATTTTCTAGACGAGAAAATGTGAGAAGGAAAGCAAATGGAAAAATGAGCTGAGAAAAGCAGTGAAAATTCCTGAGTATGGATGATTCTCCCCTGTCACAGTAAAGATAACGACTGAATTTAAAGATGGAGAGCTGGATGAAAATCCCCCCCCCCTTTTATATATTCTCTTGGGTTGTTTATTTGCAAGTCTTTGACATAGTCCCACGTGGAATTCAAGCAAGATGATTTCAGAGGCCACATAAGAACCTTCTTAGCAGGTATGAACTGTGTACCTGCTGTCTGTCTGTTCCCATAGTGGCTAATTACTTGCTACTTGCTTTAGCTGCTCCTTAATTTCACAGATAACTGCATCTCTGTGTGTGAAGTTTTCCAAGGAATCTGCTCCCAGCTGTACCCAGAATGGCAAACCAAGCGTTGAGCAGCCAGGCCCCACAAGTAAAGTGAGATGCTAAGGACACACAAACTGCAGGTATGGAAGGTTTTCCCTACACGCAGGTGGTGGCATCACTGAAGCCTCGGTGTATCTGAGAGCAGCCAACTGAGCACTGCCACAGGACAAGGCACTGGTTCCACTGCCCTTGGCCAGGGAAAAGTGTCAGGGATACCACAGGACTTCCATGACAACTACATGTCTATTCTGCCACAATCAAGGAAACACTGGCTTCACAACTGAGGGGGTGAGGAGAGGTGGCTTTTTTCTCACACCTTTATTAACCTGCAGTACCCCAGCTCTGCTGCCTTTATTGCTGCCCTGGAATTTTGGGTGGTGTGATGTGTCTGACTGTGCTGCTTTTAGCTCTGCCCTGGCTGCTTTGACCCCACAGGAGATGCTCCTGGCTGTACAGCTGCAGGCCAGGGTTTGCTTGCAGGTATCTGTCAGATGGTTGTAGGATGAGGCACCACGAAATGAAGCATTAATTCGAACATGTCCTCTGGCCAATGTAGAATTATCCCCACTGCAAAGATATTGAAGTGGAGGAAAAACATTCCAGAAGCTGATTTTTCTCCCTTGTTCCTTTTGTTTTCTTTCCTAGTGTTCATTTTGTTGCTACATCCTTTAGTTGTTCTCGTTGCCTCCTCCCTTACCATTATCCCTGGTGCAAAATCCCTGGTGTTACATGCTTGAGAGGGTGAGAGAGGATACTGCTGATGCCAGAATCAATCTCTCAGAGGCATAAAATCCTGGAGCCATGTGTATATTGGCTGCCTATATTATCCACAACAGAGACCACACCAGGAGCAAAGCAAGAAAGCAGCTAGGTGTTTAAGAATGTTTAAACTTACTAGAGCATATTTTCACTGTGAACAGAAGGAAAACTGTTATTTTACATCTCCCTGGAAAATATGGTTTTATTTGCAAGACTGCATAATAAGCATTAATCACATTTTTCCTCCAGCCCTTACCTGTAAGGATGTATCCCAAACATAATTTCATACCTCCTAATGAACAGTGACTTTATTCTCTCATGATCTTGAGAGGCTGCAAAATGCCAAGCTTTCAGACAGCACCCCTGTAAAGCCTCTGTTCTATTTGCCTTTATTTCAGTGTCTAAAAGCGAAGGTTTGTATTTATGAGAGTTTATGGTTTATTCCAGGCTTCTTCTCATTATTTTAAGATCTTGTTACCTGGACACAAAGCACTAGAGAGAGAACCTACAGAAATAATGTGCAGTGTGAGAAGGGGGATCTTTTTTTCTTGAGAGTGCTCAGAACTTGGAATATGTGGCTAGCAGGGTTTTTTTTTTTCCCCTGCTGGAGGGGGTACTGACTCCTTGACACAATTCATGGAGGAATTAAGCAGAGTCATGAGGCTGAGATTGCCTGGTAGTGGAGAAGTCATTATCAAAACATATGAGCTGCTGGCAGTGTCTCTCACTACGATTGTCAGCAGATCTAGCAACGTGCTCTGCAGGCTCTCCTTTCCAGGAGGATACTCTTTGTTTTCTGTGCTGGTCTCTTGCTTCTTTTTATCTCCTTTTTCCTTGCCTCAAGACCTCTTTGGAATAAACAGTGACATGACAGAAACACTGTCTTATCACAATCATACTTATAATAAAAATAGATGGCACTGAGGATCAAAAATGATGGAGCAGAACAGACAGTGGGATCATTAACTTTAGGTTGAGACCTGGGCAGGATGCTGTGCCTCAGCACTGAGCTGTGCAGCAAAACTGTTAGCCATGATATCTGACATTTCATCTTGAAACTTTTAGTCTATAAATGTTTGATCCAGTATATTTATCAGCTCACATAAGATCAAATACTGCTTGGTAATTAATTTGACAAAGAGCAGAAATCCATCAATAACTTCAGTGTGTGAATATGTATGCTTTGCTATTGCTGTTTCTCATTTTGACAAGACAGATGCAGTCCTTGATCTTAAGTATGATGTCTTAAATATAAAGATATGAATCTGGAAATAAGAATGAGTAAACAATAAAAGATTAAAATACAAAGTAAAATGATTTACTTATTTCTATAATTTTATTTTTGTCGCCTTAAAATATTGAAAAGCTGATTACTTTGTTAATGGTACCGTGAGAGTTTCTTACTAGTGCAAACAGGAATTATAGCCTTAGATATTTTGTGCCTTTGGAAATCTTCTCTTTCTCTGTTTTGGAACTCAGTAATAATGAGTAATTTTCTATATATGCCATAGCACAGTAATTGTGCTCTTCGGAGCCTGTTATGTTCAGATTAGATTAAACAGAGAAAATTGGTTCTTATCATAATGCTTCATTAAAATTTTAGAAGTAGGACAATACCAAATGAGAATTTGACTTTATTATCTGCAGAAATATGAAGGCAGTTACATTTATGCTATTTATCATAGCCAATTAGACTTTGCTTATGAAAACAGAAGAAGGGTTAGTCTTCAGTCTTCAGTGTGGCTTTTCACAAACATATGTGATATTTTCTCATACAAACTGCCAGCTGACAGCCTGCGTATCTCTGAGGTCAGGTTAAGCATCAGCTGAAGAGCTCATGTGATGCGCAGGTACTCCTGGCAATGACAAATCTCACTCCTGAAGAATTAAACTGTTGCATTTTTGTCTTGTTTTTGAAGCTTCTCCTGCTACTTGAAAGTCAGTGAGAGATTTGTCATTCATTTCACAGCCAGGAATGCCAGACTCTCAAAGTGTATTTTGATTTGTTCTTAGATCTACCTCATAAGTATGAATTTCCACACTTACCCAAAGCAGTCTGGAAAACTCCTGGAAGGAGAGTACTCTGCTATAACCATAGCTCTCACTTCTGAAAGCGAGAGGGGAGAAGCCCAAGGGATCACTCTTGGACAGCAGCTCTGCAGTCTTTGCACAGCAGCAAATCTGTTAAGCAATTAAACACACATCCTTTCATCTGTGATGTGCTTTTCATGTGTTCTTAAATTTAATAAACTGCCAAATTAAGAATTCAATAGTAAGTGGTAAATTGCAGTCCTTATTTTAACAACCAACAATTAGTCTAGCAAATGCTGGGGCTTGATCTGCCAAAGCTGTTTTGGACATTAACAAAAAAACAGTGAGACAAAAAAACCAGTGAGCCTAAGCTCAGAAATTTGTTGATGATAATGCTGCAATATCGTAGTCCTAGACTGGCCAACAGGAAGCCAGGTCTCTCCCATCGTCATTATTCTCAGTAGACTGAACAAGAAAAAGTGGGAATGTTTTTCCATGGCTGTGTGGGCTTTGGCTCAGTCTGCCATGCAGCAAGAAGCTCATTTTATGTTCCAGTCTGAAGCCAGGTTTTCTGTTGGCCCTCATTTTTCTTCTGTCGCAGCCTACAGGTTTCAGCATGTACAGAGCTAAAGGACCCCTTTCATTAGCTCCTCATCACTTAATAGTGGTCCTCATCCCCACAAATCCCTGTGGCCCAAGTGGTTTCAGACTTTCAGAGATCAACCAGTTCTTCCCTCAATACACACCCTATCCCAAAATGGCATATATTCCTTAAATCTCTGGTAAAATGATATGTCAGAACCCGCCCCCCATTTACATTAGGTAAATGTCAGAAATTTACCTAATTCCTTTCGTACATGATAAGGAAATGAGATGGTTGTTAATTTTTGCTGGCACACTCCCTTTTTGTGACTGTTAACACTGGACTATACAGTTCTCTACATTGGTTGCTGAAAGAGGGAAAAATAGCTGTCCTTGCTTACTGCTCTTTCCCCCCTTTCTTGGAGAATGATCTACCATTTCCAGAAAATACATACTTAAGCATCCTTGAAGGAAGGTGGGTAGGAAGGAAAGAACCTTCAAATTATGTACAAGTGTCATCACTGGAAAAATATCTTTTTAATAAAGTGACTCTCTATTGTCATTTAAAACTATAACCTTCAGCTTGGATTTACATCTTCAGGACAGCAAGGGATGCATTAAATATGTTACCACTAAAATATAGAGCACCAGTGAGGTTACCAAATGTACTGAAAATCGGTTTGGAGTCATGGAATTTTAATACAAGAAAGATATTTTTATCCTTTATGGGGAATAGAGATTGGAAAAATTTTCATATTTTTAAAAAATTAGGCCTATAGGAGAAATGTCCCTTAATTATAGGGACATAACATCTAATGGCTCTACTAAATCCCCTCCGGTTTCAAAAGTATAAATCACTTCTCAGGCTGAGTTAACAGGACAAACTAATTACTCTGCTCTCTCAGTTTTCAGCACAACCTGCTGATAAACCCTCACTGAACTGAATCTTGTATCCATTACACAGTTATAGTTTACACAAGCAATATTTTTCCCAATCCTCCAATATTCATAAACTTTACTTTTTTAATATGCTTTTCAGCCTACTGAAAGCCAACAGTGACATTCTGAAGGTGACACATAAATGATAGTCTCATCTCACTTGCTTTTACCATGTTTCTGTACTTTATTTTGGTGTCTGCAACTGATTTTGCCTTCCTCTTTCTCATCATCTGATCTAAGATGCACCTTGGCCCTGGTGTGAGCTGCAGGTCACCTCTTCATCCTGCCTGCACCAACCAGAGCAAATCAGCCCACTGAGTATAAACCACCAGGAAGGCTCAGGGTATGCAGGAAGGCAGGCAGGCCCATCCAGCACAAGTGTCCATCCTTGCTGGAGTAGGAGCAGGAGCAGGAGTAGAGCTGCCTGGCTTGGCTTACCGGTGGCATCCAGATTGCAGATTTTGCCAGATTGGCTTCTCATTCCTGTAAAAAGGAATTATCAGAGACTGCTCTCTTTTTCAACACAGATTGAAGGGTTGGGAGTTAAATTGTTGTGATTATCTTTCCAAAATAAAAAAAAAGTAATTTAATTTATTTTCCATCAATCGATCTCATAGGTAGTGAATGGCACCCATCTTATTACATATCTGACTATTATATACATTTAATTGAAGTCTTGTAGAAGTACAACACACTTTTAAAACTATTTTTTTTAAACAGCATAGTTATTTAAAATTATTATTTAGCATCAGCTTCATAAGGGAGCTTGCAAAGTTTAGTCTGAGGCTCCATTGCAATTGAATATGTTAGTATAAACATTGGTATAGGAGCCCCACAATGGGCCTTTTGTGATTATCATTTTATATGACTGTATGAAAAGGAATTTAGCTTCAAAATGCCATCATGAATCATGCAACTAAAGAAAAAGAAAGTAATCCAGTTTTGTACTGGAAAATCATGTATAAGCCAACAAAAAATCCAGGATTAGCAGTGGACAGGTTTTTAGTTTATCATAATGCAGAACACAGAAGTGTGGTGTACTTAGTCATGCACTTAATCCTGCCACCTTCAGTGAGACTCTTGCAAAGAGTGAATTCTGATTCCACCAATACTGGGGTGGTAGTACTTCATATAATGAAGCTCTAATAAACACATTTGTAGAACAGGTCATTGGGATTAAAAAATTTTGTATATCATAGTGATCTAAAACCTTTATTGCACAGAGAATCTGCAGGAGTTTTGTGGACAGAGAAAAATGTATTTAAATATTATTAGTAGCTTATAAGCAATAATTCCCATCTATAAATAAAATTAATCTTGACAGAAGAAAAGGATTTTTATTAGACCTACTATTTTGACATCTGCTCATTCCACCAGTTTCTTCTTTATTCTTTTTCTTCATCCTTCACTCATTATGAAACCTTCTCCTGGACTCCAGACACCCCTTTTTAATACCACTTTGATTGTTTGTTTGTACAGATATAACCCTGGACATTTTCACTACTCTGAGCCCTATACCAAGGTTAATATCTTCTCTTCTGTAAATACTTATGCTCTTTCACTCATCTCCTCCCTACATAACACCGCATTCAACCCCGCACCATTAGTTCCTGAATTTTATAGCTCTCATCTCCATGTTATCTGCTGTTTTCAGCAACTAGTATGATTACAAAATTGAGTCCTTAGTGATATATGGCTACAGCATTTATGTTAGTATTTAAATGCTATATAAAGGTCCTGTTCATTGAATGCAAGTTACCCCTAAGCAGGTGTGCACATTTCTTTAAATCTGCATCAGCTGTACAAATGTGCTTTTCAGAAGAATGGTGGACAGAATGAGAATATTCATGACCCATTGATAAAATACTCATGGTTCTTTTTGTCATACTGATACCAGAAATGGGAAATGTCCTCATCTCTGAGGGTTTGGGGGCATAGGCGGTGAAATGCTTTGGGTGAGACTTTCAGCAGCAGAAGGATAAACAGCCGCTGGCAATGCCAGCCCTGCAAGGAGCTGCAGGGAGAGCTCCACTTGGCCAAGTCCAAGAGGGCACAGGGAGGAATGAGGGGCACTGATGATTTGTTGCAATGATGTGATGGTTGTCTGAAAACAGCTCTTGAGCTAAACGGGAGCTCAAGTCAGGCAGAAGCGCAACCCTTTTTGAGGTGACCAAAGTCTCAGAGGAATGTGTTTGTCCTGTGTGACTCCAGAACACAACACTGTCTCTTCCAGCTGACTCACTCTGTCACCATTGCCCTTTTTCCTATTTGGCACCTTAAAAGTGCACTGCCAGAGCACTGCTACAAACTTAACATGTTGTTTTATCACTTGGTTCAAAACTCACAAAGGTTTTCACATTTCTGTGGCATTTCCCACAGATCACTGGATAAGATGCCTGCAACAGCTCTTGATCATATGATTAGTGAATTGCCTATTTAATATTTTGTTACCCACACAATTAGAAACAGTTCTTTTATTCTTTTTTAAAAGTATTCCAGCTGACAAAAAAAGGACTTGGAGGAAAACCAAAATAAGTGTTATCTAGGGTGCATTCTACCTCAGTTTTTATGTATGTTTGTTTTACTTTATATGTTTAAACATTGGGATTTAAAAACAACAGCAACAGAAATCCAAACACTTGAATATTTCTATGTTCTTCCCTCTCTTTGCTAGAGAGCTACAGACTAAATTTGAGTAGAACTTGTAGGTAAGTCATTTCAGTCCCTTGGGGAAGTTCATTCTTCCTGGAAAATGCTTCCTTCACTGAAAAATGGTGTCAACTCCCATTTGACCTTAGTCTGAACAGGAAAGGTAGAAAAATCAAAGTTTTCAAGCTGTGTTTTCCACCAGCGATGGTGTCCTGCTGGTGCCTTGGGACAGAGGGACTGTGTGAGCTGCAGAACACTGTTTGGCTCAGGCTGGCATTGAAGACACTTAGGATTACTTGTATAAAACTAGGACAAACTAGCAATGCTGGTGAACCTGTGCCTCTGTACAGGTAGTATCTCATTTTCAGCTGTACCATCAAGTAATGAGCCCCATGGGACAGAATTATGTTATCATCTGGTACTGCTACTGTCTGGTGCTTTAATAATAATTCACAATATGATTTTCTTATCATTTTAATGAGGTGTTATTTCTCTTTTTAATGTGCGTACAGTGCTTCTGTTCCAGACATTATGAAATACCAGAAAACAGCCTAGAGTATTGTCATCAGACAAGAGACACAAGAAGAGACACAATTAGCAAATAAGGAAGGAAGTGAAGAGCCTGCAAGTTTTGAATCTGACAGAATACCAAACCCTTGGTGTGCAGAAGTGACAAGGCAGTGGCAGAGCACAGGAATGACAATAGAGCCACAAAGTGAATCTGAAAGCATGCTTGTGAGACTGCAGTTGTTCTTTCCATGACAAATGAGTGTCTGCATTGAACTGAGGATTCTGAGAAAGATGAGAAATCCTTTTTGACACATTAGATGGGTGTCTCAGGCTTTAGGGTGAAGAGTTGCATTTGTAAGATTAAAAATTACAGCCCTCTTAGAGGCACTGAAGTGAATTACGATGACTTTTACAGGTCTCTATCACAACTCTGTTATCTTTTGTCAGTTTAATTGCTGACTTTAATAAACTGGCCTCTAAGAGGTTTCTTTTGTTCTCAAATATCACTTTCTCTTCAGCTCTTCAGATCATTAATTGCAGTAAATAGCAATAAATAAAATTAAAATTAATTAAAAACTAAAAGAGTTAATAGTTTTCTCTAGCTTATGTAATCAAGCTAATGATTGCACAACAGAATTCTGATGGTCTCCGGTTCTTTGTGGAAAGGTCTGTGAATTCCAAATGTTATTGCAATGCCTATTTGTTAGAAACTGTTTATTGCCTACCCTCACAATTAAATAATTTTCTGCTGCTTATTTTGCAATCAAAAATTAGATTATGTCTGTTGTTTGTGATGTAAAACATCATTTGGAAATTTACTCACTGAGAGTAGTTACAGAAAATTATGTATAAAGACAACTAGTGCCACAGAAGTGTCCCACTGGAAATTCAGAGCCCATTCTTTGCTATCTAATCACTATAGATAGACTTAGACTTAAATCAAAAGTCTTCTGCTGCATCTGATTCTGGAGCTTGTGCCCATTTGAAGCCATAATGAGTGGCCTGATGGAGAGTGAGCATGTGAGCAGGTCTGGTTGTAAACCACAGCCTGCACAGCATTTACTTGGCTATCTCTGCCAGTATCAGCAGCTAATTAATACACTTAGAGGAACAGGGACCTGTGAAGAAATCGTGAACTGAAAAAGCAGATGAACTCTTTTAGGGTTTATTGGTTTCCACAAGTTATGGATTAGGCAGAACAGCAGTATGCAGATAGAACAGGGTAAGGGGCAGGCTGGGCACCTCTGCCTGCCTGGATCCTGAGAATAGTTGCCTGTATGCAGTTACTGGCTGACATGTGGAGACTGAGACTGGTATCCCAAATGCTGGACCAGCTATAGGATCATTTTGAAAGCAGGGGTCTATGGCTCTGTCACTTAAATCAGTCCTGATTAACCTCTGAATTTGCAAGTTGAATTACCTGTGTTTCCCTTTCTGCAGGCATTATCAAACCAATCACCACACTGCATTTGCAAAGTGTGAGTTCCTGGGAAAGGATCACACATGGCATAGGCTGAGTACTTTCAAGATCTGTTTTGAAGGAAGTACTTAGCACCTCACTGGTGCACTGCTAGTTATTTTGCATTCTGCGATGAAAGTGACCTCTGTTAAGGATTGAGTAACTCCATTTCAAAGCTATAGAGGTTAACACAGATAGTTCCCATAAGTGCTTTAATTAAACTCTAATTCTTAAAAGATAATCTGCAGTGGGTTACCTACAGTGGACTGCCTCCATTGTAGAGAAGTCTTCAAGGTGGAAAGAATAATAGTGAAAATGACCTTCATTTTCTCCCTTTGAGTGCAGTGGTGTCTGGCTGCTGTATGGGGCCACCACTGAGTACAGACTGAGAACTCAACATAATGCAATTCTCTGAGGGAAAACGAGGCTCCATTCTGTTAAGCACAGACATTGTACGTGTTTTTCTGCAGAATGAACAGCTCCCTTTTGGACTCTGCTAGAGAAACACTTTTTCTAGAAGTAATATCCTTTTCCCCCTCATTTCACTTTTAAAAGCCTTATTTGCAGTGAAAACTGGAAGCTTTATTGTTTTTTGGAAAACACTGAAACTTTTAATCAAAAGAAAGACAATGAAGAAAAATAAAAATAGCATCAAAGCTGAAATATTTTAATGGACGTTTTATATTTTATGCTTTTTTGGTTTAAAAGAAATGCTCTCTCCCTTGAGACAGACTTGGAGAAAAAAAATCTGAACAGAACCATCACTTACCTTAAAAATATAGGATGGTAACAGCAATCTTAGTCTTTACTCTAGAACAGTAATTTAACAAAACTGACACTCTCCTGCTGATTCACTGCTGATATGGTCTTGATACTAGGCAATTGTCTTAAGTTCAAAGCAGAGGAAAAGTTAGAGTTTTAAGGACTGCATCATGGTGTGACAAGTCCTCTCTGTTGGTGCTGGTATTCTGAAGAAGGATTACTGCACCTGGAAGCCTTTAGTCAGCTGGCTAGAGGAATATTTCAGCATGAACCACTCAAGAAACCCCTGTACCACTGGAAAAATGAAGTTTACCCAAAAGGACAAGACTCATCTCTTGAAGAGACTTGGAGAGTTGGGGATTTGCCTTTGAACCCCTTCTCACAAAACCGCAGGCTAATTTTCATAAGGCACAGGATAGACAAAATACTAGGTATAGAGACTGGTATGGTACCCTTGGTGCCTTGTGTCCACGTGGATACCACCATGCAGGAAGAAATATGCACCGAATAGTAAATGGTTAATCTTTAGTTTGTTTACAAATTAATTTTCCTTCACTAGAATATTTCCTTTATTAGGTATGGTTCTTTGGAACCAGGGTTTCATCATGGAGAAAGTCATCAGAGTTTGTTGGACTGGAAATCAAAAAAAGTGGGAGAACACTATAAAAGATGAAATTGTTTTCCATTTCTTTATTCTTTTTTGAAGATACCAAACTTCTCCTGAAACAATTCCAAAACTCCTGGAATGGAAATTTTGTAGGTCAGTAATAGGAAATTTACAATTCATAACTTTGGGGCAAGGAAGAAGGTGAACATTTTCTAGTATTGGATTTGTTAAAAAATCAGTTAGTGAAGGAAAAGGTGACTGAAATAATTTTGATTTCCTGTGTTTTGTACTTTTCTGGCCCATTTTCTGATAGAAAAATTTTTCTTGCCCATTCAGTCAACATCTTGGATAACTTGTTTTGATAGTCATACCTGGGTATGAAAACTGTTGTTACAAACCCCATATTTTTATGGATTCCTTATTCTATATTTTCTTCTATTGAATTCTTTCTTGTGTTTTCACTGACTCTGTTATTGTGTATGACTTAAATTTATCTCTGCTTAAATACAAAGGTAGCAGAAGGCATCTTGGTAAATGAATAAAAGGTAGTCATCACAGTACTCACTGAAAAAGATACCCATGAAGATGTGTTCAGAAAGTGGCAGCAAGGAAGAGCTGGGACATGATCACTGCAATCCTTGAGAGAAAGACAAATGAGCTGCTGAAAACCGATTAGAATCAAGGACTGTTGAAGATACATGCGGCACAAGAGTGAGAGGTATTCAAACCAGAGATAAGCAGAATGATAGACATCTTTTCATTCCATCCTTCCTGTCTCCCCCCAAAAAAGAAAGAAAATAAAATCTGTACAACTTAGATCTTTTTAAAGCTGCCTTTAAAAAAATTCCATAAAAGAGTGTTACCAACTCATCTATGGAACACTAGTGAGATTAGAGTGTGACAGGACAATGCTGATAAAGTTTGACATTGCGCTTTGTGAAATAAAGTCCATAGAACCCTGCCACACTCTAGTGTGGCAGGGTTCTATGGATAGGAAATACAAGGTTAAAAACCAATGTGATAGACTCCAGTGTGGTTCCAGAGTCTATTTCCTATTTGATAAAATTAGTGTCCAGAGACCTCTTTCTCCAAAGGGGAAAATAGATGTAATTCTGATACAGGTAGGTACCTAAGTCTTATCATGCTGGCAGGATTGAAGAGCATCTAGTATCACATACTGTGAATGTGGATTTAAAAAAATCCCTCATCCCTCTTACTATTTGCAGAAAGATGTCCTGCCCCATCTTTGATGCAGTTTGTGATTTTCTCTGAGTAGTCTATGAGGGGCATAGATAGTGGGAGAGACAACAAGTCTTTAGATACTATATTAGCAATCCACACACAGTCACAAGTCCTTAATCATAGCAGGGTTCACTTTCATCTTGCAGGTAGTGTCCAGAAGTTTAATGAAAAAAGAGTTGTGTGTTTTGTTACTTCACATTCATTTCTACCCATGTTTGTGAACAAAATGTTCTTTTTTTCATAAACCTCCTTTCAGGAAGGCTGACTAAAAAGTTAATGTTCAAACATGATGTATATTTTTCACTTAAAATTTGTTTCCAAAAATAATTTCCAGACTTCACTCTTGAATTTTATTTTGTTCAGAAGAGAGGAATGGCTGAGCTTAAAATTTGCGGTAGACACATATGGACCTGCCTGCAGAGCAACGTTGTGTCTACATCCAGTAAGGGTTAACAGCCCCTCAACCTATTGCTACAGGGGCAATCCAGGAATACTTCAACAGCAGAAGTATTCAAGCAAACTTCACCACTCATTGCTTTATCTCCTGCATGCAGCTATTGCTGATTTTTTTCCTCCACCAGCCAGATGAAGCATCCCATGACTTTGCTTATTCCTGGACATGAATGTCTGTTGTCTCAGGGGTCCTATCCTTGTGACTAAATGTGAGTGTCTCCAGTACAGGACTTACAGCTAGTCTTACCGCTTAATTCTCAAAGGAGTTTATCTAGTTTATATAGTCAGTAATGTATCTAATGCAATCCATCTTAACTTAAAGTCAATGTCTCTGTTTTCTGCATGAATCATGTTCTGAACACAATTACTCTGAGGACATCAGCCTTGTTGCAGATCCCTACTCTGCCATTTAAAAAAGATTAATTCCACAGTAAGATTTCATTGTATCACAAAACTGATCTATACACCTATTCATACTGCTCTCAGAATCCTGTTATGTGTAAACAGGGAACACAACTGACAGATAGACAGGATAATTTATTGTTAGTCTCATTAAATTCTTGACACAATAAAACAAATAGTTATTATTATCCCAGACAAAATAATAATAAGAACAGTCATAGTCCAAAGAAACACAGGAAGAAAAACCTCAAAGAAAACCACCTTATTAACAACATGGTTAAAATTTTAATTTAGAACCCCTCAAAACCTGCAAAGGCCAAATTTCCTCTTACTTACCTGGTTGTTCCGCTGATGTTTTGGTCACTCATTCTCTGAGTTACCATGTCACAGCTTCAAAGTCCTTCCAGAAGAGGGTGAGGATATCCAAAGTCATTGGTCACAGTGACGCCTTCTTTCTTGGTGCTGCAGACTCCTAGGGGGCTATTAATCCCTTGTTTCCTGACACACCATATATGTTTGTATATGCTCTTTTCTTTCATTGCTTGTCATCTCCGTTTCAGCTGTCTTTGTTGTCTCTGATTTGCAGGGCTGCACTCCTGCTGTGACCAGTGGCTGCCACTGTAGTTTGTGCTCTCTGCAGGGGACCTCTGATGTCCACCAGGGCTGGTGCTCTTCCACAGCACATTTTGTTCTAGAATTTATGCCACAGAACACAACTTCTGGGTACTGTTATTAACAATAACTATTAACCACATAGTCACACAAAATTAAATGAAATCCAGAAGCAATTTAGGAAACAGTTACACAGTTGCCAGACAATGGCTATCACAGTTTAAATATGCTAAACCCAGCTCAAGACAAGTCAACATCAGTCCTGGATTATTATTACCCCACTAATGGCAACTTGCATTTCATGTGCTACAGAAGGGAGCCAAGGGCTGCCGATGGAGTGGGGGTGGAAAGTGGCTGCCGGAGCAAAGAATGAGCTGCAATGAGAACTGTTGTGAGATGTTTTGGCTGTGCAAAGGTTTGGGGGCCCTATGTAGGGTTCATCCTATAGCTGGGGTTGGCGTTAGGACACCATTTTTAGTTCTTGTGTATGATTCAGTGACATCACTGCACTGAGCATGGCCACTGCTGAGAGTCCCTTGCCTTCATGCAGCTTCATTTTCTGGGGCAGTGCCAACCATGTAAGTTCTTCACAGAAAAATATACCAAAAATTCAGTGGGGTCAACCTCTTTTAAAATGTCCTTGTCACCGTTATTGAACACTGGCCAAGCCTTTCCGCTTTAAACAGTGGAAGCTGCATTTGAGTTATGGTTGTAACCTTTGCTTTACTGTGTTCAACTCCCAGTGGAATCCCATAGAAACTGCGATACATCCATGGGAAATTTATGCTACCTTATTTTGGTTAAGCTTTGTTTCTTTAGATTCCTGCTCTCTTGCATTTTAGTCTCAAAATATAAAATTATTATCACAATTAATCTCATTTATTGTAACAATAATTTCATCAACACTCTCTTAATTTTTATCAAATAAGACTTAATTTAGATTTCTTTTTGCTCTAGCCAATTTTGCTGTCAATCTGAAAACCAATTCCTGCATCTTTAATTCTCCTTGCAATAGCTATCGGATTAAGCATTTTCAGGAGAAATTCTGTTTGACATAAAGAAAAATTAAATCTGTTGTGAGCTAGAGTATTTTCTTTTTGCCAAAGTGTACAGAAAAATCTGTCCCTCAAATAATACCATTCCCAAATGAGCCAAGACATTTCATTATAGTATTTTTAGGTGCATATTTTATTTTTTCTGTTCAGAACAACTCAGAGCTTTGAAGTTTCTTTCAATGTGAACACTATTGTCACTGGTGTGTAAAAGTGATAATTTAAGACAACAGCTCTCAAGCAGCTTTCAGAAGAGTCTTTGTAGAATATTTTCTATAGTCGACAACAGTCACCACATGAATCCCTTCTGTTTTATATTTCAAAAAGTGGCACTCCTATCTCAGGGAAGAAAGAAGCAACTGGATATCTTCTTAGAGACAAGGGTCATCAGTGGGGCTGAGGCTGCATGAGCCATCAGCAACCTAGCACTTCAAGGGAAGAACAGAACCAAATAGAACTGGTATCTTAACTTTTTCCTGGCTTAGTTAAGTTTTGAAAATGGAATGCAGGTATTTATAGAAAAAGTGCCACAAAAAATTCTTGTGTCATTAAAGACAACTAAAATGCATTAAAGCCTTTTCTTGAGCCAGAGCTTAGTCTAAGCTATGATAAACAGTGGGGAGGGTGAGGCATATCACAGTTCCCCCATTAAAACAAAATCAAAAATCCCAAACCAAAACCCCTTTTGGAAACACTTGACATTTTTGGAATCTAAATAGAAATGCATGCATCCACCTGAATATCTGCCAGTATACTCTGGTGTGTCAAAAATAGCTTTGAAATCATCTCACAGGTGTTTAAGATTTGGATTTCTCTGAGTTTCTGTGCGAATTGTTAATCACAATGCCTCCTATTATTTGTGAGAGAATATTTTGCTGTCACACAACATGAGTGACAGGTTTTTCTCCCACCATTTTATAAGAATAATGAAATGTTTCAATGCACACATAAAAAGAACATAGTTTAGAGTTAGTTATAATTTCCAGACTGTGCTTTATATATTTTTAACTGGGCAGAAAATGAGCCCATATCTTACCGCAGTCATTTCTACATCTAACTTTATTTTAGTATTTTTCAACATAGAATATTTCCTTTGAAAACTGTCTTAGACCATGTTGTCAGTGGTTTTGGTTTTCTTTGTTAATTTGGTTGATAGTGTTTTGGTATTTTTTTCTGTTTGTTTGTTTGTTTTTTGTTTTCCTATCTGGTCTAAATGATCTGCCTCTGGAAAACTGGTATTTAATTCTGAGATTTATGCTTTACTTTTAAAAATAAATGGAGGCTCTTAGTATCTCCGTTAAGCATATGATACCTTTCTTGAGTGTATCATCAAGTCAAGGGAAGGCTCGTGCCTTGAAATTAAGTGGAGAAAAATGCATCAAAACTAGGGCAGAAACACATTTGGAACTCTAAGATGTTAAAATTCAAAGAAGTACTGCCTATTGCAGAAGCTACATACACTAAAATTTTTCCAACTTTTTTCATACTCCCACTGTTCTGAATTACTTTGTCCATTATTTATGAACTTCTTATTTGTAGGTGTTGAGTTAAGGTTACCCTTTTATTGTTTATTTCAGTAAGTAATTGACTTTATCTCATACTCCTGCTGCAGTCGAGAAGTGTGGGGAGAGAAAATAATGTTCAGTGTTGATTTTTATTTTTTTTCCTCTTTTTTAAAAAATATATTTCATTCTCATTCTTCACTGCTTTATATTTTGCATAGCTACTAATAATTACACCTGTGCACCATGGGAATTTAAGCTTTTTGCATCAGAGCATGAGAGGCATGTACAAAAATGATGGTAAAAAATAAAACCAAAAAGCCCTCCAGAAACATAAGGCTTCAGCCTGATCTGTTTGTCACTACTTCTCCATTGTCTCAGTATCAACTGCTGGAAGTACCACAATCATTAATATTCTGTAATTTCCCAACTGATTTGCAGAAGAGTCTCATTTCTTCTGCCTCTGAACAGAGGTGATAGAGAAACTATATAAAATGTGCCCTAACAAGGTACTTCAAAGAATCATCTAAAACTGGTACCTTTTTGGTAGAAATTGAGTAAGGCTAGGTGCTTCTGAAGAAGATGTAAGAAACACTAGATAACGATGAACTAACTTGTCATAATGACCAATTAGTAGCTGGCTTGTGAACCTAAGCAGCAAGGTTGGTATTCAATCATCTTATTTTTTTCAACACCTTTTTTTCATATTGCTTTCCCCCTGACTTTGTTTCTCTACAGCAGCACTGACTGTGCTCATTATCTTCATAAATGCCTATTGTTCTGACCCTTGAGAAATTCTTGGCCTTACTATGTCAAAGAAATATATTTATAGACTAGTTGTGCAGTATGTTAAAGTGGCAGGTCTTTTTCTTGGTTTGTCCCATGCTGAATAAGTAACTGATAAAGATCAGTGCAAAGTAGAGTCACAGAAAAACTACACTCTGTCAGGACCATCAGGAAACTCGGGGACAGACAAGCTAGAGGACATTTTTTCATCTTATCCAATGATTTCCACCTTTTGATATTAGAAGTCATATAATCACTGTCATAAACATCAGCTTTTATGCCTCTGAACTACCACAGGGAAGATATTCTCTCTTTTATGCTTATGAGTAGAAACTGGCTTCACATTTCCAATGTAAATTTATTTATGGACAACGTTCTTCCCTTTGACAAGTTTAGTTTTTGGGTTTTTTTTAAATTCTGGTTTTCTCTTCAGACAACCTTGCAAAATGTTTTTGGATCCTCACTTAGTATTTGATTTACTAAACAAGATGAATTTTCCTTCTCAAAAGATCATTCACCAAGGGTATCTTTGGTTACCTGGTTAGAAACCAGTTTGTGCTAATTACTGTATTTGTGCAAAATTCTGGTTAAAGCTTTATCAATACCTAAGAAAATATTTCAATCACATCAACGTATCTACTAGAAAGATCTTTTCCCAATACTTCATTAAGTTAGCTTTGTTTACTGAGGTTTTTTTTTTTTTAATGCAAGTTTATCCTTTGTGTTCTTATTGACATTCTTTTGATGTCTGCAAGCCTGGAACTGTTCTCTCAATTTTTTTTTCTTGTTCAAGATATGTATTTTGGATACTTTTAAAAAAAAGTATCTATTTTAATAAAATTCCAGGTGCCCTCTCCATACTTTCTTGATACAGTTAATTTTACATTCCTCTTTTGCCCTAGAGAATATCAATTACAGATTTACCTTTATTGTTTTATTAATTCAGGTTAATTACAGATAATTCTGCTTGAGTTATTCTTCTATAGCCGTTTTTTCTACACTATTGGCATTACTTTACATAACTAATTTTTTATTTCTTTTCAGCTAGTACCTGATAGGAAAAATACCCCGTTATTATCTCCAGACACATTTGCACCCAAATTACTATCATTTCTGTCTCTTTACCTGGAAAGTTAGATCGTCCTGAAAAAGGAAAAGAAAGAGCTGATATTTTTTGAATTCTATTGCAGAAATTTTCATCCATAAAGAAGTTCAATCCTGTGAAGTCTGAGTCCTTAACTTTCCTTTAGCAGATCAGAAATATTCCACTGAAGATCAGTTGTGTCTCTGCATCTTCCTTGTTCTGGCATCCTCATTCTTGTTCTCTTCCAGCTAAAATCTGGCAATAGCTTTACTCACTGGCAAGAATTGGATTATTTCCCACTGGGATGCATTTCATCCTCAAGTCCAGATTCAAGTCCTCAAGTTTCAGTCTCGTGGACTCACTGAACGCAATCCCTTCTACAGCAATGAGCTCTGAAAGCACAATCAGACCAAATCCAAATTCAGAAGCCATGATCTTGCATTTCCTGTAGATCATAATTTGTCCAACACTTTCTATTTAATGTCATGTCTGATTTTTATCATTCCCAAATCAAGGCTAATGCCAAATAGGACTGGAATAGGATAGCAAGTGATATTTTCATTACAGCTGGGATCAAATATTATGGCTCATTATTTTCAGATATTTTATCTTGTCTTATTATAAAATGCTAGGTCATTTGAATGCTCCTGCTCCAGTGATTCCTAGAAAATATTGACTATCTGATATTCTATTCCATTATTTTTCATCATTATTTTCACTTAGAATTCTTAAATTTTTATTTTCCCTAAACAACAGTTCTTTGTGACTGGCTCTTGCTTTACACTCCTGCAGCTAGCTCTCCCTTGATGTTCCAGCACATAAAAATCAACAGGGGTTCCACAAGGTTAGCACATGCAACAGGGACTTCGCAAATCCTCACTTTTCCTGGTCAAACTTCTCAGAAAGCAGAGTCTCTACCAGAGGCAGGGGCTAGGACTGGCCTCATAGGGGCAAAGTTTTCCAATTAATTTGTGCTACACTTATCCCTATAATACGTGAACACCTTGCATGCTCCCTCTGTAGATTTTTAAAGACCTGTTTCACTCTGAATTGAATTGGAGAAAATACCCTTGGCTTAGCTGTTAATTGCTGATGGACATGACAAAAAAGTAGATGAGGCAGATATAATGGGGGCACAATGTAATGCTATCTGGCTAACGATTTTAGGAACCGTCCCTAATAAATGTGTGCTCTACCAGCCCATCTGAAGTACTGTTGGGAAGAAGGTTTCCCTTTTTCTGCCAAAGGAGAGCTAGGCATGTGATCAAAGGGGGCACAAATCTTTTGTTAAAGTAGTGTCACAAGCCAAACATTTCTGTTTTTCAAGGAAAATAAAAAGAACTGTCATTACAAGGGTGAGAACTGCTGGTTAAAGCAAAAACTGGGAGACAGGAGATATGGATTCTCTTCCCATTGCCATAGCAGGCAGCTATGACTTCAGACTTACCATTTACGATCTGGTTGCAGAGATCCCATTCACTTTATCTGGAACAGGTGTACTCAACACCTTTGAAAACAGACTCCATAATTGTTTTGTGCTCTAGTTTCCCTATTGTAAGATGGGAAGGAAAACAACAAGATCTAACTCATAGCTGTAAAGGGAACAGTCTCTCTAGGAAAGTGTCAGGCCAAGCTTGACTGAGTTCAGGAAGGATTTGGACAATATCCCCAGGCTCATGGTGTGATTCTTGGGGATGGTGCTATGCAAGGCCAGGAGTAGAACTCGATGATCCTTGTGGGTCCCTTCCATCTCGGGCTATTCTGAGATTCAGTGAAAAGTCATAGCAACTACTCTGGAAAAGCTGCTCTTGCTGAGCTGATCTGAGTATAACAGATGCAATATTCCTAAGAATGATATAATGCCATACTCTTATCTTCACTGATCTTGCCCTTGCCCTTGAAGTTTTCCAGGCTGTAGCCTCTTTAAGCCTCAGAATTAAAAGGTCCTTGACGTACTCTGCAGCAAATAGCAGGATCTCATGAAACAGGCTTTAAAACTACAAATCAGTCTGCAATGGCTGCTCATTTCATAAAACTGTTAAACATTTCAGGCTGTAATTTTTTTTATATTTCACAAGCCTTGCTTTTAGAGCTTTCAAGTTCCTGATTTGCAAGGAGAAGCTAGTATTAATATCCTGAAGCACTAGTGTAATATTAAGCTGATAAAATTGCTTTAGGTTTAGTCATATATAAAGAGATATATCATCAGAGATTCATCCCTATGTGCTGACTGGAAGAAATACACACCCATCATTTGTGGAACAATATTTATTAGCATATCATCTATTAGCCCACAGTTAACTTATTCAGTTTAGGATCTGAATTCAATCTCACATTGTAAATAAGAAATAAAAATGCTTTTTTTATTGTGATTTTCACAGTAATATTTTGTGGAGATTTTTTGCTGTAAGCTTTCCTATTTTGCAAGATTGTATTTACATTGTTATGTGCTGGTGCTGCACAAAATTTAACTGTTTCAATCTCTGCAGCAGAAGCATGTTTTATACAGCATGGTGTCTTCCAACTAACCACCTTTCTCCTTGCTTTGCTGAGGACATCTTCCCTGATGGAGGAAGAGAAGGAAAACTATCATGTTGACATCAAATTGTGAAGACCTGGTGCAGTTGCAGCTGGGTATCTGCTGTCTATCTGCAGGTTTTTCCAACCAAGCCACTGTCCTTTTGCCACAAGTGGGCAGTAATTAACTGCTAATTGAAATCACAAGAATCTCACCTAGTTAAGTCCTGGCTGAGACTCATAACCCTCAGCCTGCCCTTTTTTTTGGCCCTCCTCAGTATCTGCTCTAGGAAGGAACCTGGTAGTTAGTGCCAATTTGCTCCGACATTCCCACAGAAAGTGATTTAATTTCTGCATGGGAGTTTGGGAATGCGGATTTCTGATTGAGGCTCAGCGCAGAGTGACATCCAAAGCATCACCTCCCTTCCAGAGCCACTGCTATCCCTGGTTCAAGCCTTGTGTCCTACTCTCAACAACTTAAGTAATAATCTCAAGAAAATAGTTTATGTAACAACATATTTGCACTATTGAAATTACTGCAGTTCTTACCAAGATAAAAAACTCCAACAGAACAAATTTAAACAAGTCAATTGTTCTTTGGTATGAATGGAAAGACGTTTGGGGAAAAAAGCTGCATGGTGTTAGTACACCTTTTTATTGGGTTAGGGTTAGGGTTAGGGTTATCTTAAACAATGTAATATCTGCTTCCATTAAGTTGGATGGTATATGAAACCATTATCTTTTTAAGTCCATGTTCTCGCCTTATTCATTGTGAGAATTTTGTCACCAGGAGACCCCCCCAGAAGTTTCCTCCTAAATATTTGCCCTAAACCAGGACACTGTATCACTGAGCCCTGGTGGTGTCCAGCTAGGCAGGGCTGTGACCTTCTGAGAGCATCTCCACAGGCTGAGGCAGCAGGACGATGCAGGAGCTCACACTCACAGTGCCCAGCATACACACGGGCATGGGGGAGGAGCAATCACAGCGGCACAAGGAGCACACAGGGGGCTCTGTGCAGGTTCCAGGTCTGGTTTATCCTGCAACCTGGAGGGTCCAGTGACAAAAACACCAAGAAGGCGGAACCCGGCCCTTAAGTACTGAAGAGGGCGGGGTTCACATCAACCAATAGGGAGAGGGCTGGGGTGGTATAATGCTGATGGACGGGTTTGTGAACCAATGAGAAGCGGCAGGAGGCGGGACCAAGGAGAAGGGGCCAATGGGGCATCGAACTGGGGAGAACATTCCAGATAAATTCTACATAAGGAGAAAAGGGGTGGGAAGGCCAATAGGCCAACTGGGAGAATGGTATGAAAATAAATATATACGAGGGTTTGGGGTGTCTTGGGGAAGAACTTTGGATCACCCTAACTGTGGAGGAAGCAGGCACACTGGCTTCCACAATGCTGTTTTGGAAACTTGAGAATGGTTTTACCATACTTCAGTGGCTTTTTAAACTAGGAAATGACTTATGTCTATATCACATGACAGGTAATACTTTATAACAAAAAGCCATACGTAAATATGACATGCCTCCCTTGGCACAAGCCAGCCAGGTGAAGTAAATGCTAAGAGAAGTTTATCTCATTTTAAATTAGCACGTCTTGAAATGTGGTAAAAGCATTGAAAGCTTCCAGACTGCAGGCAGGAAGACAGAAGAACAGGATTAGGTGAGAACTGAACCTGAAAGATGGCTGAGCTATGAGTGGCTGCAAAACTGGTTCTAGGAAGCTAAATATATGTTTAGTCCCATTATGAGAAAAATGGCAGCTCTCATGATGGTGGGAGACTTCAGTTCAGAGCTGAGATTTATCCATGAGGATAAATAACTTCTTCCCCCCTGGCCAATCAGTGTCCATTTAGCCTCTGTAGGAACAATAACTTTTTTCCACATTCTGTTACGGACAGGTCTCTGTCACTGCTTTGCTTATGAAAGAGTCTGTTGCCAAAACAGTCACCGGCAGCAGTCTGTGCACAGCCTGCACTCAGAGAAAGGACACTTGAGGAGGGACATTTCTTGCCTTCTGAAGCTATGTCCTCTCTCTGCCCACACAGGCCTGGGCACATCTGGACCCCATAGTCTACTGGGGAGCGTTCCAGCAGCTGGCTGGTTTCCAGAGGTGCCAAAGCTCTTCCGTGCATGGACAAGTCCGGTGAGATCAAAAAAATTCTCAGCACATCCAGGAATCAAGACAATATTATTCTGACGTCCCTCCCCACTGCAATCTCATATCTCATTTGCTCTTCTGACCACCTCTGCTCAATGAGCAGATGGCTTCAGTGATATGTTCATGATGATGCAGCCAGTGTACTACAATTTTGCTTGGAAAGGGGCAGCAGCAGATGGTGCAAAGAAGGTAAGAGAATTATCTGCCATTAAAGGGAACAGGGCCTGAAACCTGCAACTCTCCTCTCCTCTCCTCTCCTCTCCTCTCCTCTCCTCTCCTCTCCTCCTCTCCATCCCCTCCCACACTCCAGGGAATTATGAAGGGAAACAAGTGGTAAAAATATAGACAACCATGTAAGAAAAGGTTAGGATTAAGGAAACACTGGAAGGAAACAAAAAAAGTTCAGATGAATCTTACCTTCTTTCAAACAAGAGCAGAGATTGCATAAATAGGAAAAAGAAAGTAAAGGAAAAAAGTTTTAAATGTATATTGTATAGTCTGTGTGCAATTTCAGGTGGCTACTCAGAAAAATGAACAAGTCAAGTAATTGAAAGGAGAAATGAAATTGCAAAGGATCACAGAATTTCAAATTAAGTGAACAAATTGTATGGGGGAGGGGTACAGACCATACAGTACAATAGCTTGAATTAGCAGACAGCTTATAACAGTGGTTCTGAGTGAATGACCCTTCATCTCCTGTGACAAGTTGAAGATAATACCAGCATTTCATAGTCATTTCACTTTTATTATCACCAAAAGTTTAGGCCAGTATTCTATTACCTTGAATGCTTTATGGTGTCAAGCTGAGCTGGACAAGAAATGAACTTGATGACAAATTTGCTAACTGTGAAGAATAGGGTAAAAGAATAAGGTAAGGCATTTAGGATTATTAGAAATGTAAGGCCATAAAAGAATTGAAAAGAAGATATTTATTTTTTTTTACTAATTTTTTATATTTTTAACTATTTTTTTTTCTGAAACTGTATGTCAATACAGAGAGTGGCAATGCTATTTCAAGAGATAACTATTTTACACTTCAAAATTTCAAAAGGTTATGACAGTTTTGAAGCAAAACATTTTTACCAATGAACGGGTTTCCTCTGGATTCAGAAAATCTTGCCTCTTTTAGTTGTCCCGGCCAGCAGTTTCTCCTGATTTGAATCACAACCTGTCTTCAAAATGTGTTTGGTTGTTTGTACATTCACTGGAAATATCTCAGCTAAATTTGGTGTCAAAAGTCTCAGCTGTACCTAGCCCCTGAAGCCTAAATTTTCTTGACAATGACTAGAATGTCACTGAGTCTGTCAATACACAAATCTGGGGCACATCAATACTAAAAATAAGTGGGAACAAAGTAAAGTAGTGAGAACTGAATTAATCAAAATAAACTACCAGCTACTATGGTGACTGTATTAGTATTAGGTTGAGTTTTCCTTATTCTTCTTTGATCCCAAATAAAACTTGTGTTTGCTACATGCTATTCAACATGAAAAAGCATTTTTTTTTGCTTCAGAATTCTGCATCTTGAGAGGCATGTCGTGTTGTGGGACAACAGCTCTTAGGCACTACCCTGCATCCCAGGTTTAAAGTTAGGTCCTGATTCCTAGTCCTACCCTTCTTCCTCCACTTTCTTATGAAGGTGCTTTCCCTGGAAGTGTTGCTTCCTACTCATTGCCAGTGTAGAAGGTTTTACTCTGCAAATGGACATCAGCTCCTGTGGTTTGACAGATGACTGTCAAAGACATTCAGGAACATGAGGAAAAAGTGATAGAGACTATAATGAGATCATGTAAAATTTAATAAAACATATCAAATGTAACGATTTTAAAATTCATATATTTAACTGGCAGCCAAATGCAGGTCTTTCTAGGGAGGTGATATGTGCTCCTGGCTTTTGCTTTTCTTATGAAAACTGTCAGTCACATTCTGCATCAGCTTGGGTTTATATTTAGCTTTATCAGGCAGACCAGTCAGCACTGAATGGCATTAATGTCATCTTGGGGTAATGAAAGTGTAGATAACCATCTCAGAGACTGGTTGGGGAAAAATACTAATGCAAGTAGCTGAAGGCTCTATTGGCTGCATAATTCACATTTCTTATAGAGGACGTTATGATCTATAAATTGTTTTAGACTTTCTTACTGATGAAACAGCAAGAATTTTGTTGCTGATGGGAACAGGAAGCAATAATAAATAGCCACGGGTGCATATATGGGAAAGAAAAATGGTTTGCATTTTATCAACAGAGAAAAGGAATCAAAATGTAGCCCTGGATGTTTTGCAAGTTACAGCACTGTTAATCGAGAAAAATGTGTCTTCTGTATGACAATGATAACAAGAATGATAATACAGAAGATCATTTACCCTTCCTGCACTAAGTACCTGCTGCATGCTGCATCTGTGGAAGCCATTCCCTGATGACAGACCAGAACAGAGTGAAATAATTTCTAATGAAACAATTTCTAATGGAAAGTCTGATCCAACTTCATGGTGATTGGACACTTTCTGAACCTTGAAGCATTCAAGGATTGTGTTACTTCTATTAGTAGATCCCCTGTTCACTGCTACAAAGCAGCACAGTTGATATGGGGCATCTTAGCAGTGTTCTGCTGTGCTAATCACAGTGCTTGGGCTCAAGGGGTGCCTCACAACAAAATTTTGTCAAACTTTTGGGTGAAAATACAATAAGAAAACAGGAAAAAGTCCTTTCTTGTTTGGACCATGTTTAAACAATTATAAAACCAAAGGTGTCGTTAAAAACAGGCTTCATGTAATTTTGTGTAAAATGGAGTGCAATACTTGTAGTCTTCCTCCTTCGCCCATCAGAGTAAAAGTAGTGTGACCAGCATTACCAATATCATCCTTGACAGCAGAAAGGGATAACTAGGATGAACCATTATTAATTGTTAGTTAAGCTATGAGCCTATACTTTCATGAAAAACAATCCATGGGGAGTTGCTGCTGTGCAGTTGAAGGAGGTCAGTATGTATAAAGCATCCATCAAGAAGGACTTGCCAAGGATCAAGCCATTTTCTGTCTTCCTTAATTTGATTACTGGGATATTTATATATTTATGAACAGTATGATACATATACATATATTTACATATATATTGTATTTACAGTTTCAGAGCTGAGGGTCATCTGTGGTACTTTTTACAATAAACTGTGGCTCAAGGAATAAGCCAGAGAGCTGGTAGTGACAGGGAATCAGAGAATTTCTTGAGGGAATTTTTGGGAGAAAGGACTCTATTATATTTAGGGACAAGACTTGCCATGATAGGCTTGAGTTTGCTAAAAAATGTGCACACTGACACAGAGATAATATAAACATTGTTGGAAAGGTGGATTACAAGCCTCAGTCAGAGCCAGATCAATAATTCACAAGTTTGAAACTGTTGGGAAAGGTGCCAGATATGTCTTGCAAGTGAGCAAGAGAGGAAGAGGAGCATATAGAGTGCATGGTGATTGCTGGAGACTGTCTTCTCAGGAAAACAAACCTGTCCAGTCTGAAACATGAAGTGGAATTGATTTCAGTACACCTGTTTATGAATGAGTGTCAGTCAGAAGGTGAAACCCAGACAATGGAGGACAGGGTTGGTGAGAGATTGGATACTAAGCTTTTAGAATTAATAGCCTCATTGGAAGGTCTGTGGGTGAGTGCACAGAAAGTGCAGTGTTAAAGCCTTGGTTTATGCCAACTCCTGAGAATGTGTTCTCTGGTGGATGAACGGTTGAGCACAGAAGTAAGGAAAGGTATTTATGGCTTTTCTTTGTTCCCTGAAATTGAGTGGTTGATACAATGCTTAGTTGAGCCAGTCAGGACTGGCCACCATTGCCTTCTCTTTCCTCACACTTTCCATGCAGACCCTCATCAGCATCAGCTCCTGTGTCCAGCATGTACAGATTCAACAGCTGTAGATTTCCCATGGCACAGTACACACAAGATCTCAAGATATGCCCAGGGAAGACACCCTGTTTGCCCAAGTGCTTGGGGTGGCTGATCCCTCCCCAGAAAGTGAGGTAGGGCTGAGAGACCTACTTGGGCAGCTCTGGCACGAAAACTTGAGTGACATTTTTGTCAATTGTCATATGGCTCTGATTTCCATGAGACTTCCCTTCTGATCCTGGGCAGGTCCTATATGCCACACATCCCCCAGTTTGCTGTCCCCTGCTTATGACTATGATGTGACCACTCAGAATTTGTTAACTCAAAGTATGACCAAAAAGAGATGAGTTCTGCCCACCATTCCACATTTCAAGATGCCATCCTTATTTGTGTGTTGTAGAAGGAGTAGTCAGAAAGAGTAGGAGGCCCATGCAGCTCTATCCAACTGGTCATTAACAGATGTACTCATATAGCAGCAGCCTGGGTGACTTGCTGCTTATCAGCTTAGACCTTGCTGTCCTAAATGACCCAATGGGATGATTAATGACTTTGCTTTATTTGCTGAAAAATTATCAGACTCAACTTTAAACAGAGCTGGGTGGAGAACCTCTGGAGCCGGCCAAACCAATTTTGACAGGATTCCAAAGAAAAGAAAGGCTCCTTTGAATCTTTCAGAAAAATAGTATTCTTCACATCTGCTGCATCAATTCCTGGTGGCAAATGCGAAGTCTGAAGGAACAGGCAGGGGCTGCCTTAGGCAGAGTGTAAGAGATGAGACTCCACCACAGTCGCTATGTTCAGCAGAGATTTAGTGCTGCAGCGTTTTAGTGTTCTAATTTTCCCACCAAAGGACACATTTTAACTTATTCATTCAATTATTTGCTTCTTTATTAATTATATAAAAATAGAATTTAGAAAGTTTGTAATGTACTGTATAAGGCACAAGACATAAAAAAACCCTACAATTTTTGCCTGTGATTGTGTGGTTTAGGAATACAGCTCTGTAATAATTTGAGATGGGGGTCTGGAGACAGTATCCAGCTCTGAAGGGCTCTAAATCTCTGCAAAAATGGTCACAGGATATTTCCAGGAAAAAATCTCTGTGACTCATATCTTTAGCCTAACTGTCTACCTGTAGACATGATGAGAAGCGGGTTATCAGCCCAAACTGACTGCTCTGGCCCAGGCTGAGAGTTTTTCAGGTATGTGAACAATTAAGATTTTTCAGAAACTTCAAAGAAGGGCTCCATAAGACCTGGCTGTTTTTACAGTGCTAAATTCAAAATTGCCCAGTCTCCAAGCAAACACAGAATAAATGACTTAACATTAGTATACCATGCCAATGAATTTGCCTTCTAGATAATGACACAGGCAGTGTCTCATATATTCTTTCAAATAAAATGCAATATATCTCAGGAAGTTGTTTGAGAATCTGCTCTGCATATTTATTGGCAAGATAGTCTTTCTGTTTCATTCAACTGGAGCATATACTCTTCTTTCCCTTGCTCTCCTCCCTACCCCCTCTGAAGTTGAGTTTATAAGGAACCATTTTTCAATATTGTAATATTTACTTTATTAAAGTAGTCTTACATGGTTGGCTGCTTGGCTTCTCATTTTGCATTTCAGCATGACACATGCACAGTTTGTACTGTATATCACTTATAGAATTTTACATATGTTTTTGAGGGAAAAAAGGAGGCATTTATAATTCAGGATAAATAAAATGTTTCATGAGGACAAAGAGACAGTTACTACTATCACAGGCTTGTAATTCACAGTTAAAGTATCAGGAAGCAGCCAGAATTTACATCTGCCTCTGTCTAGGATGTATTTGGTGCTGAGCACTATATATTGGGTGTGAGGGTGTCCCTGCATTATGGAAAATAAAGCTCTGAGTCAGTTCAAGGTCGCTGTTGCTGAGAGCACAGGCATTCAAGAACCTGTGTAGGTGATTAAGTTTGACTTCTAGAACTTTCACATTTTTAACATAAAGATAGCTGTTTCAAGCCTGCTGTTTAGTGTCTTCAGACTCTCACAGCTACAGCTATGACAGTCACACCTTGTTCTCGTTCCTCATGAAAGGAGATGGCTACAGTGACAATTGTGCCATGCTGTATTGTCCAATTAAATCTAAGCAAGTTTTTTGCAGGTAGCAGAAATCATCTGATTGCAGCAGCATGGAGACCCACTCATGTTAATTTTTTCTGCATCCTAGCAACTCCCTTGGCAAAAAAAATTGAGGCCACACAGTGCTCTGCTTTTCAGCAGAGCAGGCTGATTTGGAGCTAGTGTGGATATCCATCTCCATAGAAAACCCTGTGGGCAAAGGACCTACCTGAAGCTGAGGCAGAGAGAGGCTAGGAGAGAGTGCTGGGTGCACTCTCACCTGGCAGTGAGATGTGCTAGGAGGAGTGCACCCAGCAGGGTGAAGGATGTGAGACGACTTATGGGCCCCCTGGTACAAGGGAGACATGGACAAACTGGAGTGTGATCTGCAGAGGCCCACCAAGACAGTGGGATGTGGATTGCTTGCCCTGAGACCAGAGGCTGGGTAGTACAGGTTCAGCCACCCTGGAGAAGATTTTAGTGGGGGGTTAACAGCAGCCTTCCAGTCTCTACCTGTAGGGTATGATGGTGCCAGGGAGTTCACAGTGGTGCCTGGTGAGAGGACAAAGGATAATGCGTGTAAAGTTGAAACAGAATTTCAAAGAGATAAGCTTTCTCATCCTGAGGGCAACAAAAGACTGGCATCTGGTGCCAGGGGATGTTGTGTGATCTCTGTCACAGCAAATCCAGCCTACATCAACAAGAAGACTCTGATAATTAAGCCTAGGGTGGAACTCATGTTTTCACATGACATGCCACATACAATAATTTCCTCATCTTTCTACATGATCACCAAGATACACAATTTCCTCATATTTCCACAATGCAGGCCATCATCGTCTAGCTACTTGCCTGTTCATTTTATACCTTTTGTCATGTCTGCCATACACAGTCTTGCTCATTAGGGCGTATGTCGGAATTAAATTATTTAATTCTCCTATGACTTATTTGCAGCCGATATTTCTTTTTCTGTGACCAGGTTAGATAAGGAAGAACCTTCTCTGTAACCCTTTGATATCTCTTTGATGATGACTAACAACTAACTTGTCTATATATCTTACTCCCAAATATTCTCTAAATGATCTTTAGAGGGAAAATGCTTATGTTTAAATGTTAGAAATGAAAGAGATACCAGTACTTGCAAACATAATCCACGTAAAATTTTATTCATTTTGTCCCTACATAAGGGCTCTACTAAAGCAAGTAAACCCTTCAGCAGGGTAACACAGTGTGCTACAGAGCAGTGCAGGTGCATACCGCTGCATAGATGGGTAGCAGTGTAAAATCCCCAGGCAGATAGAGAGTTTGATTGACCTGAGAGAATCCCGTGTTGACAGAGACTAGCAGTGCCTTGACCGCTTCTGAGACTCAAAATATTTCTGTAGTTTTAAGGTTGCTGGTTTGACACAAATCAGCAGTGCAGCAGTTTTGCATTATCTGTTGCTCTCTCCATGCAGCTTCTGTCTTTGCCCAAGACCTTAAGACACAAAAATCCTTCAAAAAGCACAATGTCCCTTTCATTTAGTGTCAACTGTGGATCTCGGGAATTGCTGTATATGCAGATTCAGGCATTATCTCCCTTTCTTCTTCTCTGGATAGCAAGATACTACCAGAGAAGCCTGATTGGTGTTAAGAACAATATCTATTTCCAACTTGGCTTTCACAGCTGCATGGCTTTCTACTAGACTAAAACAGGAGATCACAGTGTCAGAACCAGGGTTAACTGCAAGGTGCTCTGACAGTACAGGTCTTTTCGTTACAAGTATTACTGAGAATAACCCTTGCATGTGAACCAGGTTTGGTTTGGGTTTTTTTTTATATTTGACCCACTGTCTCTTCTCTATCTTTAATATATTTATTTTTACCATGTGATACAGGAACAACCCTTGTGTCCTTTTTCGTGTGTGGTTGAGAGTCTTCTAGATTCTTCCAGAGTACATTTTATAATAGCGCACTTGAGATAGGACCCTGACCACTGTGAACTTAGCAGTATTTGAGTATGTTTAACACTAGAGACATCAACTTTCAATGATTTAGTATAAGCACTTTTCAGGAATAAAGGCAGTAAGAAGGCAGATAAGTGGATTTAATAGTGGCTTTGACTTTACAGCCATATAATAGGCTTGCTAAAATCTACTGTTGCTAAACTGATATCCCTTTTGTTTGGAGATAAAGACAACCAGTTTTCCTCAACCATTAAGAGAATGAAGGGCTAAAATTGCTGAAAATTCAGTGGCTACATAAGTCATGTTTATTTTCCCTGGAAGGGAGTCTCTGATATTCATTCCGGAAATAAAAAGAAGGAAAAAGAGCAGAATATCATTTTCATGTCACAGTAGCATAATGAATGAGACAAGCCATCCACTTTGCAAGGATTGGGCACTCTTGATGTAGGCAATCCATAAATCTCTTTCATTGTGTTTGTCAGCAGTCATTTTTAAGGGCTTCTTTCTCAATTCACAGGTTGTGGTTATTAGTAACCTCATAGCTGCACTGCAGATATCACTGAGGCTTATTCCTTGGAGCCGTGTCATCAATCATGGTTTTCACATGGTTTTCAAATACTGAAGCAGAATAATCCATAGCACTTTTTCCCCCTAGTAAGCATGACTTCAGTAACTAAATGGAAAATGCAAGATATAATTATCATGCACATGCACAAACCACATTGACTTGGCTGCTTAAACTGACACAAGGCAGTGACATTTTTGGTAATAGTGTACATTTCTCTGAGTATTACCCTGTGTGCATGGAAAAGAAAGGCAGCCACAGCTCTGAGTTACTTACAGGATTTGCTGCTGATGCAGTTGACATTGGAATTGCCACAAGCTTGTTCCAGATATCACTTTTCATGAGGCAGGCTACAGTGTCACTCCCCCAAGTGTTGCCACATTGCTAAAACATCCCACATAGTCAGAGCTGTCCAAATGTGTATGAAGAAACCAATACTGAGGATTTGTGACGTCAAAGTTTTGTTTCAGGGCAGGAATTTTGTTTCCAGGACCTTATGAATGCATGATGTTTGCTAGAGGATGAAAATGTTGTTGAAAAAATGTCTGTTTGATGAGAGCACAAGAGTTATTTCATACATTTCAGCAAGAAAATGACTGTAATCTTAGTACAGGCTCTTATCTAGTATGCAGTTCTCAGCTGTAAGGTGGAAGATGAGGAGTCTAAAGTTTCCTCTAAAATATGGTGTAAGGGTGGTAAAATATTAAATGTTTTCATATATAATTAGTTCTAAGTGTGTGCATACTCATTTTCTAATTATGATATTTCCAGTCCATGAGGCTTTTAAAGTACATTGCAAATATGGGGAACAATCAGTTTCTTCTCTGGAATGAGTTGCATCTTAGTGGTGAATCTCATAAATTTAAATGGTATGCACATATATCAGAGTGGCGATTTATACCTCAGCTGTTCATCAATGACACCATACATTTGCTGCTTGTTTGCAGAATAGATGGAGTATTCCAGACCTGTGCAATTGCAAACTGAGCTCTCCACTTTACCCTCCCTGCCAAATACTCTTTTTCAGCCTGAGCATATTTCCTCTGTGCTTCAATTCTGGATTTAGCAGAAAAATACAGCTCTCACGAGCTCTTCCTGAAATTTCTGCTGCAGCTCTCCTCATCCACTTAAACCATCCCCACAGACTCTGTCAAAAACCAAAAGTAGGATCTGCCCTGATGTGTAAGCTTGGGGAATGCGCTTCTGCTTTTGGTTCTTTTCACCCACTTAGTTTAATTTTTGGTTCTCTCAAGCTTAAATCTAGAATAGATCACTGACATCATAGGTGGGAAAACAGCCTTGGAGGAGAATGTATTGATACTTTTCTTCTGTTCTTCCAATCATAATGGCAGAAATGGACTCCCCTTCTAGATAGTAAGCCTAAGCACAAGCACAGACTCAGACATGTAGATAGGGACAAGTATGCCTGCTGTTGGTCACCAGTTTTGAGGAAGCAGGTACTGTCAGATCACCTTCTCATCTCCTTTAACAGTTTCTCCAACTTAGAAAGCATTTCCTGCTGCTGATAAGCTATTTGAAAGAACTGATTTGACACTGTGGTGGAAAGCTATTCAAAGTATACTGTAGGAGCACAGTTGCACACCAGTACAACATGCCCTGCTCTGTTCCTGTCTCACAGGTCCATAATGGTGGCAGATTCCTGCAGCTGCTTGTACGAGAGCTTTGACTTAGCTCAAGCTCTGGGCATTCAAGCTGTTCTTTGATAATTTTCTGGCTTCTCACAGCTATTCTTTCTTATGCCAAAAGGGTCAAGCTTTTTTCTCTGCCTGACCCTTTTCTTTGG
This sequence comes from Petroica traversi, assembly GCA_025920805.1. NCBI lineage: Eukaryota > Metazoa > Chordata > Aves > Passeriformes > Petroicidae > Petroica > Petroica traversi. Next base: position 711,751 of record JAHLSL010000012.1, read on the forward strand.
CAGGTCTGATTTCCTCCTATTGTTCTGCGTGCCCGGAAAGCGTGCATCGCATTCCATCCTTGCTTTCCTGTATGGAGGTGTTATCCATGACTCTATCTGCTCTTTCATGTTCCTGATGGAACTTGCCTGTTTTGAACACAGCAAATGTGTTGAAAAGATCAGATCCCAAATGGGACCGTGAATGAGGGGCAAAAAGTTCAAACTGAAATGTTGGCTGTTGGATAAAAAGTCGGATGCTGGGGGTAAAAGTGGTTGTGTTTTCTGCAGTGCTAAGGACTTGGAGCTCTTGGAGCTCTCATTAAAGTCCAAACCAGGAGCTGCTAAGATGATCGTATTTTAATGCCCTTGGAATCTGACAGGTTGAGTGAGCATAAATACATGACATTGCCTGATGTACAAGTGTAGCAAAATCCCACGAGTTTCTTAACCCTATTACCAAACAGAAGAAGCATAAATCTTTTATTTCATTGCTTTGTTTAGCCATGCAAGGCCCATTAAGATATTGACTCTATCACTGCCTTTTTTTTTTTTTTTTTTTTTTTTTTTTGCTACAGGGAAATTCTCATTCATTGTCTCAGAATCATCCCTTAAAATGATCACAGCTTTTATTCTACTGATGTCTTTCTTCACTCGTGGATTATAAAAGTCCATAATTGATGCAGCAACACAATGGGGAATCACATCCGTTTCAAGTTCAGTGTGAACTGGCATATGCTAAAACATATATCCTCAGAGATAGCTGGATTTACTCCCTCTATTCAGTACATTAGGCCCATCAGATAATTCACATATACTTTGTACTGATGACATTAGAGAAATGTGAACTATCAAGTACCATTTATTGAAGCACCTGTCAAAACAAAAGAGCTTCGTGAAGTAATTTAAAAATTCTTAGATTACTTGCCAAAATGGCAATTTTTGGACTCAGTTCTTTTTTTTTTTCCCTCTTTACCCCTCCCACAGAGCAATATTTTCTTATGCATATAATTCCTTTGGTTTTATTGAGAAATGAACTGATCCAGTGCAAAGTGACAGAAGTAAAGCTGGTTGTACACTTCCCAGCTGCTCTGCACCAGTTTTGTGGAAGCTTGTTGCTGCAAAGCAGTATTTCCACTCCATGAAAACTTCACTTGGTATTCTGTAGCAGCAGGTGTGGAGAGAGTCCCTTGTGTAGCTCACTCATTATTGGTGTCTTCTGTGTTTTTCTTAGATGATTAAATGAAGAATTTTTGCTGTTCCTTCCTATGTTGAAAGGCAACTTCTTTTCTCCAAATTGGTCTGTGGAATAAGACACCATAGAAGGGAAATCATTTCAGCTGGCTAAAGAGATAGGAAATTGGAAGAAAAAGTAATTGGGAGCTCCTTTAAGGAAAAGATTCATGGTGCAGGGAAAACTTTTGTTTTTGTTGGTTTGGTTTTTTTGTTGGTTGGTTGATTGTTTTTTTTGTTTTGTTTTGTTGTTTTCTTTTTTTATTTTCTTTTTTTATTTATCTTTTAAATTTTTTTTTAATAGCAATAGACCACAATAGCTCAGATGCAGAAGATATCTGTGTTCTGGGGAAGGGAAAGCTCAAGCATTGCAGGAAGTTGAGACTGGTGTCTCTTTTATGGTAATTTAGACTATGTAGCTTTAGAGCACAGGCCTTTCAAAAAATCTGGGGAGTTGTCACCTGCCAGCTTGTAGTACCTCTTTCATTTATCTTAGCACCTTGCCGTGGAACACTTCTAAAAGTGTATTGGGTACAAGTCTTTTCATGAGGCACAAGTTTTAAAGAGTAGTCATTGACCTGGGATAGCCACTGTTCAATGGAGCTTTGAGACTGATTTTCTCAAATGCTGATATTTTTAAGATTGGATCTACAAAACTATAAAAGGGCTGAAGAGAAGTGCTCAAATGTTTAGATGTAGGACTTTGCAAGTATTTACATTAAGTGAATAGAAACAAGTAAACATAGTATATACAAATATGTAAATCTGGATTCCATATCATAAAGTTGAATGTTGTTATATTCTGTGGGGTACATAGTGATGACTTTTATGAGAAACATGTTCTTCTTCTTCAAAAAAGCTAAGTCCTCAGAGACTTGTGAGACAATATAACCTCTGATCTGAATATTTGATACCTTTTCCCTTCTGTTTAAATATCTTTCTCTCATATAAATTACAAATCAATACTCTAACAACAGGAGATTCATCAGTCTTATCTTCTGCTTGGCATATACTAAAACGATCATGATTACCACTTGTTAAAAATACTTGTTAATTAAAGTACCTCTTCAGGTCATTTCTTCACAGACTGTGACCTAAGATTAATGGCTGCAGCTCAGTGGACCATTGTTAGAGATTGGTTTCTTCATTCTGAGGAATGATAAAGATTTATTTAATAATATCTTGTTTAATGAATTGAGTAGGACATGATGTTGGTGTGTGGGGTGGTAATTTCCTCCTACAGAAAACAAAAGTTTTGAGTTTTGTTCCTAAGATTTTTTTGATTGTTAGTAATGAGATATTGGTATTTCAAATAAAATATTTGATGAAACTGATCAGATTTACATTTTATTATGCAATATTTTATATAATGGCACATTCACTCTCTAGGAAGATATGACCCATGGTTAAAAGCAAGACAGAAAAACATAAGGAACTTATGCTCTGATACTGACTGATGGACTTTTTAATTGCTGTTTCCACATTCTTTCCTCGCCCACCTTTTTGGCAGAATCTTTGACAGAATGGTGTAGAGCTTGTGCTGTATTATTTGACAAATATATTGTGTTATAAGTTCATACCCTACTTTATATCATCGGCATGAAGGGCAAAGCTAATAACTGAGGCGTTATGAAAGAGTTTTCATGTCTTTATGAATCACGATCAATCTTCCTCTTGCAAAAAATTTTAGGGTAACTTCAAGTATTCAGGATCCTTGACATATCTATGAAAATGCCCATTGTTTACTATTAGAGACAAAATTTCAAACTAATCACAATGCTTTGACAAACAGAGTTCTGACTGATTGACACAATGTTCCTTAACAATTAAAGGTTTTGTGAGAAAAGATACTTAGGGTCTTTTGGAAATTCGGGAACTTCTGAGATCCTGAAATTAGATACAAATAAAACTATGTTTCATATAATCATATGTTATAAGGAAAGAGTTCTTGAAATGAGTGTGGTTCTGGGCTGGATTGTTGCTCAGTTTGAACTGGGGATGTTTTAGTTTCTGACATTTTATGTATCAGTAACACTGGATGTACAGTGAAATTAATGGCTGACTGCTCTTTCTTGCTTTGTTCTTTTTTCCCACAATGTCATCTTGCATTATCTGGCTGATTTGCATGGATTATTGCTTCTCAGAGGTAAGGACCTACATGTTGTCATCCTTTTCTTTTTTGTTGGAGGCAGAATTGGGCAGAGGGTGAGCTGTGCAACTCTGTTGGCTTTTGAAGGGTGCTAAGGACAGCTGGATTGAAGCCCAGACCTTGCTTTGAATCTCAGTCTAGTTTGTCACTTCAAGTACCTATTGGGAGAAACATTTACCTGAATGGCACTGACAGATCTTTGGATTCCTTATTCTTAAAGTAGAAATGTGCTGATTCCAGATACTCCAGATGCTCTATTTGTCTGGAGTAAATAGAGCAGCAAAGTTGAATTCTTTAATCCCAGTACCTATTGTGGTTTCTTTCCTTCTAGACTGTGAAAAGTGGACAAATGATGGTGTCAACTTAATGCAGTCATGCCCAATGCAGTCAGTGTCTCTGTGACGCCTTCGAGAATACCCAACAATCACTCAGCCTGAACGAAAAAACTCAGTCACAGACAACACAATCTTGTCCATATAGGAGTACTTCTATTTCTCAGGACAAACTTGGCTGGATTCTGGGAGGTAAATGCCATGTTTTCAGTGCTCTGAAGACTTAAAGAGCAGCAGACTGTGCACACATCCAAAAAAGACTAATTTGTTTTGAAAAACTAGAGAGCTTTTTTATGGTCCAAGTTGCTTCTTGTTATGTCCCTGGTTATAATGTCACATTGATTACTGGGTCTTAACTAGACCAGAAGCCTGTACCAGGAAGACAGCAGCAAACCCATTTGCTTCTACTTTTTTCATGTTTAAATAAGAGGAGTCTGAATATTTTGTTATTTCATACTTCCCACAGTCACAAACAGACATGGAATAATTACCTTTCAAAGTACAAAAGAGCAATTTACCTTTTAATTAAACTTTAGTTTTTATCTTATAAAACATATATACCTGAGTTCCAGTGCTGTTTCACGCTGGCAAGAACTGAGAAATAATACAAAGGGTTTTTGTTTTGTGTGAATTTTCTTCTTGTTTTCTATAATTTAATTTTTCCTGCATTTAATTATATTCATGTCTGTCTGCCCATCTCTATTAGACTCTGCAGGTAGGAAAACAGTTCTTCTAATGAGGAGATAAAACTATCAGTTTGATTAATCAGAAATGCTCATTCTTCTAATCCCACTGTAGTTGTTGATTTTGGGGGGAAATATTCTGAAGAGCCCAACTTTTTATTTCATGTTGCTGGTGTGTGTTGAAGGGGGACAAGGAGAAAGGGGCTAAAAATAACAATAATAACAATAATAACAATAGCATTATTATTATTATTATTATTATTATTATTAATAATAATAATAATAATGCTGTTTTCTAAAATAGGTTTTGTCTGTCCTCCATATTACCTCTGCATAAAAGGATTTGATGAGGCTTATTTTACTATTGATACACTTGGGGGTAAAAAAATGTCAAATGAAAGGACTAAAAGGACTACAGTTTGCAATTTTAAAGCCTGCAATTAGTAGCAATAAGCTTAGAAAAATAATTTTATGTGCCTAGATCTTTGGTATGAATTGTACGCTCAATATTAGAAACAATTTCCGTTTGTAATTTTCTTTTTCAGAAGGTTCATCCTTTTTACTTATTTCTTCATCACTTATAAAAACATTTTTAGTAATTGGTTTTGAAGAGAGCTATAGTCACTACGTTCTGAAAATAATGAATTCGTATCTTTCTCCATCTTGATGCAATACAGATAGCAAATAATAATTGAGCAGCCAAGTTTCAAAGTACAGATTTTCATCTAGATTTCTCTAACCTCCTTTTTGTCAAATCTATCACCTCAAAACATAAGGAAGAGCTGCTGACCAGGAAGTAGAGTGATGCAACAGGCAAAGCAAATTTGCATTGATGTGCTAATGTCCTATGAAGTGCTTTGTGTGACCTTGTCAAATCTAATTAAAACTCTTCAGTGCTGTGCATCTGAATGAATGATTTGATTTTAGGCAAATTTGGCACTCATATTTATGCTTTAAACTAGAAGTGGCATATAATGTTCATGTTTTGATCACTGCTCCACTAAATACAAAGGGGTTTTGTTTAGTATTTTATGGGTAAGATATAGAGTTACAAGATTGTACTTGACTTGCAAAACAACAAAATAAATCATACAAGAAAGTCAGCATTCAATGAATTATGCACTTCACATCAAGCTGTGTCGACATCTTAAATGAAGTATAGCTTAAAGATAAGGTGTTAAAAGGGAAAATTATAGATGTACTGTGAGTTTCTTTAAAACTATCACTTATCCCCATTCCATCACTGTAGCTGTCATTTTCTCTTTTGGGCTTTAGTTTTCTTTCTACATTTTTTGGCCTAAAGTGTCTGAATTATGACAGAAACTGCCATATTATGAATAATTCTTGATAAATGCAAAAAGAGATAGAATCTCTACAAACTCAATGAATATTTAAGGTCACATATATAATATTAGTTCAGACAGATTGTTAAACCTGAGGGCTCTTTTTGAACTGAAGGAAGTTTCATTGAAAACCTGGAATTTTCTTTGAGTATGTATTGCATGTCATATGTTCATGTTACAAAATTCTTGCTTCTGACAAGCACATGGTCACTTTTCCTCCCTGTGGCTCCAGTCTGATACACAGCCCTTCAGTTCTTTTCACCCTCTCACACTAACACCAGTATCATAAGCTACTAAGCAAAATACACTTTTTACTTTCACTACTGGGCTGTCATTTCAACAGGCTATTTTGAGTTTGTAAGAAAGTTTACAGCTGAAATATGTGAGAAGAAATTCTAATATAGATGAAATCTCAGAAAATTCAGGATTTGCATTTGCTTTGGATCAGCATGTAAAACTTTACTTAACCAGCTCGTGTACTGTACACAAAGGCGAGCCATTTGCTCCATTAGCAAATGCCAGTTCTCATAATTGCTGCCATTTCCTGCTTTCTTTCAGGGTGGAATCAGGAAATGTGGATATGATGAAAATATTTATAATAACTACAAGGGGTTAATAATTATCTTCAAAGCAAGTAAAGTCAGGAAATTTAGGCTTAAGCTTCCAAAATTGACCTAAGATTTGATGTTTATTTCCACCCTCTATCAGCCTCCTTACAATACAGGATCTGAATCACATATCAAGGCATCACTGAGGTTTGAGTCATTTTAGTCAACACCAGGATGAATGCTGGACACGGGTTTTTTTCACAATGAATTCCATGTTTATTCTCTAAAGGTAGAAAATGGGAAGAAGAATGCAGAGGTGGTTGATACTTGCTGTGTAACTAATAGTTTCAGTAGATTATGCTGTGCATTTTGGCCAGTAAATTGCCAAAGCTTTACAGCTGTAAGCTGTGTCAATATCTCATTTCTTTTTTAACTTTGCTTCCCTGATACTGGAGAAAGCTGCAGGATTCTGGACTGATGATGGTGTCTTAGAGTGAGAGCTGTGTGGGGAAGCCTGGATTGTACATGGGGGACTGAAAACTGATAATTTAAGCACTTGAGAAACTTAGTTATAACTTTTAAAATTAAGAAGAATCAGAGAAAAATGAACTGTGGTTTATCAAATATCCTAAAAGTCCATGCAGTCCTCTATTTTTTTTCTGAATATACATTTACAACATTATCTGCATCTGAATTTTTATTAATATATAAAAACCTGCAAATGTCGGATTTTTACCTGCTAATACTTGTTAGAACAATAGAGATGTCATACAGGAAAGTACAAGGAAACTTAAACAGATTTTTAAAAATAAAATTTTAATTGTGTGGCTTATTTAAAAAAAAATTTGCTTGCTTCACTTGCTTTCATTGCAACCTGTATTTTCTTAGGGGCACCTTGAAATCCTGCAGGCTATGGTTCACTGCTCCAAGAGGCATGGGAAGCTCTCTATTAAGTTTTAAAAAGAGTGTATCAGAGCCAAGAAATGCACTGTATTTTTGACTGAATTTACAAACTTTGCAGTGACTTGATGAAGTTCTCTAAGATGCAGATATTTTTTGAGAAATGACTGAAAATTAACAACTGAATCTTTGTGAGATTAACTAATATGACCGCAAAGATGCTTAAGAGACATTTTTAATAAGTACCATCACATAATTGTTCCTGCATGTATTTTACAAACTCAAAGCTCTATCCTTAAAAGCTTCCTGTAAGCGAGATCTGCTTTTAGTGTTTTTTTTACTGACTTAGATGCAGCTTTGAGATAACTTAAGTAAATCATTGATTCATTTTGCCCATACAGTATCCTCTGATCTAAGGGCATGAAACTTGCTATTCTGTAAGATTTATTTTTGTTCCATGTCTGGGAAGAAACTAAAGGCTCATTATTATTAGAAATACAAGACATATCTAATGTTATATGAAAGACAAGTTTTGCCACATAACCATTTTAAGTTCATTTATGGTTACGATGGGAGTTTTTAAGGAGCAGTTTCTGAAATATGGAGCGTTAAGAAAGGATGTCTGCAATCCTTCCTGTGACTCCAGTGAATGTATACTGAATATCAAAATATATGAAGAAAAAGCATATTTTAGTACTGCATAAATTCAGACACATAGGAGGAAGAATTCCCTTCAATCCTTTGACATTCTAGAGGTCAGAACATGTTTTTTAATTTCTGTAGAAAACTTTAAAATTTTAGTGATTTATGTTAGTCAAAACTCTGCAATATTTTGGACAGGAAATATTTCTTAGTGGTTTCAGTTATACAATTATAATTCAGGTTCTCTTGTTCCAGTCAGACTTCTTCTGCCCTCATGCATCATAATGCCTCAGTGAAGCCAAAATGTCAGGTTTCCTTCTTCTCACATAAAGTTTGTCATATTTGGAACTCTTCTTTAGTACTACTCTTTGTTCACAGAACATACTGGTAACTGCCTAAGATAATGTAATTTTTGTTTTGGGATTGAGAAATAAGCCACAAATATGGTTGGGGTGTATTTTCCATTTTCTGCTGCTGGAAATGCCTCAAATGCCTTCTTTGGAAGACAGGCAATTTACCTCTAGCTTGATTAATAATTATTTATTTCTGTCCTTTGGTCCAGTTCCAGTTCTTATCACTCTGCTTAGCCTAAACTTGCCTTTCCAATACTCAGTGTATATATATCTAATTTATTCAATTTTTTCTTTTATGATTACCCTTATTTTTATAGTTCAACAGAGACCAGCCTTTCAAATTAAACATCCAATAAAAATTTTATAACAGTATGTTGTATCTAAAAGTCTCTGTAATTGCTTGAAAACAGAACATATGTATCCAAGAGAAAGCTGGTTGACGAGGCAAAATTCATTGCTTTGGCACACAAAAGAACAGATTTTCAGGGATGTGATTTTACTAATTTTTAGCTTTGTTAGTCTAGTCCCTGTGACTTGTACTCAAGGCAACTGAAGAAATACAATCCAGCTTTTCCTTCTGCTCAAATCATCTTCCCATTAGAACTTTAATTCCATATTTGAGACTGAATGGGACCATGAAGCAACCAAGTCATTTCTCTCCAGCCTCTTAAGGAGATTTCCTCCTCATATCTTTCATTTATTGTTGGTATATAAAATAAAAATTGTAAGTAGAAAATTGTGAGGTAATTCCACCTTAGATAGCCTTGGGCACCTGCCACCTGAAAACCTCTCATCCTATCCCAGGAAAGATTGCTAGATTACAAATCTTTCCTTGAGGCTGGACATAGAGCTAAACTGCACAGCAGGAGATAGCTCTATGATTCTTGAAAAATCAAGCAATAGAGTATGGAATTTCTCATGGGCCATGCCCTGCCACCGTGGTGAGAGAATCTATTGCTCTGTCTGACTTCACAGACTCATGCAGGCTGGGGGCTCGATCACTGTACATTTCTAAGACTCATTTTTTAATATTGTGCTATCTTGCTAATTCACACACAAGCCCCAAAACAACTAAGGAAATGCAGTTTCCTGTCTTAATTTGTGTGTTAGAAGACAGCTACTTTACCAAATAGTTTCTTCAGCTAGCTCAACAGTGTGAAGCAGACTAAAGGATGCTCTGGAATTTTTGTAGTGAATATTGTTTTACCACCCTTACTACAATTTCAAGTTGTCAATTGGTATATAGTCATAAAATGCAACCTCCCACCAGATTCCTGAGTGGTGCAGAGAGAGATGACAACCATGGTGTTTCTTAAAGACCCCATTATTCATTTTCTTAACTTTTGTTGGGGAGCTTGAGATAGACTTTGTTAGAGAATGCATTTTAGAGTAGATAAGGAAAATTGTTCAAACTTTTCCCTGGATTCAGTGGAACTGGTGGTGAGGCTTTCTGTCCTCTCTCTCCTCATGGCAGAGATTGCTTTCACCTACAAGCTGAGTGGAGGCCACAGTGAGTTCTGTGGTGTCCTCCCTGTCCCCCCACCCTTGCACCCCTGTATCTCATAGACTGAAAACAGGTGCTGTAAAAAGTTTTACTGCACTTCAGACCTTGCTGTGTCTGATTTCTACCTTACATGGACAAAATGCTGAGTTTTCACAATTACTCTCTTCTGAGCAATTGCTGTGTAAGTTATCAGTTCAAGAGTGGCAGACACTGTGTAAGGTAGAACTGCTATGATGATAATGAGCAAGGGTGCAAAGAAGTCAATGGAGTCAGACAGGCAGAGCTCAGAGACTCAACTCATTAATGTTCTCCTAACCTCCAAATCACCCTTTCAAGTCCATCCCTAGGGGCTGTGATATGTGTGAGACATTAAAGATAATGCCTCAGAGGACTTCTGATATCCTTGACAGCAGGAGGAGGTAGATCTTTTCACTCCCTTATCTTGATTCTGCCCCTTCTATTTCTGGGAACCTATTTGTGTAAGTGCTGCACCTCAGATTATGAGCTTTGGAATATAAAATACGGTTTCTCCTATGTTGTTTAAAAACTGTCGAATAATGAACTGTTGATGTACATGACAAGGGAGAGCAAAACAAAAGTGTTCCTCCCAAGAACACTGCTCACTCAATGAAGAATTTTAAAAATAAAAAAAAATTTATAATTTTATATTCAAGTGTTCAAAAAGGAGAACTATTGATTGAGAAAATAAGAAATCTCAAATGACTAAAAATGACCATCATGGTTCAATCTTTTTCCAAGTATCATTATACTGAAATTAACTGATTTATTAGAAACAAATTTGATTGTATGGCACAGAGAAATGCACATAATGATCTGTTAGCACTTTCTTTAGGGCTAACAAAAATAGTAAATACTTTGCGACAGCAACGTTGCATTAGCGCATTATTTACCTCAGTATTTTGTGAAGAATATTCAGGGCTGGAAAGTAGAATGAGGTGGCAGAGCCCTATGAATATTAAAGAGAAATTATTTCAGTCTAAATGGAAAAATAACTTATCTATGTTTATGGACTTTACCCAGGAGTAAGAAGAGGACAGTAATGATGGAGCTCAGGTCAATCATGATCATTCTGCTGTGGAAAAGGTATGGAAAGCTCATCTTGTGGTCAGCTGCCTGAAAAGCCAGGAGAGGCATGGCTGAGTAAGGAAGTTGATCCAGGTACTTAAAGAGAAGGGCCCTGACTCCTGCTACCACTGACACTCAGTCAGCTTTTCTGGTAATTGACCTGAACTTTCAATTGCTGTTCTTGTCTGTGCTTGTTCTTTGGCAGTGTAGATAAGGTGTTTTAAAAAAACCCAACTACTTATTTTCACGTCATTGCTTGATCATTTTGATTTTAGCAAAAAATAAGATTTTGTTAAGAGTAAAACTGTGAGAAACTTGTCTAGTCCAAAGAGAAGTGTTTGAATTCTGTTAGAAGAATGTATTGAAGTCTGGACAGTTTCTTAAATCTTTCCTCTTCTTGGTTCTCTCCCCTTTTACTCTCAAAAGGTATGAATCTTTGATTGGGGACTGCTGGCAATATACACATGACAATTACAGAAAACGGGAATCCATGGAAGTACTGATTGCAGTAGGAACAAACATTTATTACTGTACATTGCCATGCAGGGATAGATGAACTAATTCCTCTCAGATGACTTGTGTGCCAGAAACTTCTAGTCTTCTGATGTTCTGCTCCAGCTGAGTTATCCAAACTCAGGAACTGCACTAATGTACCTGCTTTGGGTTGCTGAGCTGGCTTGAAGAAATGTGAATATGTACTTTCATATAATATTCTGCATGTACACATGCAATGTCCACCTCATAAGGGTCTGAGCATACAGAAATCCTGTTTAGTTATCTAATGTATTTGATTTGGTAAGGACTGAAATGAGTCCTGTATGGATGTTTATAATAGGACTAGCATTCTGAAAAAGTAAAAGAATATTCTTTTTTTGCATGACAAGTAAATATAACGTATTTTAATATAATTTAAAAAAAGAAAGAAAACTAACAGTTATTACCTTACATGTGAAATTCCATAATACCTGTGCTACATTATTGATTTATGCTGGAATCAAAGCATCCAGTATCACATAATAGATTAGAAACTCTGTCATACAGAAAGCAAAGGTTAATGCATTGAGCTGTACTATGACCCTTAGTGTTCAAGATCTTGGGATTATTTTAAAAGAGCTGTTACATTTGTCATTGATCAAATTTGACAGCTACATCAAAATAAGTGTATCAGCAAATAGAGAGAGGGAAGTTAAACTGCAAGGAGACTTAAAAAGATCAGAATAATACAATACAGGAAAATGATATACAATTTGTGTAAAAAACCAAGGAGGAAAAAAGTACCATCAAATATTTGAAGGTGGATTTCCTGAAACCACCATGGAACATCTGGAAATTATAAAAATCACCAAAACACAAGACAGTTGTCCGGGATTCCATGTAGAACCTCAGATGAAACAGGGTACCTTTTATAGCTCTGGTGAGCTGATGAAAATATAAAGAAAAATGCTTTAGGTGACATTAAGTCAGGATTCTGGTGTAAGAGATTTGAAAAAACTTGAGTAATGCGAGCGGTTACTTCCCAGTGGCTTTAGGCCAGAGATATAAGTCAAATGAACATCTTAATTTGGTAAAATACTATAGTCTAGGCTTAATTTTGAACATGGGCTCAAGCAGAGCTCTTTCTTCAGACATTGAATTATTCTCCAAAATACTGGGGAAATACAGAATTTAAACATCCAGGAGAATTTTCCCATTTGAAAGACTTTGCTAAATTGAAACTTATTAAAAGACAGAAGAAAAAGATACTGGAAGGAAATCCTGTGCAGTGGGATTTGTATGGAATACGTGATATTTGGGAAATGTTATTTACCCTGTTTGGTTTATTTTCCTTTGGTCTAAATAATGATTCAAAAAGGAAGACCTTTATAGAACACTTTAACATATATTTCAGTTCTTCTTGAAATTGCTGGGATCTAAATCCCTATGTGAGAAAAGAACAAATGACAAAACTGTTCTTTCACTGATCCTTCCACCTGCATTTGTTTCATTGAAAATTCTGGGGAAAAAGGAAATTTAGCTTTTCATTCTGCTAAAAGAAATCTGCCTTTAATTGTCTTTTTCACCTTCATTTTCTTTTGCTTTCTGTTTGTTTGTTTTTTTTTTTTCATTGGTTGGTGTTTTTTTCAATGCAGTCGATATACCCAGGATGACTGAGGAGTTGGGAAAATTAGGCTTTGGCAGTGCCTAATTGGCACTCATAAGGAGTTGCTAACTATAACCTGCCATTCTCATACTGAGTAGCAAAAGTGCTTCAACTTCAGCCCTCGTGTATGCACAGTCCTGAGTGGTATCTAGCAAAAAGAAAAGTGCAGCTTGTGGAGTCATAATTGTAGCGGTGGTTCAAGCTCAGAGAATGACATATCCCCTGAAGAATTTCTGGGGGCCTAGAAAGTGAGGCCCCTCTGAAGGTAGAGTTAAGTTTGGCCTTGGAAAGGGAGTCGAACTCCCCCCGCCTACCCCTCAATTAACAATAGTATCTTGTGTCTCACTCTTTCCTCCCTTCCTTCTTCCCGACTGGACACTGACCTCCTGACCCTTCCCTGGTTCCTCCCTTGTACCGTTATGAGATAAGTTGTAACCCTCAGAATAAAAGTCTGAATGTTGGGCTATTCCGGGGTCTTTTGCCCCTGAGCCCAAGCAGAGCAGACCCTCGTGTCTTGTGTCTGATTTGGGCTCCGGGCAAAGGAACACTCTCTCTCTCAATAGCTCTCTGGTTTTTAGGACAGCGGCCACCATCCCAGGGAAGCCCGGCTCGCGGCGAGGGGAAAAGAAGTCCCTAACTGAAGTTGACTTAACGAAAAGGAAACTCTCAGAAAAAGCCGCCGAGCCGCCGGCCATCCCTGTGGTCAGCTGTCCAGCCCACTACATCGGCCGCAATAATAATTTAATATTTTCCACCTATAAGAGAATTAGCAGCAGAGAATATTTGCTGATATAGGGAGAAATACAAATAAATATTTTCTTAGTTTGGGAACATATGAAAATATTCATGTGTGCAGGTGAAGTTAAGAAGATATCATTAATAACCTCACTTAAACACAGAGGCTGAGATTAGCAGGTCTTGAGTGCATAGGACAGCTCAGATGAACCAGCATTAATTCACCTCCAGTACCTTGCTTTTCTTCCTGGCTCTGTGAAATGCTGTCTGATAAGTTTCTGAAGAATTCTCTAGCAGTGCTGACTATGAACTTTCCAAAGAGATCTTCTAACACAGCCTGTTATTCCAGACTACATCCCTTATTTGTTGCCTTAGCACTCTTACCCTGTCTATATTCATCTCTACTTCACTGTGATGTTTTTCAAAAGACTTCTTTCTAGGGCTTTGAATCCGGCAATAGCTTTTTGTCATTGAGGAAAATCCAACATTGGTTACTGAAAATGCTCAAGACTGTGAGTTAAAGACATTGCATAGCCTGATTTAAGTTCAGAAGTCATGAGAGAGGTATCCCCAAGTGTGTTACAAATCCAACCTTTCCAATATATAATCATGAATGTGAGGTATACTGATCTGATCCTTGAGAAACCTACCATTTACTAAGATCATGGGAGTCTTATTGGAAAAGTTATAAATACCATTTCAAACTGTGCTTGATGTTTCAGGTGGTTTTCCCCATTTCACCTATAAAATGGAAAAGATTATTCAAGAGGTGAAAAGTGGAAAATAACCTCAAACATCAGTTAAAGCAGTTTAAGAGGTGCGAGAGAAATGTTAATTAGATCTTGATGATTATGTGAAAATTGTTTTGGTGAGCTGGAAAGAAGCCGGATTTTACTTCATGTTGAATTTTAAATTGTTTTGTCTGCTTTTCTTTCACTAGACTTTCAGTGGCTTCACAGGTTATCACAACACTTGGGGAATAAGAGTAGAAGGACTAAAATATAGTTTCCTCTTGGGAGACTTAGATACTTAAGCACAGATTTGTAGATGTTGCAAGACTTCACATCCAGCCCAGCAAAAGTACTTTTGTGACAAACTTTTACCAGAACTCACCAGAGTTAGAGAGATGTCTGACTAGCTTGGGTGATAAGCATCATGAACATAATTCATAGTGACTTGCAATGAAGGTCAAGCTCCCAAGAAATTTAACCCAATATTCATGCCATCTCCTGCAAGTTTTACCTTCAGTGGAGAAACTGCAATATGAAGGCATGGCACTGTACGCAGGAATGGTAAAAACCTGGGCCCTTCTGCTTCTTGGGGCTCTGTCTGAAGTCAAGAAGAAACCGTATCAGCTAGTCTAGGACAGTTAATATTCTGAGTGGAACACTTTGGTGCTTTGGAGATCTTTTGCTATCCACCAAAAAAATACAAAAATAAAGAAAGACAATCTTACTGGGAAATGATCAGATTTAGCAAACCAGTTTGAATGCATGCATCCTGGCAGGCTGGTGAACCTTGTTTGCCTGCTCTGTTTTTAAGCACTTCCTCACCCCTATTTTCATTTTGCCAGAAGTTCAAACAGTGAGTAGGAACACCTTGTTCTGAATGCTGCTTTCCAAAGTGCTTGTTGGAGAGCACACAACAAAAATATTTTGCCACAGGTGAAAACAAATATCTCTGTAAAGCAATTACAAACAATTACTTAGCTTTTTGAAACATTATAGTTGTGTATCTGTTTGTTTCCTCTCTCCTTTCAGACACTTGGTTATAATTTGTTAAACTCAATCAAATAATTTTAGAAAACATAATAAACATTTATTATGCATCAAAGCCATCTGGAAGTGCTCTGCATTGCACACAGAAACAGTGGGATTCATCTCTGCATATTCAGAATTGGAGGTTTTTCACTCTCTAAGTTTTACATTAGTAAAATGTACCATCAACCCAGACTGAGAACGTGCTCAAGCAAAAGAGACTAATCAGTGTAAGACTTCTAGAGGTATGGCATTTGAAAATCCCGTGAAACATCCCTATCCCCTCTGCCATTTAAATTGCAGTGAACACCTAACCCCATTTTCAGATTGATTTCCACTGTTTGGGTAACCTAATGCAAGAGCCCAGGCCAGAGCTGATGACAGTCATGAGCCAGTCACACGCCCAGCTGGGGCCAGTGCTGATTACAGTGTCAGACGATCTTAAATACAGCAAGATTTTTTGGTGTTGTTTATATGCAACAAATACCATTGCCATTCAGAATTACTAGGATCAAGTTAAAGCAGGTGATCAGCACAGAAAAATGAAAACCCTGGGAGGGGAACATGGCTCAGGCTCTTAAAAGATGCAAGTACTGCCAGGACTGCTTGTGTCAAGCACTGTCAGTCCTGACTGCTAATTTTTGGTGCTAGAAAAAACCATGCATATTACCATACATATGCCAATTGTGTGGGTAATACCATAAGTTTTCTCAGAAGGGCTTTGTCCTGAAACAGAAGAGGAGGAGGAGGAGTAAGGTAGACCACAGTTTTTCTGCTTCAACAAACCTTTCTTTCCTTTTCATTTCTCAGCACAGTCTTTCCCTGGAAAGAAGGATGGAGAGTATCAAAGTACTTGTTTTGTATATTATAGGACAGATGGGTTTCTATGCATTGAAATGATTGTATTGATGATACAATTAGCCTCCCTCAGAATTCTACAACTTAATGCCTGAGGAGTCTTACCTTCACAAGTGAAGAAATAATTCATATTCCAAAGAACTTGTAGCAGTAGAAGAAATAAATTTAAAATACTCCATTTGGACAAAAAGAATCTATGTAACTTATAAAAAAATATAATTTTAAAAAAGTTTGCATAGATTCACATATAATTTGTTGAAGTAAGCCCCATTATTTTCATGGAAGGCTTCACCTTAAGTATCTCTCGGAGAGGTCTGAGGCATTTCAGAGATGTGGAAAGGGGAGGAAGTCCCATCCAGTACTTGACACAGTTTCAGCAAGCTGTCTTGTAGCCCCTGTCTGCCTGCCTGCTGCAGCAGGGACTTTACCACATCACCTCACCCCGGGTTTTCTTTCATGCTTGTTACTGCTTGAGTAACGTAGAGTTCAAGACATCTGTTGAAACACCCTTAGGCTTGGAAAGGTCCACAGTTCTCTTGCCAGAGCATGGCTGCACAGCTGTTGAAACAACTTTCCCACATTTTTCGCTTCATAATTTCTTCAAATTAAAATACCTCCACCAAGATTTACTTGTTGCATGATTAATAGCTGGTTTCCTTGCGTTAGCCTATCTGTTAACTCTGGATAATTTACCTGCTGTGTCCAAACATTGCTCTGATGTTCCAAACGCTGTAGTTTATTTTGTGCTGCTGAAACATATTGCAGCAAGAAAAAATGGCTACATTCAACTATTATTCAAGCAACAGATCCTCACAGGTACTAATAGTTTGTGGGCACGTTGTAAAATTACAATGTAAGAAAAAGATCTTTCGATTTTTTGAGTGGTAATTGTCACAATAGATTGAACATGCAGGATTCCAAATATGAGCAGAGTTATTCCATGACAGATCATCTGAGCTCATGTAGCAAAATATCACATATCTAACAAGAATTTATGATCACAGCCCTTTGACGAGGCTTAACTGCATTTTACCAGCTCTGAAAGCTGGGATGCAGGAAGAAAGTATTAGCAGTCAGAGCTTTTTCTGCAATTTGTCATGCATGTCAACACAGGGAAAGACATGCTTGAGCAGGCAGTGACAGCGCAATTGAACAGAGAGCATGAGACATGCCCTTCACTCTGCTGTCATGCACTCAGCTACTCAGTAGAAGCAATTTCTGTCCTTGAGCATTCCCAGGGAAGGAACGTGGTTCTCTCCCTGCACCTGTGCTGCTCTCCAGGCTCTGGCTCCTGTTTAACACAATGAAAGCAGCAGACTCAGCTCCTGTCTTTGCTCATGCTGGATCTATAGTGTGAGGTGAAAGACATTCTCAATTCATATGAGTAATGAGCATTACAAATTAGACTCAGATCAATTATTAAATGAAGATGATTATGAAATATTAAGAGGAAGTTATTATACATAATGCATTTGTCACAGATTAAAAATCAGCATTCAAGTAATATCCTTCTCTGCCTGATAATTTATTTGGATATTTAACATATTTAAAGGCAGTGCAAAAAATAAAGATAAGTAGGAGGGAGGTGCCCCTGTTAAAACAAGAAATGGACTTGCTAATGGCTTCTGCAAAAATGAGTTTTCTTCTGTCTTGGGTATGATTTATCTCTAGTTTCTGGTGAGAACATGCAGACCCATCATCTCAGGCCTGTGTGCCACTGTTATCATTATTGACTGTGAAGACATGACTTCAATGTACACATTCTAGGAGAAGAAAAATTTTGATTAAATGTGTAGCCCTGTCAATTGTGTGGAAGTCCTGTTGAATAAAGAGTGCTTTTGTACTAACAAAATGAAGCTGCTGTTCGGCTGGGAGTTCATCATGACAGAAGGTACAGGCAGCAGAGTCAGTCACTTATTCCCCGAGCTTCTTCTAAAGCCCTGCTGTGCTATTTTGCATTGTATCTGATGAGTCAGTTGTGCAGCTTTGTGTCCATGCCTGATGTGCTGAAGACATGATATTTCTACAAAACCTCATTAAATTTATCTCAGGACTAGAGATGATTGGAAAAAGAAGAATCATTGATAGAGCAGTTCTTACATCAGAAAATACTGGCTCCATGGAAATGAGATAATCTGTGGGGGGATTTGTTGGTCCTTGTGAATTTTACAGTAGGAATCAGGCCAAAGGGCAGGATGCCTGGTTCTCCCTGAACCTTCTGAGCCCCAGGTGGTGTGGACACTTCTGCCTTACCTGACACCCCACTTTCCTCCTGGATTGGAAGTGTCCTGACCTCAAAGCTGGTGTGCAGCTTTCCCAGCTTTTTTCTTTCCGAGCAGCAGGAGAGGGCTGAGCCCAGGAGGTGTCACTGAGGAGAAGAGACAGGAGAAAGGGCAGTGGCTCTGAGGTTCCAAGGCACTATGACTGTCCAGGAGAAACAGGTGAGAAGCTGCTAGGTTGCTTGTGAGCTGTGACAAGGGCAGGGAAGGGTTTGAAAAGCAGCTGAAATATGGGATGCAGGGAGAGGCTGCTGGCCCTTTGCACCATGCAGTGGAATGCCCAGAGGCTGGGGAGTGAAGCAGGGTCCATGGGATGGACAGATTATATTTAGCTGCAAGAAAAAAGCAAAATATTCCAGAAATCTGTCCTTTAAGGTTGTTTCCATATTTCCAAAATAGCATCTGTTTGAAAATCAATCAATTTCAGGATTTTGTCTTTTTGTTGATACTCAGAAGGGAAGCTTAAAAATCACGAGTTATTTTGTTTTTCATTGGATGTTTTTCTATTTACCTCTGCTGCTCAAAAAGCTTATCTTTGGATTTTATTTTTATTTTGGCTACCTCCCATTACAACAACCTCTGTCATCCAAGAAGCCATCACATCCCTTGTATATTAACACATGAAGGTATTTTGATTCTTCAGGATGTAAGGCTGCATCCTGCAGCTATCCTGGGAGCAAGGAAAATTTTGAAGCCCTTGTGGTCTATTTTCTGTTCTAGAAGGAATATCCCACTCAGACTTCAGTTCCATGCTATTATTGATTGAAACCAATAATTAAGAGACTCAAAGAGCATTATTATGTAATATTAAATAATATTCAGTTCATATATTTATAAACTGAGAGGCAACAGATTTTGAAGCAATATTAAATGATTATTTATTTTAAAAAAATCTTTCCTGGAGGAAGAAAGATCTTCTTTGAAGCTTTTTTCATCTCTTGAGTAAATCTGTGCAGTTATAATTAGACAATTTTGTTAAACACATATTATGTAACTAAAAACCTGGAACAACTCCAATGCCATTTCTCTCTATTGTGTAAATATGTAATTAGGCAAGATTTTTTCCAGTACTTTTGCTGATTACATTTTCCTTGGTCATGCCAGAATGGGAGTTTTCTGCTCTCAGAAATACCACAATCTGAGCTCAACAAGCCCTGACTGGGCATGCTACCTTTCCAGTCCCATTTGCTAATTGTTTATATTTCTCCTTCTTTTAAATGGGGCAAGCCCCACGTGAGATCTGACATAAAACATCAGTCTAAGAGATTGTTAAGTACTCATAATAGCTCTCAGAACAGGGATGAAAGCTAATGTTTTTCCATCACTTGTGGCTAGTCAGAGGGGAATTTGTCACAAGACCAGAGGATTCAGGTTATGAGATTCTTGTACTCAGTGATGTGGTGCCTCTTTGCACAGTCCCTCTTCTAAGAGAATGCCAGACACAATAAGTGCAGTGCTGTGGAAAACACAGAAATTGTAGCTCCTGCCCCTTGCAACATTGTGGGCAAAAGTTCTGTCCTGAGCTCTACCAGTCCTGATGACTGATGCGGAATGCTGAGCTGGACAGATTATGTGAGTAAAACTTACCCTGACTACCTACATCTGAAGGTCAATTTAAACCTTCCAAGGGAACTTGGTTTATTTGTGGACCTTGCAATATCAGGTTTGACTTGAAGGTCTTAGAATCTTTTTGAACCTTAATAATTCTATTATTCTTTTTGATGCATTGTCAGGAACAATAGAGACATTTTTGCGTAAGCTTTGTGACACTCCTGATAGCATGTCTAAGAGCAGGAAAAACTGACTAAGATGATTGACAGGAGCATATCAGCACAGGACAGGTATCAATTTGGTTTAATTCTGGCAAAAACCTCTTGTGATTTCGCCAGGAGCTTTCTAATAGTAGATTTTCATGTTTAGAAATAATTTTGAAGACAAGTAATTTTGAGGGTTCACGGGCCTTGGACTGCATTTTTATTATTTATGGCTTGATTTGATTGTATTTCCCCTAGAATATTCACCACTTAGAAAGACTCTTAGCATTCATAAGGCAGCTAGAGCTTTTTAAAAACATAATTAACATTTTAGTGAACTTCTGAAATAATTCAGGCATGTATGAGCCACTACTGACTTGGTGGAAGGGAATTTCTCACCACTCACTCACACTCACCAGTGGAACAGAGCTGTGTGGTGCTCCCACATCATATTTCAAATTCTTGTTCTTAGGCTGGTTGTCATTCTCTTTTTGGTTGCCCCATAAATAAGCTATAATGCTACTTTTCATGATGAATGTAATACTAATATCGTTCCACTTGCTGAAGATCAAGAAGTTAGAAAGCATATATACACATTTTGAAAAACAGAGCTGATGCTTTAGAGAACTGCTGAAAATTAAGACTTATTTTACCAATAAAATTGATCTTTAAAACCAAAGTTATTCAATTTGCAGAGATTTGAAGTAATTCAGAGATACAGCAGCAATTTTTCTTTAAAAGAAAACCATCCACCTCTAACCTATTGCAAATTTTTAAGCATATGAAAATAATGGCAGTCTCTGGGAAAAAGGTCAATATAAATCATGAAAATTTTTTTAAAAGCCAATAATAAAGTTCATTACAAAACTCTATGAAGTGATTCCATGGTGAGAAATGTACCCTCAATGCCTTTAAAACAGCTCAACTGTGAAAAAATATGTGCAAGGTCCATTTTTTTAAATTGTGGAAAGTTAGCATCAGGTATAAGAAGGTGCTATACATGATCAATTGTTTAATTATCAATTTTCCTAATGGAAAAACACTATAAATCCATTACATTAAGTATTACAAGTGTGAAGTAAAGCAGTAGTGGGGCTGAAAATAAAAATTCTGAAAGTTTTCTAGGACACAAAATTATTTCAACTAATCAGTGCAACTGAAGACTGAAACTCATCAGGTCTTAAAAATGAAGAGAACAGAATTTTCCAGCTTTGATTCACTGTTGACATCTGCCCATTGTCACATACAATAACAATCTCATTTCTCTTACTTGTCCCAGAGCAGCTTTTAGTAATCCACAGTTTGGGGATTCTAAGCACAATCCCTACTCCTTTATTTGGAGAAATGGGTTTTCAGAAAGTTGTGATTAGATAAGGTTGGATTTTTATTCTCCTACTCCGTATTCTGGTTCAGCTTTCTGGGTGAGCCTGTGGGTACACATGAATGGCAGGAGGGGAAAGCAAAGCCAGGTCAGAAACAGCACAAGCTGGGACTTCCCAGCTGCACCCATCTGCACAGTGGTGGCTGGATATCTAAATATTTGCAGAGGAATTATACTGAAAATAATAAAATCCAAACGAGTTAAAAGAGAAGGGGAAACACAGAGCTGTTGCTCATCTTTCTGCAGCGCATATTTTTGAAGCTCAGGGAAGTAGGGCATTCCAGGTGTTGAGGTCTGAATCCCTGGGAGGATCCTTGTCCATCACATCTACTGTCTTTGTTTTTTTTGTATATTCAACATAACCCTACTGCCAGGGAAAGTGTGAAACCGTTTGACTAAAAAAGCTGCCCAGCATTATCAGTCATGAGAACTTAAGGCAGTTTTTTAAATTGAACTGAACAATTCACCTTAAAATAACAGGATGGCATTTCCCCAGAGAGACGAAAACCAAAGCTTGATCTGTCAAAACTAATAAAACATGAACTTTATCAGTCAAACAGTCAGCAAAGACCTCAGGGGAAGGGAATTAATGGGATTTATTAACATGTTGCTGTTGTCTGAACATGTACAGCAAGATCGCTATACAGCTGTTGAATTAAAATGTGCCACAGCATTTTTGGAGAGTGATGCTTTTTGTTCTATTTTTTTATCTATGGTAAACACTTCAAAAGAAATAAAATCATTAATTGCACTGAAAAGATATCTTCTCATTAAGAAAGCCTGAAATGATGCACATAAAATGAGCACTCACCTAATCTTTATTCATATCTGGAGTGAAAACATATGTGTGATTTAAGAAAATATAGAAAACTGCAGCTGATTAAATGATTGTGGATTTTTTTTTCTCTCATAATTATTGTTTCACAGTATTCAAATGTCATGCCATATCATAGCTATTTTTGCTAATACAAAACATATGAGAAATTTTTTTTCCAAAAACAATTAAAAAAGCTTATATAAATTTTTTGCATAAAGATATTTCTGCATCTTACTTATTCTGTTCTCAAATGAAAATAGGATTAGATGACAGGACAAGAAGAAATGGCCTCAAGTATTATAAGAGTAGGTTTGGATTAGATATGAGGAAAATAAATCTTCATATAAAGGGTTGTAAAGCATTGGAATGGGTTGTCTGGGGAAACAGTGGAGTCACCATCCTGGAAGTGTTAAAAAAACTTGTGGGTGTGGTACTTGAGGACGTGGTTTAATGGTGAACATGGTGGTGGTGCTGGGCTAATGGTTGGGCTTGATGAACATAAAGGTCATTTCCAACCTTAACAATTCTATGACTCTATGAAATGCTTCAAAATTCAGCAAACTCCACCAGAACTGCATCACTTAAATGAACTGATGTAAAAAAATTATCTCCTAACCCTTTGGTGTCCCTCCTTGCCCTTAAAGGGGCAAACACTGAGTATGAAGCCAATCTGATATGCAGATACTTATCCTTATGCCTGCAAACTGTCTGGAGAATTTTAGTGTGACTGCACGGGCAGGTAAAGCAGAGGACTTTTTTAAAATGCTGTAAATAAAAGGCTACAAATGGTCTTTTACTTAGTTCTCTTAGAAGAAAATTATGTTCACAGCTTCTCATCGGCTTAGAGTTGTAGCCACTTATAGAATATCAAATAAAATAATTTCTCACTGTGTTCTGTCTCGTAGCATGGATCAGAAAAGATATGTTTCTCTGTCAGGAAGAGCTTTTGGTTCTTTTATGTGTTTACAGGAGGGAGGTGTTGGTGCTTTGCTCTCCCTGCCATATCTCTGAGGCCGCACTACAGCTTCTGGCAGCTCCTGCTCCTGATTGAGGGGCCTGGGTGGGCTTTGTCTCGCTACCAGATGCACTGGCAACACATCTGGAAAGTAGATGCTGTAACTATTAAAGAGGGTAAAGGATGGTGGTGTGCTCTTTTGCCTAAACAGAAAGCATTATAACATCAGGAATATCTGAAATAGGCAGGTGCTTCACCTCTTCTAGCTCTGAAATAGCCCTGACTTCACCCAAAAAATATTGCTCTCTTTTGACATTTGAGGTATCCAACAGGTCATTGCAATAATCGGAGTTGCTACAATTCACTTGTTTGGATTCATTCCCGTGTCCAGAGAAGACTTTGCCATGGTGAGGGAAGATGCCCAGGGTGCCCAACCCCACAGCCTGGTCTGGCTGTCCATGCAGGCTCCTGCCCCAATTCCGATGTTTCCTGCAGCCTACCAGGCTGGCACAACCTGCTTGGTAGACTCCTGGCACTCTTATGTTCCACCAGAACACTGAAATTCAAGCCTAAGGAGATTAAATTCTCAGAAACTGGCACACAACAGTGGAACTCACAGGAGATCAAAAAATAGTCCTGTCTTCTGCCATTACCAACACTTAATACAAGGCACATTTTCTGAAACTGAATTTTCCTTCAATGCTAAAATAAATACTGCACACATCACATCATCCCTCCACATTGCCACTCACTGACATGAACCTTATTAGGGACAAATCTGTTACCTCAAGCAAGAGTTATCTGAATAAAGCAAAATTATGTGAAATGCCACTGGAATAAAGTGAGAAAGGAGGTTAACAGAAGCACGGATGGGATGCTGCCCATGTTTGCATGTAAATAACTAGCTCTTTTCTATACATACTGGGGTTTTATTGACCTCAAAGAAAGTGCTGTGATCAGAGCTGTGGAAAATAAGTGAATTATAATAACATAAAAATACCCTGAATAAAGGAAATCTGTCTCCAAAAGCCCAAGTTTTAAAACATTTTTAAAATTACATCTGTAAGTAAATGTAGACAATGTGGTCTCAGGAAAAAAATGGAAAAATTGATACTCCTTATAAAGATAATTTGAAAATTGATGAGAGAACTGAAGTATCAATCCACTGCCTGTGACACTGGTAAAAATAAGCACGCTGTATTTTTAATTGGAACAGCACATTCAGGATGGAAACAGAGTAGGTCCTTACTAGAACAGGAAAGAAATTACATCTAAATAAAACACAGATGGGAAGACTTAGTAGTGAAGATATCTACTAACTATTAAGATTGGTTTAAAACCACACCTATATTTAGTTCCAATATTTATTTAGACTTTATTTAATTATTTCCAATTATCTGTACTAATCAATTTGTGCAAAACAGACATTAGAAAATATATGAAAAAGAGGAAAGGCTTCCATATAAATATTTTATTAAGACATCAGTTTGTGTCATAAGTCAGTTTGTGACTTGTTTTTCCATACTTTGTGTTCCGCATGGGTTTCTCCTATCTCTTTGTTTTCTTAATAGGTTTTTGTGCTGAACCAAAATAATATAGATTTGAATAGGAAAATATGTTTGGGTTGTAGCATTCCGTGGCCTGTTCCTTTTTGTAATATTTTGGGGTGAAATATTAGATGTAATATATCAGAAATTTATCCTCAGCGCAAGGCAGCTTTTATTTCCCATCTTCTCTGTCTCTTCCATGTACGATCACAGTAATACATTCAGATTTGTTTGTAATTCTTGATGGCAGTTTAATTAAAGAATTCATTCAAGTAGCAATTGAGTATTTGCACATGATAATACAGTTACTTCTATGGTCCTTCAGGACTCAATTATGGCCAAATTGCCAGTGAAGATTTACTGGGGGGAATTCCTTTATGCTCCTACAGAGGATAAAATATTAAATTTTCTGGGCTATTCAGCTTTGGTGTTGGAAGGAATGACATGCAAAATATTCTCTAAGTCTACATTTTACATTGATTTTGATATTAATTATAAAAGCTTTCTGAGAGATGGGCTAAGAATTGATGAAAATTGAGATGGAGACCAAATTTCAGGCACAGCACCACTCCTCTGCAGCTCTATGGGGTGAAGGGATGCAGGGGTGAGAGAAGGCAGGGAGAAGGGAGATGGTCCTGTGAACTCACACTGTCAGTGAGACTGCTGAGCCAAGAGGACATTATTCACTGTTAGTAAGAATTAATCAAAAGTAAGGTATTTTTTAGACCAAGTCTACAATGGGGGAAGGTTTGTATGTGTGTGTGTGTTTTACTATTCTGAGACTTTCTGTAGTTCAAAGGGCAAGAGCTGCATAAGGACTTTATGACCACCACCTATTACAATGTTACCATAAAGTTTCTTGTATCTTTTTTAACTCATGCCATCTGTATTGTACTGTAATTCTGCACTCATTTTCAGCTATTTCATTTGCTTTGGTGAAATTTATGCACAGAACCTAGCAAGAAAAAGCCATGTGCTCCCATCTATTTTAAATATAATATGCGTAGACATTAAAAACATGTTTTTCATGTCATACACATTGTATGTAAGCTGCATTACAAAAAAAAAAAACAAACCACAAGCCAATTTCCACACATGGAAAACAGTTTGTGTTTCAGTGAAAAACAAAATCAGATAGTTCCCTGAAGTTCTGACAGAGAGGAAATGGTATCCTGTGATCTGCTGCCTCCCACACTGCCTTTGGGCAGAGCACTGTAGAGAGCAAGAGGTCTTCATACCTGCTGAACCTCCAGATTCTCTTACAGATGGACAGGCTGAGCTCTTGATGTGAATAGTCCTTCTTTCTGTCTTGATCCTCTCTACCTTCTTAAAGTAAAAGTTTGAATGGTAGGCCTTGAAAAGCTTCACCCTTACAGGGTAAATATATTCAGATGCTCTTAAGCTTGTATGCAATCTAGAGAGAAAATATCAGCAGTTAAAAGCTGTTATCTGAATGGTGAAAAAAGTTTTATAGTGATGTTTGTTTGTAGAAAGAATTCAAGAGGGTGTTTCTTTTCCTACCTCCATTTAAATAAAATTCTTAGTGCCTCTTAAAATTCTTTGAACTATAGCTATGAGTAGCATTACTTAATACATCACACATTAAGGAAAAGACCTTATGTGAAAACACAGCTCCATTTAGATTATGCTTTCATGCATCAGAAAAATTATTTTAAAAGCTTCTTGAGCCCCTTCTGAGAATTGACTTGATTCCCTCATCACTTTTCTCAGAAGTGCAATCAAAATCTCTTAAGAACAAGATACAGTCTAATTGGCATACTTTAAAATCTTGATTGTGACTACGAGAGAGCAGCTTATTTTAAGAATATGGTTTCAAAGAAAGAATTTTTTTCTTCAGGAACAATTACAATGGTTAGTTACCATTTGAAAACTCCTTCAAAACTTTAAAAGTTCATCCTAAAACTTGGGTTTTTGGAAATTAAAATGTTCTGTTGCCCCAGAAGACATAAATTACTAATGTTTAACTCAGCAGGTGTAAAAATTTTTCTTTTCTGTGTATTCTTAAACGTTTCATAGCCGGGTTTTAGGGCAGAACTCGTGTTCTTGTTTTCTATTAGGAATAGCCTTGAGAATAGGATTGAAAACCTGTCTTCCTGATGCTCTAATATCTCCATATGCAGTCAGGAATGCACATTTATGTCTGCAACTAAATTGATGCACAGTGGCTTTTGGTGCTGTTCCTGGCATTTGTTTTTCTCTGAAGTCAGATTTTCCTACTGCCACAGGAAGCCTCCGTCTCAGATACCTTCATTCATATAAAGATCAGGTGTCTTGTCTAGGAGAGCCAAGAAAAGCAGCCAGGAGTTGGAAGTCAGGGCATTCTCCAGCAGTAAGTCATCATTGCCCTCTGCCATGGGTAGGAGTGGGAGCTCCCCAGTGTTTCAAAGCCCTCCTCCTGAGTCACAAGGGGCAGAAAAGAGAGAAGGGCTGGATCCTGTCCTAGCCCCAGACTTTGCCAATAGTTTAAATTTTGTAACTCTGTCCTGCAGGTTTCTGTGTATGATGCAAGACCCAGACTGGTCTCATCCAAATCCCCCAAGCTACAGCGGTTTCACAGCTACCTGTCCTGCTAAATTGTGAGAGGAGAGGGGCTGTCACAGGTAAAGATCTATGGGAAGTTGAACCCTAATATTCACAAAAAAAAAAAAAAAAAGAAAGGAAAAAAAATTGGAGGTATATTACTCTCAAGTAAACACTTTTAATTTGCAAATCCCCTGAAAAATTCCTTGTGCATCCCTGTGTATGGGTATTGAGTCTACTCTCAATAGGTATGTTTGTTTGCTTTTATTATCTTTAACATACCCCTCAGAAGCAGTCTAGACAGTTGCTCAAGAAACCATAGATGGATGGTTAAAAAACCCTCCTAGCGTAAAACAAAAAATTCAGTGACCTCTCTTTCCTCAGTTTCTGTGATCTAGTTATGCTAGAGTTTAGTTTTGATGCAAGTAATTCGACAGCATAAATGAAGGGAGGACTTGTGTGGAATTCAAGCACAACCAAGACAAATATATGTGGCAGTTTCTAAGATAAAATGGGCTAGGCTAACATATAAAAGAAGATTTTGAATATGTTGTCACAGGGGAAGATGGGAAGAAAGAGATTTTGTGAATTATGAACCTCTGAACAGATAACAACTCACCGGAATAGCTGAGAATTTTGAGATGTGGAAAAAGACAAAAAGTGACAAATATCATACGCAGAATGAAAGAGATATAATGAGGTTTGTGAGATTAAATTAGATTTACTATGTCAAGCAAACAACATAATTCATAATGTGGGAAGAGATATTGAAGGTCTCCCACCCAGGCAGTTCCATTTTTCCTCTTGCAGGTTTTTCTTACTTTCCTAAAGACCTTGAATAGTCATTTCAGTGCTCTAGACTTATTAGAAGACTTTTCATCTATCCAGTTTAATTTTTCTCTATTCTATATATCTTTCTTAGCAGCAATTCTTTTTCTTCCCTTATCTAAGAACTTTTTCTAACAACAGCTGGGTTTTGTACCTTCTATGCTCTTCCAGTACAAAATAATTCAAGATTATTTCACTGTCTCTTATAAAAATGGCATTTCACAAATTCACAGATGCTTTGTAGTGTTAATCCTAAGAAGAATTTCTCTTTAAGTAAAAGCAATATTTTGCTAAAGACCTGCCATCTCAAAGAAGGAGGAGGGAGGAATTTAGAAAAGGAATTTGGGCTTTCAATTTATGAAGAACAACTTTAAAGTAGAACATGAAAAGGATTTAAGCATTTTTCCCAGTTCTAATAAGAAAAATCGTGAAACTTATGAAACTTAGGAGGACATACAATAAAAATTAATCCTTTTCAGGAAAACCCTCTTTTTCAGTTTGCATATAACTTTAATAGAAGCCAAGCACAAATTGGGAAAAGGAAATAGATGTATCAGATTAGAGGCCTTTAAAAATCTTTTTCCTGAATCATAAACCTCTTTCTAGAATTTTCAATAATTACAATATGTTAAATATATTAGTTCTTACTTGAGGACTACATGACATTTTTTGCAGGAAATTATTTCTCTTCCTTGTCACTAACTCAGGAAATATTTGACATACTAAACAAGAGGTGCATTCTGTCCCATAGGTGAACTGTTTAGCTGCACTAAGAAAGCTTTAGTTATTCAGTTGCTCTGGTAAACAGGTATAGATTTATAACCTGTAATAAATGAAAAAAGTATTCAGGTGAGGAAAGAGAGGTGTCCCACAAAGACTTGTGAGAAGATACCTTCAGAACATGTAGGATGAAACTTAGCAAACACAAACATAGACACACATGTTGCCTTCCAAGGGTTTGTTAAAACTGTCCCCTATGATTTTTTCCTATCTTTTATAAGAATGGAGGAAAGAAAAGAAGGGAAGATCACCAGAGACAAAATAAGATATATCAAGTGTAAAGAGCATATCCCAATGTGATTTACTAGGGAGAAGTGAGGAAGAAACTTTCAAGAACTGGCAAATTATTCTTGCATAGTATGGAAAAGAAGGAAGAGGAACATTCCTTTGAGTGATTTTTCTGTCTTAAAACTATATTAAAACTTTTCGTTTTATAGGCTGTCAATGATACATTCAGTAATGGTCTCTTAAGGTAGTAAACCATGTGGCACAATGACTGGGAGAACAGGATCCTAGGGACAGGCAGCTGGATTTTGGATTCTAGCTTTCAAGAGAGGGTAGGTAATTTTCCTTCTCACATGAAAGTATCTGACTCTCACAAGATAGTATCTGACTTTCCAAACTCCAATGATCTGAAGAATTAGGAATCTAGTGTCTGCTGGACCTTGGAATAAAGAGAATATCACACTAAAATATTTTGTGATGATTGTTCTGACTTTGCTTGGAGTTTTTAATGTATTTTCAAAATAAAATGTAAGTAAATTCATATTAGCAGAGCATTTCAAATCCGCCAGTAAGGGCTCCAGCAGCCTGCTCTGGTGAAGACTCAGCTGGCCTTTGAGATAAAGTCACTACCCTAAAGTGCCTACTGAGCGTGCCCTTCTCAGCACCATGTGGCTTCCAGGGACTGCTTGAGGATGAACCCTTGAATTTAGCATGTCTGGAAGAAAGAAGGATATCCTCACTCTCTTCATGCTAAATCTCAGCTTGTGCTGCCAAACCTTGACATGATTTACAGGAGGTGCTTCTTGCTGAGGAGGCTGACATTTCAACTCACAGCTTGTCCTCAAAATATGAGGTAGGCAGGAATTCTCTCCACCTAGGGTCATTAAAAGCAACACCAACTGCAGCATGGTGGACTGTGCTCCATCTTGATAGGATGTGCAGGGCGTTGGCACAGGGATCTTTGACAAATCTAGTCCTTTGTAACAAAGGAACTGCAACAGCATTGCCTTGTCTAGCTGGCTTTTTAAAGAACTTGGGCCATGCCTGAAAAAAAAATCCCCATGCTTTTCTTATATTTGTATATATGTTTCCACTTATATTTGTAATAGTCTTTCTGATTTATTAAAAATCATTAGGTATAAGATCATTAAAAACAGAAAAAAAGAGATTTATTTCAGGTCTTGAATATTAATGTGAAAAAAAATAATTGGTATATAAGAAAACAGTAATTATATTTTTCAAGTGGTTAAGCAGAGTTAGTAGCACTTCAGTGATAAGGCAGTTAAGTCGCTGATTTATTATGATAGTTGTTACATCATATATGAATTCTCATTCAGCAAACTCACTTGTCTTTTTTCCTTACTGCCCTATCCTTCAACCCCCCAAAATTCAGTAAAGCACCTACTGAATAGTATTTCTGAAAAAAAAAAGAAAAAAAAAAGACATTCCAGCTCCTTCTTTTACTAATCTGCAAGTGCTTATATCTCCTCCTGAAAGATGTGCGTTAAAAATACTTGGAAAGCTCTATGACTGGTGTTGAAGAACCTGTCCTATTTTGCCCTGAATTTTTGGAACTTGTGGTACCTCATGAGATGTGAGATTATGGGTGGTGGTAAAGCCCCTGGTGTCAAGATAAATGCTGGGTGTGACATGGGAGGGTATAGATGTATTTCTCATTGCAGGAGACTCTCTCCTCTTCTCTCAAGACTACACTTGCTGTCCACCTGTTCCAAACTGTGACATGTAGACCTCTGGGAGGAATTTAATAGAAAGCTGATCAGTAAGTAAACTTTATTTCAATGGAAGATTAAGGAAAAATTTGTTAGTTTGGAATGCAATTTTTTTACAGCATTAACATACAGATATTTTGATTTTGGTTTTCCATTTTTAGAGGAAATATAAAATATTTATTATTTGGAAAATATGTTTTACTTTTTTTTAAACAAGAGTAAAACTTCTACAAGAGTAAAAGAGCACTTGCTTGAACTTTGAAATAAGTAGAAGTTTCTAGCTATGAAAGTTCTATAAACAAGAACTCTAAAACTCAGGTATTACTTCAAAAGACAGTTCAGGTGTGAGAGAATGAGAGAGGAGCTGACTGACTCAGGTTAGTCCATTGCTTCAGATAGTATGTGACAGAAATAATGCCTAGTGGTGGTAGCATTTCATCAGATTTAAGAGGCATTTTTCAAGTCTGTGGATGTCATGGTATTCAATGGCTTATGCGGAAAATAAATCCCATAAGCTCCTGAGATGCAGCATCCTGAAAATATATTCAAATAAATTATTAATTTAAATGCATTTGAATAAGACATTTTGTTGAATAGGCGGCAGAAGTGCTAGTTTTTATGGTGAGCTATAAGAACTGATGTAATAAACATTAATTATTAGTAGGAAAAAGTCTGAAAGTAAGAAATTCTAAAGCTTTTGGCATTGATCCAGGTCAGCAGGCATTGAAGTTATTGGAAAATTTTTTCACTGTGTTCACTAGTTAGGCCAACACTGAATGCTTTTAAACATCTCCTGTATTTTTATTTATTAGAGGCAACATTTATGCATCACCAGTACAAACGTAGAACACATTTCCAGTGAAAACCTTAATTTGAAGAAAGAGCAATTCAGATTTTCCCATTTTACCCTTTTGGGCTGGATAATTACAATAATTTAAACAATTAGCTAGCTGAGCTTGCTCAACATTAAATAAAAACAACACCCTCTTTTGGTTATGAAAATGTTCTCTTAAGCTTTTTTTGCTTATTTCTTCACTATTCATATAATCTTATCAACTGTCATCAAGTCAGAATGTTTAAGAGAAATACTGAAATACACTGATTACTATAATATTTTACAATCTTATAGCTCTTGTATGTCATAGAATTTCTAGTATTTCATATGAAAAAGGTTGTCCCTGACTGAAAGCATTTTTAGGATGGACATTGTAATTAAAACAGAGCTCAGAGTAGAACCAAACAAAATTTTAAATTGTCCTCATTGTCCTTGTTTGAAAAAACCCCAAAACTTAAAAACAAACCCAAGAAAAGTAATATTTATAATTTATTAGAGCCAAAAGTTTTGAAAAATGCCTACAAGATTTAAGTTACTCATTCATAACTTATTCTTTTACTACAGATTGTAAAAACTTTGTAAGTGAATGTGATAGGCCATGGAGATTGAGCCACGTAGATTACATAATGTATGTTAAAAGTCAAAAAAGATGTAATTAGAAGTGAGTGCACTTTTTTTGAATATTTCTAGGTACCAGAACTGGATATTTAGACAAGGCATTAGGAAGCATTTCTTTACAAAGAGGGTGACCCAGCACTGGAACAGAGTTCTAGAGAGGTGCTTGATACCCCAAGGCTGTCAGTGTTAAAGAGGCATTTGGACAGTGCCCTTAAAAACAAGATTTAACGTGGTAAGTCCTTGGCCAGGCAGGTAGACTAAATGATTTTTGCAGGTCCCTTTCAACTGAGATAATCTATTTTAGTCTAGTCTGGTCTCTTCTCTTCTACCAGGAGAGCTGCTTCAATTCTTCTGATTAATTAATCAAACTTCTCAAATGACCAGGTGTTTATGTGTGGAAGATATTCCATCTAACATATAGGAAATCCTATTTTAATATTAAAAATTGTTTATCTAAGGGCTTTTCCACTTCAACTTTGCTAAAAACTTAATTAAGTACCCATGGTTTTTACATGTCTGTTATGACAATTCCAGCCAAGCCCTGAAAATAAACTCTATGAAGTAAAACAGAAAATATACAGAGCAAGTTAGCCAGGAGAAAAAACAGAAATAGAAAAATTTCTGAAACTTTATGGGATGGTTATTTAATGTACAATGTCCACACCATTGGGTTATTATACTTATTCACCTGTACAGCTCCCTGTATTTTAATTTTAAGGACAAATAAACAGGTTGCAAAGAGTTTTATAAGGAAAAAAGGAACTACACAATGAACAAAAAGAAAATTTGAAACAGCCTGAGTCCACAATAATGGTGAATTATAGCATTTCAATATTTCACAACACTACTTGCAAAAAAAAAAAAAATCACAGGAGCAGCAAGGAAAAAGAAAGGTGTGAAGAAGTAAAGTGAGGCAAGCCTGCAGTTGGAAGGGTACAGAGGGTTAATGCTGCTGCCTGAGCCAGAATGATGCTGCTTGATGTTTAGATGCTCACAGTACATTTTCTCTTTTCTGGGATTCAGACTCTGCTGCACCTGATCATCAGTAATGTATAGAAATGAAATTGCTCCTGATCTCTGGTGATGTGAATGCTACTAACACAACATTGAAAGGCACTACTCATAAAATAAGGTAATTTTAGAGTCTCCTGCAGATACCCATAACTGCAAGAAAGCATTAATCTTTCCTCACTTCTCAGTGCTTCCCACAGGGGTTTCAAAATTTTTTCATAAAGTGATTAAAAAAATCCCCCTAGGAATTCTGTCAGGAAGAGAGTGATTGGTTTTGTTTGTTTGTTTGTTTGTTTGGTTTGGATTTTGGTTTTTTTTGTTATTTTAGAGTGGAAAAAACAACAAAATCTTTTCAATCATTCAAAAGGAGGACATGGACCTCCCTGATGATAATTAAAAGAAAATGTTTGTTCTCATTTCATAGACAGAATGACTTTTCCAGATAACTGCTTCTTTCTTTGCCATACCAGGCCAAACCCACATTTCCTTAATTACCATACCCAGGCAGTGTGTCAGACCATTCCTTCAATGGCTTTTCCAAAAATCAGTAATGTCAGGGGATATAAATTGTGACAGTCATGGGTTGTCTAGATTGGCACCAAAAGGAGTTTGCATAGGACAGATCCATTTTACACCATGGACCCCTGTGCAAAATAACTGGGGTAGCCTTGAGGGAAAATTTCAGTGTCCTTGAATGCTCTTTGAAATACAAGCCTTGCTGTCAGAATAAACAGAAGTATAAAAGACTTTTAGCCCCTCTTCCTTGGATCACTCCTTTATGAGGCAGCATGCCTTTACATAATGCTTACAAGTTTTATAATATGCTGATGGATAGGAAATTTAAACAAATTAGAAATTAAATAGACTAAATTTGCAACTGTAAACATGGCATAAAATACCTTTATTTTAATGTCTTTATTAATCTCACTCTGAATTTCTGCCACTGAAATACTATCCAGACAGAAAAACTCCTTTCTCTTTCTGGCTCGTTGCTACATCTTTCTCTACAGATGCATAGAAAAGTCTTGAAATGTACCTGGATGTGGTTCAGCCTACATTATTTGCTGCTTGTTCTTGTTTCCTGGTTCTCATCTGACCCTAGCCTAGGTCCATGAGTCCTGGTGTCTGGGGGAAGAGAAATGGCTGAAAAAAGAAGGTGGGATCAGAGGAAAGAGAGAAAGCCAAGTGGGAAATATCCTGCTCTACTATTTTTTTAGCCATGCTCCAATGGGGAAGACACAAATCAGAAGGAGCTCTGTCAGGATCTTCTGAGGTAGAAACAGCGGGTTTGTTTCTAATTCGCCAACAAGCCATATGGATCTGGTTTGGACTTGTACCTATTAAAAAAAAACAACAAACAACAAACTAATTAGATTTTTTTTTCCTTCCCTATCCTTGTCACATCCCTGAAAACTGCAACTACGAACTGTTGGTCTTTGATCACTTCTAATTTTACAACTCACATCTTCATAAAATACCCAGTTTTTCCTCTTCTTGAACAGGTTTTTGTCCATACCCTAATCCTCTTCCCTCGCCAGAGACATTAGCCGCTGAAAAGTTTCCTTGAAAAGTTTCAAATTATTATGCAGTGTTTAGCATAACAGCAATAGATTTTCCTGCTGTGTATTGCAGTACTGGAAAACATTTAAATATTATCCATGAAGCTGAACCTTTTTATAATCACCCCTTCTGTTCTCCTTAGTAACTCAAAATAATTCCTGAATTGAGCCAGCTAATATCCTCCTGCTTAAGTGTTTCCGAAAGCACTTCAGTAGTGTGCACACCAAGGTTTCTTCCACACTTTCCTCTTCCATCCCTGTCATTCAATGTTCCAGTACAATGGCTTTTCCATTTCTGTTTCCAGTGAGCTCATTTTAAAGTTCCAAGTCACTTACATTTATATTATCTATTCATTTCTTTTATTTCCATTTCTTTCTTTTTTTTTTAAATGTCATTATTCATATTATCATTTCCACTATCTTTCAGTTTGCGAGCCACATCCAAGGTTTTTTTACTCTATGGATCTGGAAGGTGTAAGAGTTGTACCTTGACTTCTGTAACCAATTTGCGACCTTCCCCGCCGAACAGAGTATTTTCTCTCCTTTTTTTCTGATTAAAAAAAATCAAGAGTTTCCAAACATAAACTTGCTTAGAAAAGCAAGTCTGTTGACTTATTTTTCTATATTAAAGTTTTAAACTAAAAATCCTCCATAGATGAAAAACGAGGTATGCACAGCCCATATTTTCTGAAATGTCAGTTTCCTAACAGAATGAAATCAAGTCTTTTTTGAATGAATTCTTTTGCTATTTATGCTGTATCCTGAATGAATATGGATCTGTAAATCTAATAAATTAGTATTCAGGTTTCTTTTCCAGACCAATTGGAAAGGACAGTTATAACTTTCCTAGGGAAAATGGCTACTATATTATAGTGGATTTGCAGTTTGCTTTTCCATAAGATATCCTGAAGGCACAACAAATGTTTCAAACAGTAAGGAGCCATGACATTAACTGCTCTAAGAGTCAATTTTAACAATTAAGATTTAGCTCATTAAAAAATATTAAGCAAATGCAGAAGGCTGAGTCAAGCACAGAAGAGGGAGTACTGGGAGAACATTTCAAAATGAAAGGACCTCAAGGGAGGAGGACAGATATAAGCATGATGGATTGCCCACTAGTGATAATAAATCATATGTACTTGTTGAATGTGCAAGAAAAGGCTAATGGTTGTAATTGCTTCAAAACCCAAAGGCCAAAAAAAACTTGCCTCAGACTCTTATTACTTTATTACTCTATGCCCAAGTTTAGAAATTAAGCAGTATAGTTTTTCTTCTAAGTCAAGAAGATATCCCTATGCTAAAAGTAATGAGATAACTGAATGTTTTTATAGTCATAAAATCAATCCTCAAAAATATGCAGTTCTACTGCAAATATTTATGTGAAGTGTTCAGTGTTCCAGAAATTACTGAGTTCAGAAGACTGACCCGTCTGGAAGGACTGAACCTGCAAATCAGAAAAAATTGTGTTGATAATGCAAGATCATAGCTCTTGAAGTCTTATTTATGTACAAGGATTTCCCTCCTAAGAAACAGTAAGATGATCAGGTTTAAAAATATGTAGCACACGAGTCCCAGGAGTTATTTGCTATGAATATATTATCCACTGTATTTAACTTGTTTGGTTGTGAATGGACCATGAAGCATACAAAGGTATTTGCTATTCAGAGCTGTTCACAAAATAGTGACTAAATCACTGAATATAAATCTTATGTCTGTGAACATTTCACTGTTGCCTGTCTGTTTGTAATATGTGGTTGGTCACTTGAAACACAAGTCCTTGTTCAGCTTCTTCAGATGACAGGAATATTTCTGTTGTAGTGCAAGTAATAAAAAACCAAAGTTCTGCCTCAGAGGGTATAAAATCAGTAGTTATTTATTGCTCATAGCATTAGGTCCATTAACTTCATGTCCTTCAAATGATAATGATGATGATGATGATGATGATGATGATGATGATGATGATGATAACTATAATAATATGCCTCTTGAGGTTTGCCAAAAAAGGTATATAGTCTCAGCACAAAGTGCTCTGGTCCTCAGGCCACTCCTTCTGAGGGGCAGTGCTATTTGTTATTTCTAGGCTGAAATGCTATAGAAAGGCAGGGTGGATTCATTTCCTCACAGGAGCAATGGTTTGGGCCCATTTTGTCCTTCTGGCACCCTTCTCCTGTGGGCTCCAATCCTATGGGCTCACCACTCCACATGGCTGGCAGGGGGAGGAGACCATGCCCCAGCAATGCTTTCCTGCTTACTGCATGTCCCTGCTTAACCCTGTAGTCCACAGGATGACAGCTGAGGGAGACCCACAGTCTACATTAAATTGCTCCTGAAACTGGGATTGGAACTGGTAAGGAATGCTCTTCCTGCGTGCAAAGATGGAGAGCCTTTAGCTAGTGAAAGGGCTTGGTAAAGTTATACATCACTGGAGGTATTCATGAGACTAGGCATAGACATGGAGAATATGTTTTTATAGTCATAAAAGCAATCCTCAAAAATATGCAGTTCTACTGAAAATATTTATGTGAAGTGTTCAGTGCTCATTTTGTGTACTGTTTATATTCCTCCGTTCCTTATGTCACTCACTGAAATTTCCCCTGAGACAGAAATGCTTTTTTTTTTTTCCAGGATGAATTTGTAGAAAGACATTTGAATGCAGAATGGAGGTTTGGATTGGGAGATTTTTTTGTTTGTTTGTTTTGGTTTGTTTGGGGGGTGTCCTGGGGGGGAGGGGGGCAGGGCCTGGAGAGGAAGTCTGATCCAAAGCAGTGGATTTTCCTTTAGAGTTGAGAATCACCTCATGTTCAAAGCCCTGTGAGAAGAAGGTTGCTGTCTTACATGAGGCCAGCAGCTGCTGGTTCAGCAGGCAGAGGTCCATTGAGGTACCTGCAGGAATGCTGCAGGAATTGAGACCTATGCTGTCCCGTGGTGGGGGATGCAGGAGCAGCACCACTACCACTGAGTTTTGTGTTTGGATGCATGATACATGTGGCTGGAGATACTCAGGATATCTGGGAAGGAAGGGTCATCCTTTGGATCATCCCTTCTCTCTCATTTCCTGAAATAAGAGACAAAAATGAGGAAGTGTGTTCCCCATGTGTAAAATCCTATTTTATTAAATTGCTGTATTTCTATAATTTTTCTGCCATATCATATTAATAATAACTCAATATTATCACACACATTTTCTATGAAAATGCATCAACCTCTCCCAAGGAGGGAGGATGATCAGGAGTTCCCTGAACCCTTTTTGAGTGGCTCATCTGTGAGGTTGCAATGCCCTTCTGAATGCTACATTACATTTTAGAGCGCCAGGCAGATTGCAGTTTATAATGGTCAAGGATACCCTGGTACAGCTTTCTCAAGTAGTTATATACTTAACTACACTTGTAGGATCAAAGAACAGCTGAAATAGAGAAGTCCTACAGAGCAATTCTGTTATGCAGGCAAGAGTCCTGCCTACACAGATGATTTAGTAAGCAAAGTGGTTTTTTGTAGGGTGTTTTTTTTTTTGGGGGGGGTGGGGAGAGGGGGTGTTTGTTTTTTGTTGTTTGTTTGTTTGTTTGTTTTTTCCTATCAGATCTATTCAGGTCTTAGTGAAGGCATTTGAGTAACTCCTCAACATTTTCTACTGGCTGAGCCATCAGGCTAACACAGCCTAGGTACTATAGAATGCAACTTTATGCCAGAATATCTGTATTAAATTATGATTCTAGAACCAAAGTAGATATACAGATGAGCAAGCACAGATTTCTCATCTCCATTTTTTTCCTTATTTTCTGTTTCTTTTTCCACATAGGAAGTCATCAGAGTTATATTTTTCCTGATTAACACATTTCTTCATCAACTATAATTGCAACCATTAAATTAGATTGCCTCCTGTTAATCTTCTACTGCTTCAATCCTATTATGCAGAAAAATAATGTAAACTGTCAGAGTGAGAGGATGCAAGTGCCAATCCTGAAACTAGAGAAAAATATTGTTTTAATAAAAAGTCTTTCCATCATAGTGAATTTTAAAGCATACAGAGATGGCACTTTCTTAAACCACAAGAAATATGCATAAAAAATGGAAATCTTCTCATTAACAGGAAGAAATAAACATCATATCAAAGCTGATGGCATTCTTGCATGCATCATTTGTACAGCTCATCAGATAGCTTAGAATAAAAGGTACCCTCAGGCGAGGAGTCGAAGAAGCAAATAGTCTTAATTTATATCTCAATATAAAGTTTATAAGGCTAGATAAAAAAGTAGGTACTGAAACATTAAGTCCCAACAGTCTAGCCAGGCTGATTAATACCTCTTTGAACAGAACTTACATTAAGATGGAGACAGCTGGGTTTAAAACACAAAGCCTGGCACAGCTGCCAAGCTTGGCACATAATGGAGGTGGAATACTTCCTTTAGAGCTAACTTATGTTAAAGTACTAAATTAGCCTTGCAGGGAGTTTTAAGGATCTCACGATCAGAGAAAACTTATTTGCTTTTGCAGTACCTAAACATTCTTCACATTCTCCTCTGATTTCTTGAAGACTTTATCAAAGATTGATAAGAGCTGCAGCAGGTTCAGAAAAATACTGCATTTTTAAATGTAAAAATAAATTTTATAAATTTTTCCTAGTTTTCTAGTGTATAGATAAAACCTGTGACCCCTGACCTTAATGTTTGATCTTCAGTGCCATAGTAGTCCATGGTCAACGAATTATTTTATTATATTTGAGATAGTAAGGGAAAAAATGCTTATTACCAGAATAAGAGGAATTACATTAGCTTTGAAGTGACGAGCAAGATATTAATATATAGAAATCTGCTGTTTATTTATTATCTAGTTTCTAGGATGGCTTAGGAACATTGCCATTGGTAGATCTGGTTGTTCATTCAGACACAAAACATGTGACTGGAACGCCAAAAGAAAAAGAAAAAATAAATACAAATTAGACAGACTACTTCCATAAATCCCCAGCTCATACATTTTTATTTCAAGATTTCTCCATCAGCTTTTTATAGGATGATTTTTTTTCTCATGTAGGTTATCATGAAGGTATTCTCAGAATTCATTCAGGCTCCCATTTGTAACTGTTAATATTACAATAAGTACTTTCCCTGCAACAGTGAAAGTTCTCATGATTTTTTTCAGACTTATTCAGGCTGTTGCAACCTTTGCAATCCTCTTTTCCTTGGTGCAGCAACCTGGGCATTTTCCAGCTGTATCTTGCAGGGATTAGTTAATGTCTTCTGCCAGGACAACTGTTTCTCTTTTCAAAGGGCTTGAAAGATGCTTAAATGGGCTGTGTATTCTAATGTTCTTACTTTTCTACATATCTAATTTCAGTAGTCACCCTCAGCACATTCTGCTGCTGAGAGCAAGGAGTAACATTAACTCATTGCTCCTGAGTTTAGGAGAGTTGCACTCAGGAGAGGTGGTGCTTCAAAGGAGGAGGCCCCTGAGTCTTGGGTAGGGACACCTGGGATGCCAAATCTGCAGCTCTGCTGTTGCAGCATAACTCTGGCCAGCCAAGGATTTGGGCAGTGACTGAAGGGAGGCTCAGGGCATGGTTTGCAGTCTGGTGCTGTGGTCACAGACATCTCTGGCTGATTGTGTACAAAACTTACATCATTACAAATACAACTGACAGTATTTGGAAAGAGAGTCATTGTATTGCCAGTGGAAGCAGGAATGACTTTACCAGCTGAGGATGGCAAGATATGGAGAGCTCACTGTTGCAGTATGTTTTATATCAGCATGGTGGCATGCCTTCAAATGTAGGGAAACAGGAAATGGAAGAATGGAAAAGGGAACAAGGAAGAATTGTGGGACAACAAGAAAAAAAGGAAAGAAAAGAGACACAGAAATGCAAGGCAGATAGGAAAGATGGGGAAGAAAGGATGGAAGGAAATTTTAGAAGATTCACAAAGATACCGAAGGAAACTAAAGTGAGAATAAGCAAAGTGATTCAGAGAACAGGAAAGTGTGAAAAATTCAAAGTTTGAGTAGTCATTGAAAAGAGACATAAGGAAACTGACTGCCTGTTCTTCTGCAGGAGCGAATGATAAGGGGAGCAAACGTATTTGCCAGTCAGCACCAAGCACCCCCATACACAGAGCATACACCCCCCAGACACTACAGCGGAGTCCTTATACTCTTCCAGGCACATCCTTGGACCTCAATGCTTCCAACCTAAGCTGACATAGTAAAAGGCTGAACTGCTGCCTGAAGCACATGAATGAGTCCAGCTTAGTTCCTTCCCTGTTTGTGAATGTGATCTGTCACAAGAAGGAAAAGCCTGCTGGCACCAGCGGGGTGAGACACCAGTGCGGTCTGAGGAGATCACCCATTCCCTCTGGTGCTGCCTTCAGACCACTTGCCTTTTCTACTTGGTTTTTAGTTATGTTGTCACTCTGGAAGTGGTGACATCTATAAGGTATGTGGGTTTCTAACTGATGACAAAAGGCTTGCCAGAAGTAGATAAGGTACTTTTTTTTCAAGGAATTCCCATTCTGTGTCCTTGTTTCTCAGTTTGTCATATCTAGTTCTAAACTATCTAATTTGGCACCTAAGCAATAAGTATATTCTGAATTCTATTAAATATTTTCTCAAGTAATTTATGTGAATTTGAATGTGGAGTGTAGAGCCTAATTAAATTACAATTATGTAATAATTTTAATG
The DNA here is from genome assembly GCA_025920805.1 of Petroica traversi. NCBI lineage: Eukaryota > Metazoa > Chordata > Aves > Passeriformes > Petroicidae > Petroica > Petroica traversi. The sequence continues at coordinate 753,516 of JAHLSL010000012.1, forward strand.
CTAAAAGTTTTATGTTTGCAATCTAAATACACAGCAGTTTAATGAAAATTGAAAAATTATTAGTGTATCATAGAGTGACACATTACGGGAAATAACCCTTTTGTCTCCTTTGCCTGTCATTGTCTAAAAAATACAATGATGGAATTGCTTGTATGATAGTCTCAAAAACATTTTGCTAAAAGGAGTTATTTGTTCAGATTTGAACAGATTTTAGTGAGATGATGAGAGAGTTTTCTTTCTCTCATCCCTAAACATTTACATTCATTCATCACTCTACAAACCTGGAAAATTCTTCTGTCTATGGTCAGACAGCTCTCCAGCATGTCCTCAGGTGCTTTTTGAGATAAGACGGAGGTGGAAAGTAGAAAAGCATCTGTATATGGGGTGATAAGAGTGAAAAAAACTGTTACACAGTGATTTACAGTATATCCAAGATACACATGAAGTAATTTTTCTTTGTTGCTTTAAAAGGAATGGAGCACTTGAGTCAGTTTTGGACTGTTAATTGGGGTTAGCCAGAATGAGATATAAGTACAGTGAGACTGCCTCAAGATTAAACAGCTGAGCAGAGCAAAAATTTTCCAAAATATGGATAACTGCATACAATTTGATGTTTTGCATTAGCTTTCAAATGTTTTCAACAGCATCTTCATCGTCACAATATACATGAGAGAACAGCTATCTACTGGAGAAATGCTTCAAGTAACCTTAAGATGGCAACTCAGTTATTTCTGCACTTCTTACTTCTTTTGTAACTACCTCACCCAGTTTATGCCCAGCCTGTTTTGGAGGGAGGACAAAGACCTGGCTCCCAGTGCCCTTACTTCTTGTTGGGAAACAGACAGCTGGTCCTGGAGCTATTCAGGTTTACATGGTAAAGCCTAAAATGGGGAAAACCTTTGAAGTGTAGCTTTAAATCAATGTGAATTTGAGGAAGAGAATAATTTTCGTCAATAAAATAGGAGAAAGGTGCCAGCTGAGGCCATGCTTGGGCCTATTTGCTGCTGATGGAAGTTGAAAAGCAGAGTGAAATACATCACCAATGCCTGCCAAGGGACTGTGCCAAACCCCTGCTAGGAATGAGTCTGCACACCCGAGCAACACATCCTGCTCCCTACTTGCTAAAGAGGTGCCAACAGGTTTCAAAATAATGACACTGGTGTTGAGTGGACTGCAGCATGTTTTTCTTATCCATCATCACCCACAAGGGGAGGACCAATGATGCTGTTGCTTCTTTTGGCAATATTAGACTTTGCACTGATCTTGGGACTCATGCAGAAAGAGCTCCACCCCTCTCTGCTCCTGAAGAAAAACTGCAAGGTGCTCCTTGAACCTCAGCAGCTTCTGTGTTACTATTAGGCATGAACACAGGAAATAAACCATACAGTACAAAATATTTTTGTCATGTAAATGCGCTTTTAAAAAAACTCAAAAAGACAAGCTGAACTATTTCTATTCTTGTTGAAGTTTTAGCCATGGAAAGGGAAAGACTGAAAAGAAGCACTGACAAATCACTCATTGCAAAACTGGAAAGAAAATTTTTTAGAGTGCTCAGAAAATTTGTACATGGAGCTATTTTAAAACTACCAACAGAGTGATGACATCTTGGAACGAATGCCTAGAGAGTTAGAAAGCATAGAGTAAATTAGTTTCAGATGGATGACAGACATATTTTTTAAAAAAGCTTAAGTGAGTTAGAAATCTAAATCTTCCTTTCAGACATGACTAAAGGCACTTGGAGTTTCTTTCAAAGTGTGACTTGATTGCCTGAATCACAGGCACCCTTTGAAAACTGTTTAAATATAAGACAGTTTTCTTTGTAAAGTAGAAAGGTGACAAATTTTAGATAGCCCTGCACGAGGACATTTTTAAGGACCTTTACTGAGTATTGTTGAGATGAGACTTCAAGAAAATAGAGTTCTTGGAAACCTCAAGACTTGGCTAAAGTTTCTCAGCCTGCTTACTGACATTTCTGCTGTTCATTGCCCCAGATGAGCAGCAGTGGAGACAACAGAAACAGATGAAAATATGAGAGTCATTAACCAAAGCAGATTATGTTTAGGTTTCATGAGTAAGCAATAAGGAAAGAAATCAATTTGCCCAGAAATGCGAGCAATATCCACACATATATAGCAATTTATCCTATAATGTTCTCAAAAAAAAAAAAAAAGGAAATCCTTCAAAGGGAGGTGTATCTGGGGGCATCTTGCAACAGCCAGGAACATTTCCAGAGAGATTCTTCCAGCAGGAAGTGCTGTGTGTCCTCTGGTTTCTCATCTGTTCTCATCTCTGCCATGGAGAACACCCTAGTTTTAAGTTCAGTTAATTTAGTTACTAAGAATGAGTAATTCTCCAGGCTTCAGAGATATCAGTATATTTTCAGATTTTACAGTCTAAGAACATTTGTTCACAAATTGCAAACTTGGTTACCCCTCAGTTTGCCAATATCTTATGTTCGAAATCTATAGATTTTATGGCAAACTTGTGATAAAAATCTGGGATAAGGATTGCTCTGATCCCAGCATCACAGGCACACAGTCTGAACAATGTTAGAATTAGTTATCAGTAATGCGCAAATCTTGATGTCCTTCACAAAAGCCAAAGAAAATGAACCTTTCTTTATGCACTTATATTCTCTATATACAGCTAACACACTGTGATACCGCCTCTGTTGAAACATGAGTGTTTGGCATTAATTTGAGAATTTTTGTGTAAGGATTAAAACACCGCACAAGGAGCAATCACATTTCCAATAGTATGCATTTGGTAATTCCAGTAAATTGTGTCTTGTATGCTGCATTCAACACCCCAGGACTTTTTTGCAGTACTGTTTTGAACACCTATGTGATTTCTGTGAGCTGCTATCAAGACATGATGTTACAATATATTTAAGGAGAATGCTAACACAATCTTTACAAGCAGTTTCTAAACTCCAATCTAGTCAATATTGACAATTTTTTCTCAGTTATTTTCATAGGACTTGAACAGGTTATTTTCAGGAACCCATGTTCTGCCAGGAAAAATTATAAGACTATTTTACATAAACAAACATGAATAATCTGGTTACGCCAAACAAAGAATATAGAAAAATAAGTTTCATTGATTTTAAGGCAGACGTTTTCAATAAAACCAGCCACCCACAGATGTATTTAATCACCTTAGTAAAGGGGATTTGATTTTCTATGGCAACTTCAGATCTGTCACATCCAGTAATTTACAAGACACTTTGAATGTTTTGTTTCAAAACGAATGTCCAGGGTGACTTTTGAGTGGTGTTCCATCTGGTCCAGGTGTGTGCTCCTGCTGCTGCATTTGTAACAGATTTTTACCATCCAGATTTTTTTAAAGACAAATTTGTAAGCAATGCTTTTAAATTTTGAGTGCTCAGGCCCCATCAGCCTCTCTGAGCTGAAGATACATTTAGGCTAGAGCACATGTGCTCTCCTGGATATGGCTGTTTTCTCAGACAGAATGTATGCTAATAAAAGTAACATTTTACCTCTTTTTTAGAAAAACCCATCTGATTTTTTGTCTCCTCTGAGCCTGTGAAATTCAGAATACTCTGGCTTTCTGAAGCATTTTGCATAATGATGTGTGTCTCTTTAGTGGACTATGTGGTTTGAATTAGATGATTCTCTCATTCAGACATAGCCTGGCTGTAACTACTTGCTACTGAAATTGCTTTCCATAAAGCACAATAGCTCCAAATGTATGGGATCTGCAGGACAGCCCTGTCATTCAGCCCGAGGGACACTTCCTTAGGGCAGTTAAACCTGTGGCTGGGAGTGGTGATATCTGCAAGCCCCAGGCAGGCTGCTGGAGCTACCTGTGGACAAAGCTGGGTCAGCACTGTTCAGTTCTCCTTATCACGTCTAAAATGTACATGCCATCTCTTTGTTTAAACACATGTGTAAATGTCTCTATCAGGTTCTGTCAGAGAGCGATAATCAGTCCTGGAAATCTTAGATTAATAAATTTGATTTGATGAGGTAATTTGAATTTTTATCACGAATAATTTGATAACATGAAATAACAATGGAAAAAGAGCAGAAGGAGCTTCTGAACAGTAAAATCTTAGCCAATGCAGATGTGATATAACAATGAAAGCTGCTACATGGCTTTCCTAAGTAGTAGGGATGATTACAGACTTTAATAATTTTATTTTCCTAAAATGTCTGTTTTCATGTGCAGTTGATTAGATGAGGGAAAAAAACTACTTTTATCTAATTTTTATGTCAGGAATTTGATTTTAGAAAGCCAGAAGGTATAAAAAAATGTTAGAAATTATGTTGTCTAACCTTGGTTTAACAATTTCCTTTGGTGGCCCTTGGCATAAAAACCTTCTTGAATTGTTAAAGGAACTCAGATGCAGAACAGACTGAACTATACTCAACACCTGAAGAACTACACTCAGTTTCAAAATCACTATATTTTATTTATTTCTAAGCATTATGAGACTTTTTTTTGTTTGTATTAAAAATGGTTTTGAAGATGTGGCATCTCACCCTAAGGGGAAGGAAGCACCCAAGATAGACGACCATGGTCAAAAAGCAACAGCAACAGTCAGAGGATCCTCAAAAACTTAGAAATGTTTTATTATTAAGTTACACACTTGACATGAAAATTTATGCAAGTTCGTTCCTCATTTTTTGCTATAAACACACATGGCTGAATTTTGTTTAAGGGGTAGAGTGAAAGAGGAGAGAGAAAGAGAGAGATTAAAAGGAGGTAGAGGCAAAGAAAGGAAGAATGAAAGAGAGATCACCAGTTGTAGCTGCAGTGTTGATCCCACTGTTGATTTTAGGATGGTTGAAGCACTGCCCAGGTTTCATGAGGGTGCCTTTTTACTGGTAGGTTTTCCCCTGCTGGAGCTGTTTCATGCTTTCCATGCAAATTATCATGTGCAGTTTGTTGTAGTATCCCTTTCAGAAAAAGTGCCAGAGGGCTTCAGGATCTTTGGTGATATTGATCCCACCCTACTGAGTCAGCCCTTGGTCAAAAGTCCCTGCCCACTTCTCAACCTCATTCTTGTGATTTTGCTGTGCTGTGTTGTGCTTATCTCCAGGAGCCAGAGCAAGAACATTTGTCCTAGAAAAGTTTTCTCTACATCTGTATGGCTCCTTTTCCAGCCACATCTTGTTCTTTTTCACAGTGTGTTCTTGCCAACAATCTTTGACTGACTCTGGCTATCTGGCTATCAGTGTTAGAGGTTTTACAATAGGACACTGGAATTCTAAATAAAAAATTGCTATTTATTAACACTGAAACCTTGGTCTATTTACTTTGCTTCTGTGCAGCATGAATTGCATTTAAAAAGATACATAATTATTCTTGTATCGCAACAAAAACTCCTACTGAATCCTAATCAGGAATGACTGACAGAAAAGAAATATTTTGCTTATAATTTAGTGTTCCTCTAAATATGTATATTCTGATTGGATTTAGTTCTCAGGCTTCAATTGTATAAATGAGTCAATTTTGCTTCTTTTAAATTTTGCTGCAAATTGTTAATATATGTTTTCATGTTTCCAGAATCTAAAAAGTGCTCAGCCAGAAGTGCACATTACTTTGATATTAAATGGACAAATTCTGCTCTTGGACGTGCATTTCTACTTCCATGTGTAAGATGAGAATTGGATCCCCAATTTACAATTGAGCATAGACAAAAAGTAAAACTTCTAGCCTGATATAAAGGGACATGAAGCATTTTTATCTTGGGCCAAATCAAGCATGCTCAATCCAAAATGTAATGCTGCCTTTACAAGACCAGAAAGCCTAGATTTTAGAGACATTTATGTTCCTTTTATATGACATTTCTTAGTACTTCAAACCGCTGGAAACCCAGGTGTAACTCTCTTCTCTGTTGGGACAGTTTAAAGCTGCTTCATGGATATCAAGCCTTTATGGCTGGATTTGAAGATACCCTGTGGTGGTGGTTCCCAGTTTCTCTTGGGGACAGTTTTTCACATGTGTACAGTCATAGCATCTGTGAATTAATGGCTCATTCATGACTATGTTAAGTACTGGGCTGCAAAGCTGCTGGGTCAGTTATCTCTCCCTGCATGATTTTATAATTTTTATACTTTACATTTCATACTATATGTATTCATTTTAGACTACTTCATAAAAGGCAGAAAATATTTCTGGGCAGATGGTGGTATCCTGTGCATTGAATGAGGCATGATTCCTCAGGAAAAAGCATATTGTCATGAGTTGAAAGATTGATGTGCAAATATTAAGAGGAGGTTGAATTAAGGTTTCAGCCTTAGTGGTGATCAGCATGTTCAGTAACAGATGTTGTAGGAAATCCCTTCCTCCCTCAACCTCTGATACGCATTCACACACACAGATATCCATACCTCAAATCATGAGAATAATGTTAAGACCACTGCAAACACAGACATATATGTGCTCAAATGTAACTTCAGATGCATACATCACACTTTAAAAATATTACTTATATTTTTTCTAACTTTTCAATTTTGGGGGGTTTTACACATTTATACAATGTATGAAATGATATTTGATCTGAGGAAAACCAGACTTTCCTGATAAAAGAGGATTTTTCTGCAGAAAATGGAAAATATATTATGAATGTGGTAGGGAATACAGGGTAGATGTAGGATAATCTTATGCTTAACATTTCTGCCATGAACCTTTTTGTGTACTAGACAAGACTGTGATGGTATCTTGGGACTGCCTGCATAGATAAAGAATAAGTTGATGTCAATGAATAATAGTTATTGTGTTTGGGTTTGGTTTTTTGTTGCTTTTTTCTGTGTCATGTAATGACATACCAGTTGGAAAATATGCACTGTTACAGAACTTTGGAGCATATTGTAAGAAAAAATAAAGTGATTTTTGTGGGTGACTCACAAAGTCAGTGGGAGAATGGATCTGACAAATTTAGTGAGAAAAATCCAATTATGCTGTCCTGGTTTCTCAGAATTAAAGGAATTTCTCTTTCTATTAATAAAAGTACCCTAAAATTAGGTATTAACAGTGTCTCTGTCAATGATTCAGCAAAATCTAAGAATGGCATATCATCTCACTATGTTCAAAATCCTTGTCAGACCAGTAATGGTGTTCTCCCTGTTGGAGACCAATATTCCAAATAGATATCGGAAAAGAATAGCATCTCTAGAAGATTTTCTTTTCTTTTTTTTCTTTCTTTTTTTTTTTTTTTTGCCTGCACAGGTTCTGAAAGGTTGGAAACAAAAAGTTGTATCAAAAAAAGAAAAAAAAAAGAAAAACATGAAATATGTTATTAAAATAAGTCTAAGCAAAACATTTCAACTTGAGGAAGAGCTGTTTTTTTACTGACAAAAAACATTTGTTACATTTGCCTGAAATCACATATTCAATAAAATGCATTTTTCAACAAATTAGAGGTTTAAGGTTTCTGCCCTGACTGCATTAATTTTATACAATTAGAGATGAGTGTTTTACAAGTCTGAGGAAGTGAGTTACCTGTCTGGATTTTACATTGTGGAGAAGATTAAAATAAATTTTAGCTCAAATCTAAGAAAAGCAGGTAATTAGTCAGGCAGATTATATTTAAGCAGGCAAACAGCTGGCATGCTAAACAAAAGGTGCTCCATTCCCACTCACTGAGCTGCAGCTTGCCATGAGAAACCGACCTTCAGTAACAGGCACTTTGGCCTCCAAGTCACTGATGTGAGTGAGTCAGGGGAGGAGGTGATAGGGGTCACCCCAAAGTCTCCAAAAGATTGAAATATTTTTCTTTCTTCTTAGTGACCCATTCTACTCCATCTCAGCTGCACGGGAAGCATAAAATGTTTTCCTACAATGGGAATTTATATGCAAATGGGTTTCACACTTCATTGAGAAGCAGGGTCAAATCCCTGAGGTCCCTGGGAGCCAGGCCTTCGGTTCTGAAATGGCTTTTGGTAAGTGAAATTCCTTAGTACTGGGCTGATGCTGTTAATACTGTGATTCTCCACACCCAAGCAGGAATGGATTAATTTTTTCCACAGTTCTCTAGCTTCCATATCAGAAGTGGAAGCCCAACAGAATCAACGGCACTCATGTGTCATGAATGGAGTGTGTTTATTCAGTTTTTGTACAAACAGCAGCATTGTTCCACTTCCTCTGTTCAGGTCTTCAGTGATACAAAAAATGCTTCACTAACTGAATTTTCACTTAAAAATGTTTGTCTTGATTGACTCTAAGTGAATTGCACATAAAATTGGTTGTTTGGAATGTGACAAGAGTACTTCTAGGTCTTTTGATAGAGAAGACTATGTTTTAGAACTTTATTAAAGGAAAAGGGGTGTTAGGAATTTGAAAACCTGACAAGTCCTCTCCCCCAACAGATCAAATTACTGCAGAATTGTGGTTATATCTCTCAACCCATGTGAAATGTCCTTTATCAAAATAATTTGAATAAATATGCTTTGACTTTTCGCATGTCTGCATACATATAGATTTTTGACCTTCAGAGTGCTCACGGCTCATGTGGCGATTCAGCTTCAGTTGGCATAATTTATTTAGAAAAGCTTAAAAACATAAAGATTAAAAGTATATTACAACTATTTGGCTGATTCTGCTCACCATGAACAAGTTTCAGGGGTTATAAAAACAACAAGGAGGTTATTGCATTACTCTGTTTCAGTGAAAAAACAAATTCAATGGTAGGAATTATTCAGTTGAGGAAAAACAAAACAGAAAATATCACCAGGCCACTCTATAATACTTTCACACAGCATGTCTTAAAAATTGACTATAATTCAAATGCAAGGCTCTCAGAAGATTGTAGTAGAATCAAAAATAGCGTTGAGAAGGGTGATGAGGATGATCACAGACACCAGACAGACTTTGCATACAGATGGACTAACGAGACTTCTCTGACTGAAAAGAGATAAAGGGATGGTAGATGACTCTAAAATCCCATGTTAGGTGAAGAAGATAAACAGAAAATGAAGTTGTATGGTGCTTGAGGTGCCTTAATGCTTCAGGATGTATAATAGGTCAATATTTGTAGCCCTACAGCCTTTCTCTCAAGCTGCCTGGTGCCTCACAGGCAGTTTTCCCTTGCATTCCTTTGCTTTCATGCTGGTACCATTGGCCTCATGCCCCCACACCTGCAGGCTCCAACATTGTTATGTGGGTTCTCATGGGAAGCAAAAGCCACTGGCATGAGAAATATCCCTGCTCAGCCCTCTTTACTCTTGTTTTGTTGATTTTAGTTAATGCTGGGGAAAACCAAGTGAAATGCACAACAAAGCAGGTTACAATCAATTAAATACTTGATAAACATTACACTGAAATGCATGTGCATGGAGACTTAAAAGCTGATCAGTAGGTATTTATGATGCCTTGGTAGAGTTCTTCAACCAGTGCTAATAGCATGACAAACACCAATAGGGAGTTCAGGCCAATCCCCACTGAAAGTATTTCCCACAGTACTGGGGAAAAGTATAATGATACTGGGGGATGACCAATCAGCAGAACTACAGATAAAGCAAAAGGAGACAAAAATATGGGGTTATTCAAAGTCGCAAGGTGAGGAAGCAGATGGTGTAACTTGGCCAGGAGCATCACATCCATAGATTTAAGGGAGCTAGGAAAGGCTTTAAAGACAGAAGGATGGAAAGGAGTAGATAAAGATGGATATGACCTGAACAACTGTGAGTGCTCACACCATTTTTTGTGGTGAGTTAGAGTTATCTTAATGTCTTGTTAAATCCAGGTCTGAAAGAGAGAGAAGATGCTGCAGTGTTGTGGCTGTGAGATGCCTCCTGTGTCTAGCATGTCCATCCATTGTTCAAGAGGTGACATTATTCACTTGCATCCTGTGATAACTGCATGTAGAAATGACCCTGGCAAATATTTTAATTCCAGATTCTTGAGTATCTTCAGGTTAAATGTGAGTTTCGTGACAGTTTAGCATAAAAGCACAGGAAGTGACCTGCTTTCCAGTGTTCTCATGGGAACCAGACTGCACTTGTGACAAGTCTCCAGCCTGTCAAAACCAGCCAGGTGAGCAATACTGGGATAGAGCCAGGAGGGAATATTCACTCCTGTTTATTTTTCTCTACAGATCATGTGAAATCTTAGCATGCAGCTAACACCGTTAGTGCTTCCTTAACACTGTAGTGTGTAAGGAAGCAGAAGTAAGTTTAAAACCTGTTCTTCTCCTGATCAGCTCATAAATGTGCAAAGGAATTTAAAAGTTAACAATTTCATTTAAAAACTAAAGCAGCTGTTACTGCTAAAATGAGTTGGACATTTATAATGAGAGGCTAAATTGGCTCTCTGGTTTCTTAGAGTACATTCAGCATTTAAGCAGTAGAGAGCTGGTACACCTCAGACAGCCTGATCATTACCAGGCTTATCAGAAGGACCCCAGTTATATGCCCATATTAACATGCATTAGAAAGCTTTATGTGTTCAGCAGTAGATAGAGGGCAGGATTTGCAAATGGATGTGAGAGGCTTAAGAGCAAAATCTCAATTACTTTTGATGCGTTTCTCCCATTCCCTCTGTGGCTGACTGGATCATTACTGAGCAGAACCATCTGCAATTGTAAAAATCAGTTTTTAGCTATAGAGCAGAAGCCATACATCCCAATGAGATAGGGGTAGACCATGCATGCCAGTTTGGCATGTGCCTTCCTTGCATTTGGCCAGTCTCTGCTCAGCAGCAGTGGCATCTGCAGTGCCAGCAGGTTGGCAGAGTATGGCCCGTGCCAGAGCCAGACAGGAGAAAATGCTGGGGATCTTATCCTGGCTGTCACTCTATGTGAAATTATGGATTAAATTGGGAGACTCCCAGGATAATCACCATGAAAATGTCTCTCAAGAAACCTGGACTCTAATTGTTTTGAGAAAAGATTAGGAAAATGAGTTGGAAAACTAGGACATTGACTTAAATGGGCAGCCTTGGGTCTTTCAGATAGCAGGGTGTTGGAGTGTGGTTAATGAGATGTGCCCTCAGAACCTCAGACAATCTCTCATGTTGTCTGCTTCATTGTGCATCTGCTTCTTTGGTGCTTCCAGGCAGACTCTGAATGTCTGGGCAGACTCTCTGTGGACAGTGCTCAGGTTTTCTTAGATATCAGTGGCCTTGGGCATTTTCATACACCAGGCACCATGCTCTGTTGAGAAGGTCCTTGCAAAACTCTTGAATACACTAGAAAAAAATGGGATAAGGCCATTGGCATGCTAAATTCCATTATAAAGCATTTTCCTTTTTTTCTAAGACATATATAAGATTTTATGTATATACATTAAGAATATGCTTTAAAGTTGTTTTTTTTCCCCAGAACTTGTGAAATGCAGATATAGTGATGGGGAGAGCAAGACTCTGAATGTGCAGAAACCAAAAGAAGAGAAAATGGAATGAGAGGGCATAGTTCATGCCTTGGAGGCAACAGGAAACATGTTTATGTGGTACTAATGGGAAAGGCTTTCTTTTATTTTCAGGATACAAGCACTACTGAAAGGCAAAATGGAATAGGAGGCAAGGAATCAAACGTAATAAAGAACTTTCCTGACATCTCTTACAGCAGTGCTAAAGGGAAATATGTTAGAAACACATTTTTTAGTAGAAACAACAAACTGCAGCAGAAGGATTTGAGATGAAATTAATGGAAACAGAAGCAATTTCTAAGTCTGCATAGAAAACATGCAAAAATGGTCACTGAGCAGGTGATCTGGAAAATACTGAGTTGAAAATCTGGGGCTTCTGTAATAACTAACTCAAACAAATTAATCTTATGTATATAAAAAATCAAACAGTGAATAACATGGGAAGTGCACCAGACAACAATGGGAATAAGGGATTCTCAGAAAGTTTAAAAGACGTACACAGTTACCTAGTTTTGCTGCTGTAGAATGTAGCTAGCTCAAAGGTCACTCTCCAATGTCAATTGCTGTTTTATTTTCCTTGATTCCAAGGCTAAAATCCAATACTGATAAAAGCAGCCAATATAAAGACAAATATGAGAAATCAAAGGCTATTTTACCTTCGTAAAAATGGGTTTCAGTGAAAATATAGTGTCATTTTGATAAAGTAAGGGATCATCTCAGGAGATAAAACCTTTGAATGTATTATTTTTTGCCCGAAATGAGGCACAACACATGCTTACCCACAAAGGCAACACCTGAAATTCTGTCAAGACAAAAAACTAGCAGAATCCTAGAGCACAGCTGCTCAGAGGGCACCAAGGAAATGCATCTTAATTCTCCTCATTTCAGCACCCTTTTATTTTTCTAAGCCAATATTCATTATTACATGCTGGATGCTTCTTAATTTTTACCATTTCAGACAACATAAAGCATGAGATGCCTCAAGTAAAAACAGTTTTTATGTCTGTTTACTTCTTTTGGCTCACCTGCAAGAATAAGGTCATTTTGTCAGGAAACTGAGTTATGAGATCTCCTGTAGATGCCAGGAGTTCATATCATAAACAGTGACAATCATTCTCAGAGAATGGGAGACACAATATCTCTCATGGCCAAAACAAAACCTGTTGTCACTTCAGTTGAAGAAGTTGTCCTATAACAACCACTGATGTTTAGTAAAGCATCCTCTGCTCTTTTGAGCATGGCAGAATTAAAAAAGACTCTCTCACTTAGGCATCCTGAAGTCATCATATAATATACAACAGCTGGCATCCTCAACCCCTCTCAAACCCTTCAGCAGCTCCTGCTTTTTCCTTTTGCTCACCCATCCACCAACCAGACCCACTGGATATCCCATGCATAATTTTAAAATACTTGATGACTCCTATGCTGAGCTCCTTTGGCAGTAGTTGCTGCCTTGTGGCATGACTGTACTAGGGATAAATCCTCTACTTGCAGTAGAAACCAGGTGAAGAGAGCAAAAATCTGGGTGTAGAGGCCTCATTTTGTTAGTAGTGATTATTCTCATTCAGAAAGTCTCTATTTTTCCTCTGTATTTATTATATGATTTTTTTCCCCCCTCATTGTTTCAGTTCTTGGTAAACATAAAAAAAAATCTTTCTGCCATGGAGATTTTACTTCTTTGAGGTTACTTTGCCAAGATACTGTTGAGTAAAACATTTTGGATATTGTAGCAAATAAATGTAACCACCATAATTACTGCATATTACAGCTCAACATCTATCCAAATTAAATAAAAATATTTTGTTACATCCTACTGGAGAGATAATTGATTTGACAAAGCTATATTAAACCAATATATCCCTGAATATGACAAGGAACTGCAAAAATAAGGTCAATATTTTATGTCAGCTAACCAATTTTAAAAGCTCCTGAAATAGTGATACTTTAAACTTCGCTACTAGAATTTCCTTGTACACCTTGTAATTTTGTGCTTGTAACATCCTTTGGAAGGATGATGGCAATTGAGGCATTATCAGTAGCAAAATCTACGTGCTAGAATCAGAAAATAACAGTTTCCTGTGGAATTTTATTTTTCTTTAGCTAACACAAACCCAATGTTAATATGCCTTGATCGGAAAACTAGAAACTTTTACTGATGGTAGGTGACAGTACACTAGGTGATAGGTTTACAGCCCTACATGAATCTTGATCAACTTCTGGGTTTAGAACTCTAAAAAATATGTTGAACTGTTGTCTTACCAAGTCCTCGGCAGTGTCTGCCCAGGTACATGATTTAAAGAATATTTTTCTTGCAGTTTGAGGACAGATGAAAATTTCAACTCACCTAGAGGATTAGAAGGAGAATTCACTTACCAAACTGTCAAAATCAGAGATCTATTTGTTTACTAAATGTATTGTTTTGTGAGGCTGAAGAACACGCTGTGTGCATGAAGACAGGTTGGATATATTGATGCAAATTCTGTAGTCAGTGAACTTATTGACATGATGAAAGACTATTTAAGTTAGAATAAATAAAATTACATGGACTGGATTTCTTGGTAATTTAATCCTTAAATGGCTTTTTTTTTTAAATTTTTTTTTATTGTACTTACCTTACTTTTAATTCTGGTCACAGAATAATGGATTTTATTACATAATCATAATTTTGGAATAAAATGAAGTAAAGAACAGTTCTGAGCCTGAAATACCAGAGTACCGGGGATGGAATGACTACAGGGCAGGTTCAATGAATCTCTGAATCTCACATTTCTGCTTCATTCCATTATGTAGGATACTTGTTATGCAGTCTTGCCATTTAAAATCTCCAGGTTTCTAACGTGATCTGGCTCACTTGATAGCCAGTGGGGAGGGGAAAGATATTTCTAAATGACAATTGATTTCACCTAGTTTCAGTGTCTTACTCAGTCTCTCCTACTGGTATGAAAACAGAGACCAACAGTCAGCTGACTCAGGTAGTCCTCTAGGTTTTAAACAGCTCAAGTCAAGTTACACAAATCCCATCATGAACTACTACCTCATGCCATTCCTCTGGAATTCCCCAAATAACAGGTGAAATGCACTACACAATTCACTAAATTAAGTTTAATAAACAGTTTGGAAGAAAGGACTCAGGGAATAATTTTCTATATAATTATTAAAGTCACAAATGTGTTAAGGAGCTGTTTGTTTAAACATCTTTAAGGAAAGAAAAGCACAGAGACCTTCATAAGGAATATGATTTACTAAATGGTTTTACCTAAAATGAATTTATATTATTTCAGACATTGCATCTACTATTTTGTCCTTATGTCAGCTGTATTCTGTGAATGAGGTAGGTGCTTTATTTGTAGAGTTGATATGGAACTTTTAAAACCTATTTGTTCTCATTTTAAAAACAGGTTAGGATCAGATAGTATCTTCTTAACAGTCCTCAAAATCTGTGCTTTGGCCCAAAAGTTAAGTTGGCTTGTGGAAAGAAATACAGAGTGGTGGCTGGAGCCCAATACATATAATAAGGGGTAAATGACAGAATATTATTAATTAAGTGTTAAAGAACCATTTAAGAGAAGCTAGCAATCAGGTTGTAGAAATGCAATATTTTTAATTAATTGAAAAAATGAATCAAAATCTCTACTGGATTTGCTTCACTGAAAGACCATTATTAACATTTACATTTCAACAGGCTACTACATCCTCTTCCTTCTCCGTTTCCTTGTCAGACTTTGAGATTAAACACATTAGCATACTCTATCTCTGGAAAGGAAAGGCAGCAGCTGCATTTTGCAGTAATTTCTTACTCTCGTTGAATTGCTTATTCAAAATACTGCTTCATAAATTGCATGTGTTATCTGAGCCTTAGTAAGAGATAGGGACAAATTCAACCAGAATTACAATTCTAGTAGCAGAGTTTCTTTCTAGATTAAAACAAGGTCCTGGATATAAACACTTCTGAGTGCAAGGGTCCATCCAATTCCGCAATAAACATGTAAAGACCTTGACCCAGCACAATGATCTCTTTCAAAAATAATGTTTCTTTGATATCTAAGCTCTAGCAACATTTAGCAGGGGTTCTTGAGTCACAAAGACACTTCAGAAAAACACACGTGTCATCATACACCTGGCACAAGAGGTTGTGCTCTTTTGGAGCAGCTTCCACTGTGGTTTAGGGTTGTACATGACCTCTGTCATCTTCACCCAGGCTGGAGAATAGCCAGCCTGTGAATGTGCTGTGTGAGATGGGGCTAATGAGGCTGGATGAGATGCTGCTGAGACTGGCTAGAAAAGGCTACTTCATGTCCACTAGTGGGAACATGAGATTGATCATGGGGGTCATATGGAAAACCCCATGGAGACAAATCACACTCCCACAGGAATCTTGGAGAAAGAGCTGAGGTTGTTGTCAAGGGCAGCAACACAGGAACATTGTGTTTAGAAAAAGATTGGATGTGGCACTCGGTGCCATGGTTTAGTGGAGGTGTTAGGGCATGGGTTGGACTCAATGATCTTGAAGGTCTCTTCTAAGCTGTGATTCTGTGATTGCTCCATGTTTCTTATACCTAACTCCCCTGAGAAGCACAATTTCTGCCAGCTGAGTTCGCTGCAGGTTGTACTGTCACTGGAATGCTTCCTTTGACAGACAGAGCCTGTTTCCCATGGATGTTAGGGAGATCTGGCAAACACAAAAATAGCATTTCATTTTCTGAAGGTGGACATTTCTAGCTCTGAAATCAGACAATATCTCATAACAGGACTTCACTATGAGAAATTTCTCATTATTCTATTGGCATACATCAAAGAACAAAATATCATCAAATATTTGGCATGGTGATTTCTTTGCCTCTATATTTAGCTTTATTACATTATTAATGTAATCAGAAGGTATTCTGATGATGTCTACACTACAAAAGTTTGGAGAGTTGCACATTTTGTTAACAATAGTTTGAGCTCCTGGACTGAAGCTGGTTGGTGGTTCTGAGGTGCTCTCCCAGAACAGATTTTCTGGCTTAGCTCATCCAAATGGAATCCAGGTCTGCACTAGGAAATTACTCAAATGAAAGTGTGTTAACTGAGAGAATTCTCGGACATGTGTACCTTTTCTGAACTAAAGCACCAATGGAAATCCACCAACAAGAAACCTACAGATCTGCTGTTCAGTGGGAATCCTGGGCTCATTTCGCAAACAACTAAACTAGGAGAAATCACCACGTCCTATTTTGTATCACTATTTTCTTGAACTATTTCTTCTACACATTAACTTCTACGTCAAAATCCTCTTGGAATGCAACTCTTTCAAATCAGTTGAGTAATAGGTGCATAACTTAAGCAAATAATCAGAATTTCATATAATTAGTCAAAGAAATGTAAAAGTTTATGACATATAAGGACTAATTTCTGAAACAGCAGAAGTGTTTGCCAAGTAGGAATAAAACATATTTGAAAAACTGCAGTTTTATGCTGTAGCACATACAACAAGAACTAAATATTATCCTGACCTCAATTTCCTTAAGCTAAGCTCACTCTCTTACAATGCAACTGAGTTTAGCTGTCTTATTCTGAGGGTAAATTTGGGCTGACGAATTTGACAAAATACAATGGTATCTAGAGGACTGTCAAAGTCATTTGGCTTTATTTTCAGAACTCAGGCTTAAAAATCTGCTTGTCAGTTTCAGGTAGAACAATACAGAACTATTCAGTATTATATTATGAAACAGCAACTTTCCCTATGACTTACAGGGCTACAACTTAGAACAGAATTTTTGGGATATCAAACTCATAGCAGAATGAAGGTGATATGCCCCAGAATTAAAAAAGATAAAAATACAATTAATTTTTTAATACATATATATCTCCTTTCAGTCCTATCTTCATTTCTATGGGCAGTTGTAGCTTCTTGAACTTCTGTTTCCAAACCACAAAACCCACACAATTTGCTTCACATGGCTTAAATTCTATTCAAATACCCCAACCTCCAGTCCTTCCCAAATAAACCTCTCCTAACACCTGTGGATACATAAAACATCCACAAATACACACACAACACACATGCTTCCAAGATTTTTTGGAAAAATTTTCCACCATTAAATGCTGAGAGAAACAAAGGATAAGAAAATATGGCAGAAAACTGTTGACTTTGATATCTGTGAATAGAGCAAAAGCATTTTGACTTCTCCCATAAGTAATCCATTGTATACTGGAATACATCTTCTATAATATTAACAATCTGTATTATTAAAGGTAGACTCTGCTGACAGTTGTTTATAACAATTTGTAAATGACAATAGGCCCTGTTTAAGGAAATGGAAAAATGGAAGTCAAATTTCCTATGGGAAAATTTGACATTTTCTTGGATAGGAGAAAAATGGAGAGAAAAGTAGTACTAATGTTAAGTAGGGTTTTCATCCCAGTAGCCAAACTCTGAATTAATTCCTTTTTTCTTTATTGTGCTTTTCTACTGTTTCCAGCAAATCTGCAGAGTTGTCACTTGGATCCCTTCAGAATGTGCTCCTGACAGCTGTGAGGAGATAGCAGTAGAACTCATGTTATTGTCATTTGTTCCCTCAGTACATGTAGGTATCATTGTAAAACAGGATGGCAGTTTGCTTGTGTTTGCATTTGATAGGCTGCATTACAAGAGTTGAAAGCTGTTTTAATCCATCTAACATTCTTGGAGATAATGTGCAATTAATAAGAAACCAACCAACATTTTGTTTCTGGAGACAAACATTGGAAAATGTTTACAAGGATGCTTTGATGTGTTTTGTCATTAATATTGGTACTGTGCAGATTGAATCAAAGTCAGTCAGACAACATTAGGTACAGTGATCTGTAATAGCACAGGAAGCAGTAATGTGCCAAGAAAGAGCTGCTGTGCTCATCCTCAGGGGAATATTATAGATTTATGTCAATTACACCAGGTAAGAATCTCTCCCATGATGTATGGGTGTTACAGAGATACAAAAATGCAGCCCCTGGGCACAAAAGGCAGCATAGCTGTAGAAGTAATTTCCCCTTTACTTCCAGCTGCAAGATGACATTTGTTTTTGAAAGACTTTCAATA
Source organism: Petroica traversi (assembly GCA_025920805.1). Classification (NCBI taxonomy): domain Eukaryota; kingdom Metazoa; phylum Chordata; class Aves; order Passeriformes; family Petroicidae; genus Petroica; species Petroica traversi. Next base: position 771,906 of record JAHLSL010000012.1, read on the forward strand.
AAGAGAAAACCCAAAAATGCATTTTCTGTACTAATTTCAGATCAGAGCAGATCAGTACTTCTACTAAAAACCAAGCCACAACCATCATTCCTCTTTTTCCACAAGATGTTTTATCCTTTTCAATAATACTAGACCCACATATAGCTCCAAACAAGGGGTCCGGGACTGATCTACCCATTGTTATCAGTTTTGTTCTGTATCTTTAGTGCATGGCTAGCAGTTCTTGTGGAAAGGTTCTTGACAGATTCTGTTGACTGACAATCACATATGGGGTTGTCTGGCTGAGAAAGGTTTTAAAATGGATGCACATTTACAGTGAAAATATCTTGATCCTGTCCTGGTGAGGAAAATTTGCCTTTCATACTCACCCTACAACACCAGGGCATTCAGTGTGACTCTGAATATCATACTTGTGCTTACGTTTTCTCTAGGAAGAAATATGAGACAGTTGTCAGCTTGAATTGACCTCTACAGCTTTGCTTAATTCTGATTTTTACATGAAATCATATTAAGTTAGAGCAGATATGTACTGCAGGTATATTGTTGCACTGTTATTGAGAAGGAAATGGAACGTAACTCATAGAAAATGTGGAAGAGATTTGTGCCCAAAAGATTCATCCCTTATAAGAGACCATACAAGTTAATTTGAAGATCATTTTCCCTTCTACCTGGAAACAACAGATTTTCAGAAAGGTTTCAGAGATGTGCCTGATATCAGACAATATCAGACTTGATACTGACAACACAATTCTTAAAATTATTAAGACGATTAATACAATTGCACTCACTGCTTTTATTTTTTATTTCTAAGGTTCATTTTCTCACTGAAGATCTATAGCTTTTCAAATGCCTCATAAGAAATATTTCCTCAAATTTAGAAGAGATCCTACCTGATTTGATGAAAAAAAAATTTAATGAAAATCGAAAGCATTAAAATATGTAAACTATATCTAATACTTTTAAAGGGAAAATATTTCAAACCCAGGAACTTGCATTAGCTTGAATTTTGCTGCATATTCCAGCTAAATCAATAGGATTATTTATCTTTGATCAATTAATTATACATATATTTTTTCCCAGTAGGCAAAACTGAATGCTTATTTTATGTGGGAACATGATAAACAAATAAAAATTGGGCAGAAATATTTCACATGTCACTTGATATGCGTTCACCTAAATTTCTTCCTGGGTGCTTTAAAAAAAGGGCGGCTTTCTATTTATTTCAGAGGCTCAGACACTCCAGGCTAAAGTAGTGTAAGGTCATGGAGTTATTGTGGGGTACATGAGAAGGGAGATCTTAATGAAATCACCCTGCTAGGAGATTTGAATCAAGCCAAGAAGGGAAAGGCTGTCCATTATTTGGCATATTTTGCAACTGGTGGTCTTGTTCAATGTAAGCTTAAAATAATTGCCCTTTCCATGTTTTGGACTGGTTGTGAAGATTTAAAAAGCTGCTCTCCTGTAAGGCTCAGAAGACTCATAGTTTAAGCATTTAAACAAAATACTTGGGAAGAAAATAGTGATCTGAAATGAAATAGGAAGAAAGAGTGGATAGGTGTTATTTAAGCATATAGTTTCAGTGCATCTCATACATAGTTAACACTCATTCTTCTTCAATGTTTCATCCAAAGGACACAAGGGGTGGTGCTCGGATAATTCTGCAGCCACACATCACTTGCTGACAAGTTTATTACACTAATTTCTGGTGTCTGTGAGTCTCCAAAAGTCACACTGCTGAAATAAAGCTTCCTCTTCCTCTGCAGGCTCTGTTGCAATGTGTTCAGTAGGTATATAGGCTTACACATTGCAGAATGAAGTCCATTCAGACCTGTGCTTATAGAGGCAATCAGTGGCAAAGCTTGGGAAGGAGCTACACTCTCTTTACACGCTCTTTAACATCTTAGGGAAGGAGTCAAGCGCTTTAGAGAGGGATCTGAAACAGTTTTAAACAGGCAAAGTGTACTTATCTGGGATTTGGGGTATGGAGAGGGGGTGACCTAGGGAATATCTGCCTGAGAGGTTTTTCAGGCTCTTCAGGTGGCTTAAAATGTCATATTTAATTAAAAAAAAAAAAAAAAAAAAAAAAAAAGCTGAACAAGTCCCTGCTCTGAAGCTTGGCTGGGGAACTGAACACTCCATCCTCTTTCTGGGAGGCCTCAGGCAAGGCTCTGCCTTTGAAAAACTGCATTTAAACATTCTGCAAATAATACAGCCTTTCCTGGGAGGTGTGTGCTCCTCCCTAGGGTGCTACTGCTGCAGCTGCCAGTGTCAGCTTTGGAGTGGGCTGCATTCAACAAGCCCCTGGGCCACATTCACCACCATCTCCTCCCAGAAGAAGCAGACCTGGACCAGCTAAGGCACACCAGGAAAACTGCAGAAATCAAAGCTAAAATGTTTGCAAATAAAAAAAGGAAAAGGAAATATGGTACTTTAATTGCAGATCCTGTGTCAGGTGTCCACCAAGTTTCAACTGAGTTGGTCCTATTAGCTTCTCCATTGATTTTTGCAAACTTTAGATTTGGTCCATTGACTTCTGCCTGGTCGCCATGGCATATAAATATCCTAAAGGGCTGGAATGTAAAAAAGGAGTTACCTTAATTGCTTTTGCTCATACCTTCAAGTACAGGTATTACCTCCAGGGTTATATCTAAATCTTTTAAAATAGTAAACTATTCAACACACTTATTATTCTCTGCATGAAAAATTATTTTAATCTATGAATATGCTGCTCTATAAATCACTATTTTGCAGTTTTTAACAGGAAGAGAATGGAAAGGAAATTAAATCATGTCAAGTCATGTTGCTTTCCTCTAAGTACATACACTGAGAAAGAAAACAGATGAGCTGTTCCAGTACCCTGTATATTCTTTTTTCATTCATTATCTTCCATTTTTTTTTTCTTTTAAAAGCTTGTGTCCATGAATATGAAGGACAGATGCATTAAGCTGACTGAGGCACAATTCCTAAAGATGCTTAACATGGAAAATTAGATTTTCTGCTGAACCATGTCCATGGCTGGTTGTCATCATTCCTCTCCAGAGACCATTTTCACCGTGAGGTCTCAATTCATGTGAACCAGGACTTTGTTTTAGCATGTGCAGGGTCACTGTCCTGATACCAGAACATTTTCAGGGAGAGGAAGCAAAAGCTCTGCATAGAGGATTAGATCTAAGTGCACCATTTTGCACAGAGCTGTGACTGAAGAGCTGATTTTGTAGTGAGAGAAGTCTCTCCTTTTCATGGCCTCATCTCCTTTTCTGAATGTTTGACTCTTAGGATTCTCAGAAGGCTCAGAAGGCTTTTATTTGATAAAAAGTACCTAATAGACTGTTATACTGAGAAGACACATATAAAGAAGAGATGAGTCAGCTGATCAGCATAAGGAATGTTAAAACCCAATCATGTCGTACCTTACTGGGATTTGTGAGCTTTTGTACAAACGCTATAAGAAACCATCATGGCTCAGGAGTATGGGGAGTTACTTAAAAATTCAGGGTCCTGGATTCAATAATCTGTTCTGCAAGAGGTTGCTGGCATCACTGCAGGCCTAAATTACCAGTTGTAGATCCAAAACTTCTGAAAACTGAACAAGAAATTTTGCTAGATTACATTTCAAAAGTGAAAAGAGTAGTTTCATGTAAGGATATTGCAATGCTAATTATATCAAAGGCATAGTCCATAATTTTCATGAATGGAAGTGGTAATGGGATCTGTATTAGGTTTGTTCCTTAGCTTTGGTCCTTATATCTGAGGAAATAGTAGCACTTCCAAGATCCAAGTAAGTTAGTGCACTAATTAAGCAGGTAAATGGTAATGATGTGGTAATTTTGAGAATTCCAGAGTGTCGTTACTTTCTAAAGAGTGATAAAAGTTACTGCTTCTGACCTTCTTTGGCCCCTCTGTTTTCCAAATAATTTCTCTGCTGGCTATATGAACCTAATTTTTCTTTCCCTTATCACTCAAATCTTCTAGCAAATTTCCATACAAATCTTCTAGCTCATTTTCCACACTGTTTCATTCTCTTGAGGTTTTGTAACCCAGAGAAGGAATCCTGCAGTGATTCTGGTGACAGCAACTGATGATACCTGGGCATCAAAATGAGCCCTGATTTGGTCCTTTGCAGGCAATGGCTGAGATCAAAACTGTTGCTCCCTGCCACTGTGGTGTTTCAGAAATGGCTCAGCACGTTTCCATTCTCCTCTTTTATCCTCACCCTTCACTTGTAACATCTACCTAAATGTTTAAAACAACAACTGCTAAAGCATAGAGGGATGTTGTAGAGGTGAAAGAGATGGTGATCTCTGACAACTTACCATCTTTCAGAAATGCTGGCTTGTTTTGTTTTCCAAGAGCTTGGTATTTTAGGGAGAACTATCTGGAAAACCAAGTTCCAGAGAGAGGATATGTTTGAAACAAATGTCGTGGGAACATTTATGCAACGGTATCACATAGGAAAAAAATTGAAACTAAGCACAAAAAAGAAGGCAGAGCACTGCAGCACTCCAACAAATGAGGTTGGTCTGGCACAAGACCTAGTGTTTCTACAAGAGGAATGAAAAGCTGACACAAGGGCTGGCTCATGACACCTGTAAAAATTTCATTCTAAATCTTTGTTTTCATTCATTCTGTTTTTCTGAAACTTTCAATTTTAAAAGCGGATTTGTCCATGGTGGCAGTGTGCTAGAAGGGCTGTGGAGAAGATTTCAAGAGCTTTTGATCTATGCCATCTATGCAGGAATATGCAGTCAAGAAAGCACAAAAAAATAGGGTAATATTTTAAAAGAGAATAACAGAGTGAACTCATGCTGGAAGGCCATGGATGTACCTGAGAGAGACTGGACAGACAGGTTATTTGAGAGGGAGTTATCATTCCCTGCACCCACCCTACTGCTTTTCCACAAGATGCCTCATTGGACTCGCATCTTCCCCTCCTTGGAAAGCCAAACTGGTAATCCGGAGCCTGAGAGGTGAGAGAAACATTACCTTTTGCTGGGTTCTTACTAGAACTGGCCTGCATTGTGAGCTATTCTTCAAACACAAAATTATACACCTGCTTGAAGGACGTTACCTCCTGAACAATCTCTTAATGTCCTAAAGCAGAAGGATGAATCCAATAGCCCATACAACTTTTTCAGCAAAACAAAAAGACTAGAAGTCAGACCAAGTAATTTTAGAGCTACCAGAGCCCCTTTCTCTCTTTGTAAAGGAATAGCATGAATAGTCAAGAATTTGGGCCAATCTCTTCTTTCTGTATGTACATATATCCTTTCATCTGGCATGCTTTAAATTTCAACGAAAATCTTCAGCTTTCACTTGACAGTGCTCCTGTGAAACATCAAATGTATTTGCTTAACTTGGAGGAGGTTGGTAGCACAGGATTCATCTGGTCTGTATTTAAAGGCTAGTTTAAAACTTCTGGAGGCACTTTCATCTCACCATGTATTTATATGAATACATGAATAGAGAATTTTAATAATTCATTTTGAGCTTTTCCGGCAAAGGTACTACTGCAGTTCAGATTCTGTCCTCCTAATTACCTTCTCAGTCTTCACATCATGATACTCAGCTGATAATTCTCTTGATCCATGTGAAAGTAATAAGAATTTTCTACCAGGAAAGTTTTCAGATGTGGACACAGTTCTGGCCCAGGAGACTCTGCATTTTGCAGATAATATTTTAACTTATAATAGTTCCTGGTACGGAGGTAAAGTGCCAGGGAAAAATGTACTTATTAGAATGCTAACTGAGTGTCTCCTCTGAAGTAATGATAACATCATCAAATTTCAGAACCATTGGGGCAGCTAAAGCTAGAGAATTGATTGACTCTCTTGCAAAGTGGCTCTAATTCAACTAATTACATGTTGAATGGGTGTTAAAGTTCAGCCAGAGTGATTAATTTCTTTTTCAGCAACTGTACCTTTCTCAGTTAAAGTTTCTGAAAGTCAAAATACACCATAGTCACAGATAAAAACATGAAATAGCTTTGCATTTCAAAATCTATTTGTAGAATACTGCACCTGGCCTTGAATATAAATGCAATGAATACAAATCCTGGTCATGCTGTTCCATGTAGAAGTCCCATGAAATAGGCAAATTTACCCAAACAATATCCTTAAGGTTTCCAAGAAACTAGGTAAGAACTATATGCCACATGCTATTAATGAGACCTTTAAATTGTGTGGCCCTGAGGATCTGCTAGCAAGCTTAACTGCAGCCACAAAAATCTTGGCAGGTGTGCTCCAGTGGATGCCCCCAGCTCTGCCTTCCTCCTCAGATTCAAGGCAAGCAATATTTAATTCATGCTCCATTAGAGCACCCCACCAGCCCCTCTTTCCTGTGGGCAGGAGGCAGTACAATGACAGCTGTCTCTAGCACTTTTTTGTGGTTCAGGCCAGGCAGAATCCAGCCCTCACACTGCAGTCCTACCAGAATTTCTTTGGAGAAAACCCTTTTTCAGGCAGAGGCTCCCATGGTTGCTTGTCACTTTGCTGTACTGCACTTTGATAGCACAGATGTTAGAGGGCTATGGGGATAAAAAACCCCAAAACAAACAAACAAGCAAGTGCAGGGTAGTAATTCAGCTGGAAATTAACTATTTTTCCCTGGCACAGTTGCTTCTCAGCTAGGTCTGCTCCCCAGCTCAGGTAATTGGGTGGCTGCATGAAGTGCTGTGCTGGCAGCGAGGAAGGAGCAGTGTGGGGCTCCCTGGGCTCCTGCAACTGGCATGGGCTGGCCTGCTAGGGACTGCTGCTGCTGCTCCAGGCACCTAATGAGGCAGAACACTGTCAGCCATCCTTTCCTAATGGTTACTGAATTACACCTGCTACTAGACATAAAATAAACTATGGAAATAGCTTGAGCGAAAAGATAGAACAACTAAAATAATCAGCAGAGCTTAAACTGCAGAAATGTGGTTTAATCAGAGCTTCATATTGCATCTGCGAGCTGTGTCTGCCAGTGGAGTGGAAAAAATTCAGTGTCCTTATTCCTGACAATGGCTAGCACTAAGGGACATGACAGCTTTCAATTAACTCCGGCAGAGCAGGCAAACTATGAACCTGCAACAGTGCAATCTGAGAAACACAGCAGTGTCTGCAGAGGTTGTGTGTCCTTACAATTCATTATTAGGCAAAGTGTGAAATAAATGAAATCCTAGGAGGCCTTTAATTTTGCTGTCAGAAGGAGACCTGCCATCTCAATGTTATGGGGAGAAACAGCAATGAAGTCTCCAAAAAAAAGGATGAGAGTGTTCCTAAATTCTGAGGGGCATTATCCCATGGAGACAGCACTCAGAGGCCTGGAATTTATCTGGTAGCACCTTCTGAGCAAAGGGATGCCTCTGTCCAGACAGACACTGAAGAAAGGCAGACAGTGTCCTAACCCCACAGGTATGATAGAGAATGCAGAGCACACAGAGGGTGAGAGGGGCACACAGTCAGTGCTGGAGCCTGCAGGAAGCAGTGAGGGGAGTGGCACATGTCCAGGCACTGGAAGCACTTGGGAGGAGACATGTGAGTGAAGATGGAGGGCACTGCTTGGCATATGTGCACTCACAAAGCAGTGTGTGCTCACGAGGTGTTGAAGGAGAGCATTAATGCTCTTAGAGGATGTCATCCCCAGGGAAGCAGCTCACCTAGTGTTTGCCTAGAAAAGAAGAGAAACACTGTTCATGTCCAAATAACTACGTTGGACAAAAATGCATTAGTCAAGCAGCTGCTGGAAACAGTGGAAGTCACACTAAGAAAAAACAAGCACTTGAAGGTAGAAAGGGAGAGCTAAAAGCGACAGGGGAGAAGGCTGTCACCTGTCAGTGAGTGTTTGAACTGTAAGTGCATGAGTAAAGGGTAGAGAAAAATTTGTAATGGGATCTGTTAGTCCCTCTTCTACTCTATACCATCTGACTGGAAAGCAGAGGACCATAGTGAGTATGAAGAAGTCTTTTAGGAAGAAGCAAGTTCATAGAGCTGAGAGTGCACAGAGATCCCAATTCTACTTGTGGGGTGTCAGCACAGACAGTAGTGAAAGGGCATTAGTTTCCACAAGCTGAGGATGTGACCTGTATTGTCTCACAGACATCTGGTGAGGACTGGAAGAAAGTGGAGTGAAACAAATTAATGGTCATAATGTGGAAAAACAGAGATCAATTATAAATGTCATTTTTCCCTCAAAAGATAAAGTATCAGAATACCACAGAGGGAGTCTATTAGGGCATTATTGTAATGCCACACAAAGTGCTCTAAAGCACACCCAGAATTATTTTGTATATTTACTCTGATGAGCCACAGCAGAGTATTTAATTGGCTGACTTGTTGTAAGGAGCTACTTGTTGTAAGGCCAATGATCCTCATTGTGTCAGAAATCTTTTTATGTTTATTATATAAAATTCACAACACTATGTAGAGCATTTTTGCTTTCTTAAACATCCAACCACATGTTCAGCCACACCTGATTGTTCTTTTAACTTCAATTTCTGTCTCTTACCTATTTGGTTCTTTGCTTTGTGAGTCTCTTCACTATAATTATGTTTAAAAATATAAAGTGACTGGGTAAAATTTGTACTGCTGAATTATGTGGAAAAAATAATATTGATTTTGATGGTACTTCAGTAAATACAAGCACAAAAATCTTTCTATATAAATATTTATATTGTTGACCATGTTACCCAGTTAATTCAATAATGTGTGGAAGTTTTAATTCAAATATGTACAATTTGTAAGCCTAAAAAGAGTTAGTTCAGGCAAGCACACACACACAAATTGACAGGCAGACACAGAGCATGTGCAGGAGCACAGACAACACCAATGTCCTGCTGTTCCTCCCCTCTTTGGCAGTTTTGGATGAAGGTTGGTAAGTGGGAATATATATATGTATCTACATTGTGTGTTCCTCCAGCAGCTACTTGCCAGTTATATTTATATATATATATTTTTATATTTTTTATATATATTTTCTCTTGACAGTAATATCATTTTGGTGTCTTGCAAGAAATAAGAAATGGCAGAAACATCAATATTTGGGGTGACACTATATTAAAGAGTATTAAGACAATAGTAGGAGTAAGCATATACATTAACATGAAATGGAGGAAAAACTAGGGACATGCTAAAGGCTACATACTAAAAAAATGTAATTTTTTTCCCTTGGCAATGACCCAGATATGGGTCATTTACTGCAGACTCAAAGCTGACAATTTTTCCCTCATGTACTTGATATCTTCATTACTGCTATTACAGAAAATTCTCAATATCAGGAGAAATAAGTAATTACATGGTGGTTTCAGAAAATAATGTCTTCTGCTGTGCTTTAAGCTTTCTGCCTGTCACCATCCATATTTCCAATTGGGGCCTTTGCCACACACCTATGCCCCACACCTATTCCAGTATCCTGCCACCACAGATTGAGAAATCTGAAGTAAGTAGATACACAGAGGCAATTTAAAACACTAGTGTGTGCTTGGGGGCACTGGTTCATTGCTATTGTTCAGATGTCAGGTCTCAGACTCCCTGAAAAATAAAGTGGCCTTGAAAACATAATTTTTAAAAAATCTCTTTAGGGTTCTCTCAGTTACAAGTCACTAAAAGTGAGATAGCCAAGATTTTCTAAGGCTGGATGAGTTCTGCTGCTTTATTTCCCCTTCTCTCCCTGCCTCCTGCATAGCTTAACTGAGTTTCTTAGCTTTATCTGTAGATGGGGAATTTGAGTAGAATAAAAGCCATTATTCAAACAAGCCTGAGCATGGCTAGTGTGGAATTGTTAGAGTTGATAACACACAAGATGATTCTGAGGAGCTGGAAAATGAAAGGTAACTATGCAGTAAACAAGGTTTGGTTTTGTTTGAGCCTGTGGGTTGTTATATTTTCAAGTTATCATTTTGCCTGACTGAAGTTCTCTGATCTTCGCTCTGCTGCTGGAAAGGAACATAACTCCCCTTGAGGGCTGAGCCTTTCTCAAAGTGGACATAAAGCAAGGGTGGAACAGGAGCCGAGCTGAAGAGCCCTAAAAAAGAGCACCTGGTTCCTAGCACAGATCACATCTCTGGCAGAGACACCCTGCAGTTCTGCCCAAAATGCACCGGACCATGATTCTCGCAGCATCACTTTTAAAATGCATGAACTGTAGGAAGAGGTTTCGTGTTTCTTGAAGTTGGCCTCCTTTGCATTCCTCACTAGTGGCCCTATAGATGCAGACAGATGGCTTTCTCATCTGGAAGCACAGGCATAGCTAACCTTGTCTTCTCAAGTGTATCAGTGCAATTTTCCTGATGAAAACTTAGGGTTTCCCTGAATAATTGATTTCCTTTTCATCCAGTTGTTTTTATAGTCGCCCAGCAAAGGATGTTTGTAAATGTTTTGATTTCCTTCTCTGGAAAGCCTTAATCTTGTTCTCCTTGATGGCCTGGCACAAAGACAATGGTGGCATAGACCCAGGAATGATCATGAGGAAGAAAGTATGTCTCCAAAAGGCCACATCAAGGTAACCAAACATTTGGAACCAAACTCTTGCCTTTGCAGCAACCAAAGCCAGCCCTGCTCTCATGCCCCAGAACAGCTGTGCAATTGTGGCTGCCACACTTTGCTGCCTCATCTCCCACACAAATAAACAAATGTGCAGTGCTGGAAAGGGGCATTATTTTTCTCTTTTCAGATGAGAGTTGCAGACCTCTCAGTCCTGCATGGGGGTAATGAAAAGGGTACCCTGTCTCTTTTAAAGAGTTGCACAAAAACAGATCACAGTATATTAGAACTGAGTGCTTTCCTCATAGCCTATCCTGGTTTTGAAAGTATTTATTTCTTTTCCTTACACAAAACTCAAGTGAACCCCGAAGACAAGCATGTTTTCTAGGTCAAGTATTCCAGTTTGACTCAATTTGAAAAGGCAAGGTACATCTGTTACTCATAATTGAAAAATCTGAGATGCACCACACCAAGAAACAAGAAAATAGAGCTTTAAATATATATGTTAAGTGTGGGCATTAAATAAAACCCAGAATGGACCAAATTTAGCCATAAAATGAAACTATATATCTAAAAGTTTTATACATTTTAATTATTTCAGGACCAAGTTGTGAGGACAAGTTTTATGGCTATTAGGATCTATTGGGAAATTGGATAATGCATAAAAGAACAAGAAAGGAATGTTGCTGCATACAGAAATGAGCAAAACTGTAATACTCAGGTAGTAATAGGGAAGATTACATTTATATTATAGATGAACATTCTGTTCAGTAGTGATACAAGCAGGTTGTAATGTCATCAAGGAAAGACAAAGACATTTCCATTAAAAAACTCCACTCTGATGATTATTTCTTTAGATGTAAAATGTCAGTTTTATTTCTGGTGTAACTCTATTGGAATTCTTGCTCTTACATAGTCTCTAAACTTTCTGGTGACATGACACAGGTATTTTGTCACATATCCTACCATGATGGAAGATGAGTTAGTGAATAAAATTTCTTTGATAGCTCTACACAAAAACACATACTAGATTTGTTCAGCTGACAATTCTTTTATCAACAGTGAAAACACTTTAGTTTGAACAGAAAGATAATCTTGGAAAAGAAAAGAAGTGACATATTTATATCTTATAAGGCAAAAATGTTTCATAAATACCTGATGAAACTGCGAAATCTATAGTTTCCTTGAACTGGTGATATTCTTGTGCCCATGTTAATAAGATGTAAGAATTTTTGTCATTGGAATTTTTGTGCATGGTGGCAAAATCACTTAAGATTTGTTTATCACTCTTTGTACATGAATTTATATTAATTTCAGATTTCTTTGCATTGCAGCTGATTGCATAGGTAAAAAAACCAAGAATACAAAAATATATAGCGGGATGGTTAAGCAGATGTTTACAAAAATGTTCTGGAAGAAGAGATAATTCCTTTTTGTATTTCAGGCATGGCATTAATTTTTTTTACTTTTTTGTCTTTGGTTGTGTGTAATGGTTTTTGTATATTGACATAAGAAATTATTTCTCAGCAAGAATGATGATGAGAAATCCTTTAAAGAAGGAAAAGTTGAAAACTGGTCTACAAGATGGAGAAACCCATCTGAGTCATAGAGTTATTAATCAGTAGAAAGTTTAGCAAAATTTAGTACTTTTCAATTGAAAGCTTGGTACCAGCTTTCATGTGACAAGTTTGGCTTTTTGACTCAAGATACTTTTAGTCTTCAGAATGTGGAACAGGGGGGAGGACATATTTATTAGGATCAGAAAAAATATGAAAGGCAAGAAAAATCAGGTGATTAGCATAATCATATGGGAACGTGCCAAATTGCTTTCAGCTTGCTGAGGTGTTGTGCCACAGTATTTTCATAATTCTTTTGTAAACATTAAACAAAAATAACAGCAACTTTTTTTCTGGTTTTAATTTTTCACATTAAACCAAGCAAAGTAGAAAAATGCTGTAATTGGGATATAAATATATATATATTTAAATCCATAAATATCCAGCAAAAAATGCATGGTAACAACTCACCAGAAGTTTGGGTGAATTTTTGTAATGAACATGGCCCTATTTTAAGATTCTTTTCAGGAGAGAGTAATGCAGCTGTGGGTGGGACCAGAAATGGAGAACAGCATTGGTTTGATACGTAAATCCAGGGAAACACATGGCACGACTCCAAACTTGTGTAAAATTTAAGCAGATCAATGCTGTAAGGAATGAATGCTGATGGGACAACAAAACAGGAGGTGAAAAGAGAAAGCCTGAAGTAGCAGCTTAGAACAAATTCCTTGGTGCAATATTTTTTCTATGAATTTATATGGAACTCAGTAATTTACTTCCCTGGCTTTGACCTTGGAATTTCCATGGATTTTCAGAGCTTCTAATCATACATAATGGTGTTGACACAAGAGCATTAGATCTGGTAGGCCAGGTTTGCATCTGCATGGAGGCAGTTTCACATCACAACAGACACAGAAAGGGAGGAGAAGGCTTATAAGAAGGTCACTACATTTCTAAATTTTCACATTGATGGTCTCCAGAACAGTGCCCTAAGTGCTGATTATTACTGAGGGATTCCAGAGTGGAAACCAAGAATATAGCATGGAAATTGGTCTTTGGTCTTCCAGACTGGGTAGCATGAGCATAAATACAGTCTAATAAAACAGATATTTGAGTTTTTTTAAATTTCCTCTCTGAAAATTTGTAGACAAGTAGTCCTCTAGGTACTTATTTTAGTTTTTATACCATTGTCACTACAGACCACTGGGAAGTTTTTGATCATTCATTCAATCAAGGTGTTGTACATTTTCTCCCTAACTAAAATATATTTGTGAAAAGGTCAGAATATAGCTAATTAAGCCTCTAAAGAATAATTGGCTTAAAAGACTTAGTGACTTGAACGGCTTTGGAATTTATCCAAATAGAAGAAGAAATTTTTATTTTGCTTATGCTAAGGAACAGTGCCATGCCATGGCTAAATCCTATACAACATCTCTGTTTAGACATGTGCCATTCCTACAATTTTTGGTGAGAAAAGGCACTGAAGTTCAGTGTTGGGTCAAGAAAAATATCAGTGGTAATGCACAGGAAAAGGCCTCTCTCCTTGTGAATTCTGAGGTATCCAGGCAGAGTTTGCACCTTAGGACACCATAATGTTCAAATTCAACCAGTATCCCTGATATTCGCCTGTCAATTGTTTTACAAGTACTTTGTTTCTAGCCCTGTATTGGATTTCAGGTTGGTTAACATTGAATAATTATGCACTGTCTAAAAAGACTCATCTGTTCCTCAGTTTAAGTAACAATATAAAAATAAAACAAAAATGTTTTAGGAAACGTTTTTCACTTTTTATTTCTCTTTTGCTTTGCAAATAATTATTAAAAGTATTTGACAGAGAAAGATGATCACATAAATATGCCCATATTTTTATGTCACTTTTTTATTAATGAAGAGAGTAACAGAACATAACAATTCTGAGCACCTGCCTGACTCTCATAATGTTTCCCCTTCATAAGTAATTTTGCAATGTGTCTGTTGTTGCAAGAGAAGCAATTAACTATCTCTTTCTTAAACTTGGAGCGATCCTTGTTCACAGAGGATGATATTCTTACTTGTGACAATTTTTCATAGGGTATATGGGGATAAAGTGCAGTAGGTTCCAGCAAAAAACTCCCCAAAACAACTGCCAAAAGCCTGACACTAACAGCTTTCTTGGTGAAAATTGGTTTTTTCTCTGCAATTTGGGAACTCACTGTATTATTGATGCCCACATTAGACAGAGTGCTGCATATGCTGCTCCTTTTTTTCTCACCCCTCATCACACAGCTGTTTTAAAGTGGTACCCAGGGAAAAGTAGCATTGCAGGCACTGCAAAGGAGTCTTGGTTCAGAGCACTGATACACAACGTTCTTGTGCCAGGACAGTCCCAGGAGAGTAAAGGCTTACAGAAGAGAGGGGTCAGAAGGGATGGATGCATTCAAGTGGCTAGGTTAAACGCCAGAAGTAGAAATGAGTTTTCAGCCTCTTCCATATCTGAAAACTCTGTGCCTCGTGCTGATGTAGGACAGGCAGTTCTAGGACTGGAGGACTGCTCTGAGTTAATTGGACAGCAGCAGCTACACAAGAAACACGGAGGAAGAAATGTAAGAACTCCAAAGCAGACACTTGGACAAAATAAAATTTCTCCAAGCAGTGTTTTAAGGCATGTTGAATGCCACAAAGGGAGAAATTAATCTAACAAACTGTTATCCTTAAAACCAGATTCTCCCATGGCTGCTACTTGTCAGAGCAGCTGGTGCCTGTGTGCCAAAGGGAATGTTTTCTCAGCAGGAGCTGCTTAAATGTAAAGAAACCAAGCTTTTTCTACAATTTTAAACTCATTAGTCAGTTATCAAGAGTATTTGGAATATTTGGAGCCTCAATCAATGAAAAGGTAATTTCCCACTCTTCAGGAAAGATACTAACCAGGACCTCTGGGTTCGATCCCTTACAGGTATCAGAGATGTTGTGAGAAGGATTCCTGCCCCCTGGCATTTACTGATTTACAAGTCAGTGAGGACCATCCACCCTACTGCCAAAAGCTCATCCTGCTTGCCCTAGTCTGCCAACTCTCAGACCTACCAAGCAGGACTCAGACCTTTGATTTCTTCACCAGGCTCCCTTGCTGCCATGCCAGGCTTTAGTATGTTCAAGGCATCATGTCCCAGAGGACTGCATACAAACATGATCCTCCTTGCCAGTGAACATCTTTCCCTCAGGTATGCAGGAGCTGGGTCACAGGGAAAGATGGGCTGTGCCAGTGCACTGAGCTGGAAATAGATGCAGCATTCAGCTGCTCACCCGAGAGTGAGCTGTGAGGACACCTGAACAAACACTGTCACTTCATAGCAAGTGACATTTACAGCTGCCTTTTCTCTGACAAAAATCTTCTTTTCTCAATATTTGCAAAGAAATCCATACTTCCAGTGACCAGGGAGCACCATAGTTCCTTCTGGCACTGGACTTCTATTTTCCCATTTCCTGTTGCCTGTTTGTCTGGGAGCTTTTAGCAAGCTGAGAAATCATTCATAACTCACATCTGTGGGAAGGCCACACTGTGGGATGACCATGCCGTGAACTACAAACTTTCCATCTAGGAGGATGCTTTGCTGGGAGAATTGACTTCAGCCTGAGGTGGAGCCTGCCAGTGGTTGTGTTGAAAGGTGTGTGCACGCTGCTCATACCTACTGCTATTCCTGCTCTAGCTCTTCATGCAAATGGGCTACCCCAATATAGCTTCATCTTTGGCAGAAAAATATCTCAAGCAGTGCTGGCACAGATGAAAAATATGGATTTGGGGGCTATTTTATGAGCAGATCAGAAATGATCCCCAGAAGGAATTCTTTACTGTGAGGGTGGTGAGGCACTGAAAGAGGTTGCACAGAGAATCTGGGGATGTCTCAAGCTGTAAGTGTTCAAGAACAGTTGGATGGGACTTTGAGCAATCTGGTCCTGTGGAAGCCTTGCCCATGGCAAGGGGGTTGGAACTGACCTTTAGGTCCCTTCCAACCCAAACCATCCCATGATTCTATGGTAATTCTATCAAAGTGGCTGGCTCAGCTGGTGAGTGACGGTGACATTGAGGGGCTCTCTGAAGCCCAGGTTCTGTGAGGTTTTTCCTCAGGTACTGTAACTTAGGCAAGCTCAGAGTGTCTGGTAGAATTTGGCATTAACAATCTTGCCAGGGATGCTGTTGCAAGGTAGTACAGAAATGGCCACTGTGAACTTGGCCTTGTGCTGGTTTTCACTTTATTTCATGAACAAGACAAATGAAACACAACAAGAAAGTTCAAGCTGTTACAGAAGCTACCCAGGCTTTCTGAGTATATTTTAAAAAGATCTGAACCCCTCTAGCCAACTACAAGCTATTCTGCTTCTGGTCCTAAATACAGCATCTTCTGTTAGTTGATAATTGCTTCCTTAAAACAGTTTCAATTAGTCCCAGTTCTCCTGGACTGTTGACAATGCTCCTTTTATCAGGAAGTAACTGTCTGTTTTGAAAGTCCAGCCTTTTCCTGGAACAAAAGGAAGAAATGGACTATTTATACTTTTCTATTTCAACTTCTGGACAGATTAATCCCATATTGAAAAGGAGAAATAATTTTTCTCTATTCTGGTGAATAAGTATTTATAAGAACTATGTACTGGATAAATAAAAGGGCGGGTTTTTTCCAATTTTTGATAATTGTCTCAATAAAGTTTTTAAACACATTTAATTTTAAAGCAAAAATCTCTGAGAATGGAAAGAAAGTGGACAGCATAAAGAAAAAATTAATATAAAGAGAAACATAATATATTGTGGCAAGCTTGAAGCAATATCAAGAAATTTTACCACTGTGTTGCCTTGATCTCATCATGTCTCTGTTCCTGATTTTTGTAGTGCTTAGCTTCCCTTTTCATATCCTACATAATGTCTTCTTTTAGCTCTCACTCCTCTTGCTGGACTGATCTTTGCCTAACACACTAACACCTTCCACCATTTCTGAATTTTTCCAGCAAACGTGAGTACCCTTCTTGCACCTAGGTAGGTCTGCCCCTCTATCTCACCCTGCCACAACACACCACTCTGGGCTGGTGTGCCAATGCCACTGTGACTTATGCCGAGAACTTTTGTCTCATTGCTTATCTTCTTCCCTTTGAAGAAGACTATTTTGCTTTTTTATGCAAAGGTTCCTGAAATTCATTTCAGTAGGAATAAACTGTTAGAAGAGGCTATTATTGTGGAAGAGACTATTAACACAAAAGAGAAAAGGACATTGATTCTTCCAAGACAGGTAAGAGGAAAAATTGCAGGTACAAGAGAAGGCTAGCCTGAAAAGCTGAAGGAGAAAATAACGCCATAGCCTGAAAATGAGGAGTGCAGACATCAAGCTTTCTGATTCACTGCATAGTAATTAAAGATAAGTATGGTCTGTCTTTAAGGAGTTTTATCTCTGTAAGGCATAGAAAGTGAGATAACACATCTAAATTACTAAGATTTGGTTCATCTTTACTATGTCATCTTGAGGTTTCTTGTGTGATCTTGGAAAAGTTGTTTCTTTAACCTGTAATTCAGTTTCAATGCTTAACAGTGTTTATTTGTAATAAAGAGATGCTACCAAATTACTGCTGTGTTTTAAAAACCAAGCTATGAAAGTAGCCTGAATGGGTCTTGACTGGATAAGGCGTTCTTGTCTACCCATGGCCCAAAGAACCTATGTCAGCTGGTCTGAGTTGGATCTAACTTGAAAGTTAGATCCTCTCTGTGCCTCTCACAAGCCAGATTTCTCTGTGATCCCAGGAGAAATCTGAACAAGAGTTTTATAAAACAGCTTGGTCCACCCCAAATTTTGCTACTGATATTTTGGACTTCATACATAGTTATGCTGGAATTCCACTGAAGTTTATAGCAGTATTTTTACCAGGCATGTAAACAGTAATGAAAACATGTCTATTCCTTCTGATTAGATGTTTTTATTAAAAAATGGTTTGCATGTATTTAACCAAGGAGAAACTAGTGAGATTATAAGATTATGCAGTGACTCACTTCAACAAGTTAAAATCTCTAAGAAATAAATCTTGTAGGGATGCAACAGAGAGACACTTGAAATTTACATGTACATAAGTTTAATATGTTCCTAACATCTGTATCTATCTATCTATGCAAACAAATATATTTACAGAGAGAGAGAAAAAGCAGATCTATAGAGTGAAAATAAATCTAAATCAAACATGTGCCAATAGTTACTCCACAATATGCTTCCAGTACTTGCCTTTTAAATAATTCTGTCCAGCACTTGCTAACATCTAGTGATTGGAAATACATCAGAATGGAAGATATTCAAATTAAAGCAGTCTACTGAATATTACAGCCAGGGTAAAAGTGCTTACAATTTAGGTTGGAAATTTCCAAGGAGATGATAAGTGATTTCCAAGCAAATAAAAAAACCAAATTATTTATATGCCTTTTAAAAATCCCATGCCTGTCCTCTCCTGATTTATAGATTCTAAACATGCTGATTTGGGGTTTATCAGTTTAACAGAAGACATTGTATTTACAAGATGGATAAAATCACATGTAAGCTTTGTAGACAATTTTAAACTGATGTAGCTCTCCTAATCTGTCTGTTTTCTGCTGAGGAGATAGCGTAATTAGTTTGTCCCTCTCAACTGCTTTCACAATATCCCACAGGATATATGGGCTAATTTCTTCCCTGTTGCTATAGAAAAAAGTATTATCTTACAATATCTCCAGCTGAGATATTATGCCACAAATCCTTTTTAGAAGCTGAATTTCACAAGCATTCCCAGAGAGCTTCAGATAAAGAGAGCCATATTTGTAGGCATTAGCAAGAAGGAAATGAAACAGCAGATACACACTACAGTAAGAAAGCATGTAAAATTGGTCACCATGGAAAAAGGCTGATTGAATGCAGATTCCCAGAAACTGAGTGCAGAAAAAGAATTAACAGGTATAACAGAAATTGATCTTCATGCACAGTATACAAAATTCAGCCTCTGCAGAAGCTGAATCATTATAGAGCAACTTATGATTTAATTTGTCAATTTAAGAGATTAGACAAGGGACAGAAAAAATTCTGTTTATTTAAATATTTAAAAGCACTGCAGAACAAAGGAAAATGTGAAAAAGTTCCTTTTATTAAATTTTTGGTAGCTTTGTGGAAGAGTCTTTGGAAAAACTCATGGAATCACAGAACTCTTATCTTCATAGAATTACTATTTCAGATAAGACTCAGATTTTTGGCAGGCAGCCTAAGATAGACACTTTGGAGATGTCCTGGGTTAGCCATATGGCCTGTTTGTATCCCCAATCGTCCCC
>JAHLSL010000012.1:791222-1046662 GCA_025920805.1 Petroica traversi
AGACCTCCCAGAGGTTTCCTCCTAAATATTTGCCCTAAACCAGGACAGGAGAACAGAAAATTATATGCTGGAAGGCTGGATTTGGTATGGGTTTCAATGAAGAGGTGTCTGAAAAAAAGGATTGTCTAAAATCTGAGTAAAGTTTTCATTAGGATACAAATATTGAAACCAAGGTAACACTGAAAATAATTAGCTAATTCAAATGTGGAAGACAAAATGCGCTCTAGTGGTATTTCTGACCCCTTTTTTTGTGCCTTACACATATTCCTGAAGGATTTTTTTTTCTTTGGGACTTGTCTCTGAAGGGATAGCAGTGCAGAAAAAAAAAGTATTTTTTTGCATGCAGAATCCCTCTGAGAATGTTCACACAACTAACTTCAAAGGCCACTGTAGTCCAGCACCCATCCACATAGAGATGAAAACAATCTCCTATGACTGTAGTGATGGATAGCACAATGTGAAGAACAGAGCAGTTACAAAGGAGAACCACTGCAAGCAGGAAGTGGAGGGGAGTGATTGCAAGTGTCTCACAGTTTGAAACAGACTTCCAGTGAATCTTCATTCAATTATTCCAAATAAAAAGCAGATTTGTAAATTCAGACTGTAAGGGTGTCATGGGTATACATCTAGTAATGCTGCAAATAGGGTTTTTTTTCCTTAATTATAACCATCCCTTGCTTAAGCAGGAATGGCAGAGGGTCCTTCCCCTTTGATGGGGTTTCTCTGCACCAGACTGTGGGTATGTGTGCTGCACCCACAACTGACCCACTGAGAGAAACAACTGCACACACCCTCCTCAAATCCCCAAAATAAAGAGCCTAAAATCAAGCTGGGCTAGTAGGGGACACATAAGAGCACCATGAATGTGTGACAATGTGCTCTCAGATACCCTCAGCAGCAGCCACTGCATGTGCAGGAGCTGCTCATGGGCTCCCAGGGCTGAAATTGTACTGCCCCACACAGTCTGTGTGAAGGGATGCCTTTGTGTGACACAATGCCCTGGCTCCAGCCTCTGCCACCAATGCCCTGGCAGAGAGCAGTGCAGGGCAGCTCCTCAGCTTCCAGCCTGCAGCCACAGGTCAAGACTTTCCCTCGGGAAAGCATTTAAACAAAGTGTGCTCTGGCAGATATCCCTGCAAAACAGCAGGACATTCCGGAGCAGAGGTCACTGTATGCGAGTATACCTATTTATGTCTGCCCATGTATTTAGATACACACACGAGTATTTTACACACTTCTTTCTAGTTAACTCACTGCCTAATAGGGAGCTCTGATAAGAGTAGTATTTCCTTTTTTTGCTAAACATAACTTTCTTTTTTCTTCATGGGCTGTAAAAATCTCAGAGACTGAATTATTTCCACCATACTATCCATCCCAAACATCATGGATGCATAATTTTGGATGAACACCTGCTGCACCTGGGAAAAAAAAATTAAATGTCTTTGCAGGCTGATTTCTAAATTTTTTTATTTTTTGTTATTTAATGCATTATGATTCTAGAGCTATGCAAAGCTGCTCTGAGATCTGAAACATCAAGACAATCCTGGGAGTGGTGGGTTAGTGCAGGAGGTGGAGATGTGGTCAAAGGTTTGTTAATTTTATCATACAGCTTCTCAATTCAGTGCATGGATATCACCACCAGTTACATGCTGTCTTGAATTTTAATGTGTCTTTCAATTTCTTGGACAAACCGGAATTAATTGAAAGCAACAAGCAGGAGAGAGTTTTTCATTAAAAATTGTGGCTCTCTGTGGTGGTGGGACCTTATTTGCTTCCCCTATTGATGTTTGGGAGTGTCCTGTCCTGAGGCAATGCAAATTAAATGGTAGGAGCTGGGCTTGCTGCTATTGGCAACTGGGGGTATCTCAGTGACTTCAGCAGAGCTGATGTTCTCTGCCTTATGGTATCAACAGGATCCATGCAGTCTGGGTGGATCCATGCATAAGGTGTGGCCTCATGTTTGTAATAACCTGATAAAGGCAAGAAGATGAGAGGTGATAATTGAAGTGCTTAGTCAAGTTTCTGTGACTTTTGGTCTTCTCAAAGGTGTTGAATATAAAATATTGCACCAGTAAAAACGATCTATAGTATCTAAGAAATTATTAACTAAGTGACCAAACTGCTATGAATTCGGTTCTAAAGTGTGTTTCAATTTAGCTTTCTCTTGGGTAAACTGACAGCAAGACAAGTCTCTCTAAAATAGTATTTGTTGTGTACTAAGAGTTCTAGCCTGAGGGTTAATTTTTTTTTTTTTTTTAATATACAGAGCTACTGAAAAATTACTAAACTGAGAAGGAATTTAAAGGAAGTCTCTTTCTGTTTGATCTGCCGTGGTATGATTCAGAATAATGTGACAAGCATTATTACATTTCCTGTATTATTACCAAGACCCAAATCTGGACTGTGTTCACTCCTCTGAACTCCTCTGTTGCACTGGGGACAGGGGGGGTGGGGGGGCGGGGTGGGGTGTAATAGTTATTCCTTTTTTTGTTGTTCACTCCACTGAGGGCTTTCTTGGAGAAATAACCTGAATGACTACATACACATAGAAGTCAAACACAGTGCATGGATTAGGAGCTTGTAGGTTTAGTAATGGGCTGGAAGCGCTTGAGGAGCATGGCTATACCACTGAGAGGTCTGTGGAAGAACTTTGAATTTACACCAAGGAATTCAGGATATATTTGATATATTTATGCACCCAAAGCACAGTAATTTCTGAAATTATACCTGACATGCCAAAGGTCTGTAGTTCTGCTCATGTGGGATTAAACTAATTGTGATATAGAATACTTCTAACCAAAGGGTTTGTGTGTCTGTGTGTGTTTGGGTGTGTGAATGAAGGGGCCCAGAACCATCAATGAGGTTTTGTCAAAATCAAAATAGATGTTGATTTTGTCCAGGAAAAGTCTTTAATATGCTCTCTACTTTGAAGAGAAAATTTACAGAAATATTTTGCAAAGATCATGTTGTCTCATTGATGGGTCAATATTTTGACCAAGAGAGATACTGGCAGTATTAAAGAAAAAAAAAAATAAATATTTTGTCTATATTAGTCTATGTAAGTGCAGAGCCACTCTTAGTTGCCTAGCTCACTGCTGTGCACCTGGAGTCTGGATTTAGACTTCTTATGTACAGAGATGACAGTTTGAGAGTGTCATCATCAAGAATGGATTTTGTGCCTAAGTTTATATGGTTAGAAAACCTAAGTCTAAAAATGCTTGATCACTAATCCTGCTGAAATTCCTCCTTTTATGTGGACGTTCTCAAGTGAAAAGGATGCAAAGACTTTAATAGTAAGGGGACTATTAATAAAAGGATAAGAAACCATTTTAATACT
Organism: Petroica traversi; assembly: GCA_025920805.1. NCBI lineage: Eukaryota > Metazoa > Chordata > Aves > Passeriformes > Petroicidae > Petroica > Petroica traversi. The sequence goes on from JAHLSL010000012.1 coordinate 794,560, forward strand.
GGAATGAACTGCTATCTGTACCTGCAGACATAATAACACACAATTCATAAAAGTGTAAAAACTCAGGTTGAGAGTATTGAAGCTTTGCAGAAATGCCAAACATTCACAGACCAAATTCAGCCAGCAGCCAATTTCAAATATTTCCAAGCTGAAAAAGTCTTTTAGAAAACTGTGCTCATTTTGTTTGTTAACAGAGATAATCAGACAGAATTTCAGGCCTTGTTGTTGTGCCAGGCTGCAGTTCACAGGCATAAAGAATTAAGCCATTCTTGCAAGAGAAAAAAAAAGTAAATTAATGAGCTCTTAATAAATAGCTTAACAGGCAGTGTCAAAATATTGTGGGCTTACAGTAAATGACACGGCAGTGACTTATGCTGGATTTGTCTCTGAAACCAAGTTCTAGGGATTGCCAAAGGCTGCCCACAGACTAACACATAGTGGGAAGCCAGAGACTGAGGCAGGGGCTCAGCTGTACTCCATCCTCTTTTCAAATATTAACATAGTTCTTCTGCCACAGTGCGCGGGGGTGGCTCTGCAGGTGTCTGTGCCTGTCCTTGCCTCTCGGTGTCTCGGTGGTGCAGAGCTGAAGAAGCCATGCCAGCTGGATGTGTCCCAGTGCCAAAGTGACCTTTGTGCTGGTAGTGTCTGGCCCCTGCTGTGCTCCCAGGCACTGAGTGAGGCTGGGAAATTGTGTTCACTCAACACAGGTTTGGGCAGAGAGAGAGGGTGGAGGAAGTAGATAAATGTGACTGCAACACTGCTCTTTCTTCAGATCCAATGAGGTTTTCCTTTGCTGTCACCTGTTCATTTAAAGAGCTCTGTGTGTCTCTTGTGATAATTAACAGAAACTCTCAGATCAGATCTAGCACTCTTCACGGTGCTGCTCCCATGGGCAATGCTGCAAGAGGCAGTCAGTTCTGCTTAACATCTTTATAAATAATTTGGAGCATTCACAGACAGCTCAGCCTGTTCATTACTGTTCAGTGTTTAGTCCCTTGACCAATTCATAATCAATTTGGTACCCTTGTGGTCAGAGCAATACTTTCCTGCTCACTGTCAATAGAAAAGGTAGGAATTTAAGAAAGGAAAGATGGTGATGCTTAATTCAAAGCAGGAGAACAGAGCAGACATTATAAAAAACAATCCAACTGCCACCATCATCTTAGCAGTTCCATGTACTTGGACTAGAGTACCTTACAGTGTGTAACAAGGATCTATTTCAAATGTGTTATTGAGGGCACAGCAGGCACCACTCTAGGTAGAGCTTGCATTTGAAAATATGTTTTCAACACCCAAGCAACAAATTTTCTATTAAAGTACAAAGCACATAATGTCCGTGTGTAGAAATCAGTTTTATTTTGTCTTGGGCATTTGAGTCCCAAAAAACTTCAAATCATCTTCCACAGACTATTTATGAGATTCTATATAATTTGCCAAAATTTATCTAAACTGTGCAGGTATTTTTCTCCTCCAGGTTTCATTTCTACTGAGAAAAGCAATGAAATCAGATTATTATGCTTTCTTTTTAAAAATAGGGTTTTTTGTTGACTTTTACCCAATCAAATTGCACCCTCTTTCTTGAGTCTGCAGATGTTGCAACCTAAATATGGTCATGGCTGATGTCATTTGTATTCAGACTTCCATTAGACGAGATGCTCACAGGTTTCTTCCTCTTCATACCTTCACTCGTTATTTCATTATTGATTGTAATTAAATTAACCAGATGGCAACTGCCAAGTTCACATTTGTTACTTACTCCAGATGACAAAACTCAAAATGCTCTCACACTGTCATATTCATTAAGATACTAATTTCTTCAGTAAAGCTTGTGCTAAAGGCAGGATTACTGCCTATTATTAAAATGTTTGCTGAATAGCAAGAGAGCAATCCTTTGGAGATGATAAAAGGCTGAGGTTTTCACTGAATTTTATAAAGAAGCCTCGCTGTGCTGTTGAGCACAAATCAGGTATTTCATTGCTGAGGCAGAAGATGTGCTGAGCAAACCTGTGTGAAAGGTATGTGTGACCCCACACGAGCCAATGGATAGCCTGTTTTTTGGGAAATAACTCTGGGGAAGGAAAGCAGTTCTTAGACATCTCAAAGCATAGGAATGTATTTGTCAGTGCGGCTGACACTGTCTTAAACGGCATTAGAGTTTCACCCCAAATCATGGTGGACCTGGGAAAAAAACAAAAGATTGACTTATTAATTTTTTTTTACATTTCTCCATCCTTGTTGAAAGAAGTAGGTTTTTTTGCAATGCCCCATAATCATCAAAAAGCAAAGATGTTACTATTATTTTAATAGTTTTATTCACATTTCAGAAGATGTTTGTTTTAAAGAGTCTGTCTGTATTTTGTCTTTCATGAAATATAACATTTCATTCTCCCTTCCATTTTTTTTTAACAAAGGTAAAATGGGAAAAAAGAAATAGATATTAAAATTAATATAAAATATAAACACAGCTTTAACAGATTCTATTTAGCATAAAAAAAATATTAAAATAGGCCACAAGAGTATTCTAATTAAAAATAATGATCATGAAATTTACCATTTTCAGCGAGGGAGTTATATCTGTCTGTAAGACACTTATCAGGAAAAACAGTAAAAAATTTTAAATGTGTTTTATCTTTTGTCAGGCTGAAAAAATAAAAAATAATAATAATAAAAAACCAACAAAAAAATCTACAGAGAAAGTCTAATGTAAACAACAATGGCACGTAATTTTACATTTGCCAAGTTTTCTGCCTATGACATACAGGGCCATAGGATACTAGAAAGGCTACATATTTGGTCAAATGCAGACATTTCCATTTTTCTAAAGGATAAGCATGCTTTTATTTTCTTTCAAAGCTAAACTTTTCCTTGGGAAACTTACTGGTTTGTAAGAGCATTATATCATTGGAAAACCCTTCTCATGGAAAGTTTTCAAATCACATTGATTGCTTGCTTTCTGCCAATAAGGTTGATTTAAAGTATTATTATTACAAAGTTTCCTGCTATGCCTATTAGCTGTAACAGTGTGATGTAACGTTTGACAATTGTTTAATTTTTATTCTTCTCAGCTTGAGTTAAAGGAAAAAGTTGAAGAAGCCAAGGGAAATTTAAAAAAATCTCTTTGAGAGTCCCAGATTGATTTTTCCTTCTGACATTACAGAAATTAATCTATTCTTAAGTAGTGCAAAAGACCTTGTATCTTGTAAACCCACTAAATCTCTATCATGGCATTCTCTTTCTCATAACGGTCTTAATTTATGCTTTAAAGAACACCATTCCAATGGGCTTTTAGATAGCCGTTATATCCAGAAGTTTTCTATGCCCAGGAGATCAGGATCTATACCAGTGTCCTCAGCACAGGCTTGAGGTGCCAAGGTGGGGGCTGAAGGACGTCTGGTAGCTTCACCTGCAGCATTTATCTCACTGAGGTAAAATTACCAAATAAATGAGAGGGCATTCCCATGCCAAGGGCACTTCTGATAGGCACTTCCCAGTTCCTTCCTGAGACAAAAGCGTGTGCAGTTCCTCTCCCCAGGGTGAGGGACTTGCTCTTTGCAAACCAAAGAGGACCTTCCAGGCTGCCAGCCTGCAGGGAACAGCAGCTGTGGGGCCATGAAACAGGACTTACATACAGAGAATTTTGTGTTCCAAAAGCTGCAGAGATGCCATATACAAAATTCTGTGTAGTCAGGATTTGCAAATGTAAAGAAGATTTGGATAAAAATAAATATTTAGCAGGGATTTAGCTAATCTCCTAGAAGCTAAAGCTACACTGTAATAAAAATTGAACAGCACAGATATATTGGCAATAGCTTAACATGCAGTGTAAAGTTAGACCATCATGTTTTTTCCAGTCACTGATATTCAAATGTTCTGAACTGGGTTTTCACAAAACATCCTATGTCTGAAACAAATGCAAAGATTAATGAAGTTTAGAGGGAAACAAACAGGAAATAAATTCTCATCACAGCTTACAAAGCCACCCTCTATTTCCTTTATGCATTAGGGAGCATATGGAGCTTTAAAATTTCAGAATATATATATATAGACACATGCTATAGGGTGAACAGAGCAAACTAGAAGAGACTTTCTGAAATTATGTTTAATTTAATTATCTGACTGGACTAATGAGTAAGCTAAACACAAAATCTTTCACAAACAAATATTGCCATTTGTACAGCAAGTAGTAAATTGTGCTTAACACAAGCAAGCAGCATTGTTCTGTGCTTCCAGAATAAAGTTAAAAATATCATAGTAGGCCGTTTGGGATGATAAGGTAATTTATTAATGCACTTTATTGAGGTCATCCTTTTTATGTGAATTCATCCACCAAAATTTTCATTAGGGCTTTTAATTCCTTTTCTATTAGATACAAATGTTTTCTCATGGTTCTATAATTATGGAAATATGTATCAGTCCAACAGCAGCTTAACAAAATTAATTTCTTTTTCAATTAATAATTTTTGAGAAATGCAGTTGAAAGGTTCATGACAAAAGAATATCATTATCTTGATGGGTAGTTTTTTACAACACCTTACTCTGAAATACAGATTCAATGAGATTTTTTAATTTTTAAGTGTAACTAGGTGTCTTGCAGGACTGAAGGCCAACCCAGTTCAAATTGTAGAGTCAATCACTTCATATTTCTGACCTTAAATTGTCATTTGTAAGAAACTGTACCCTTGTTTCTTGAAGTTTATATCCTATCATACATATATATCAAAGTTAAAAAATACACTGTTGACCATGGGCAGACACAATTTTTTAAGAGTGTTCAAACACTAATTTGCTTAAATGTGTTAATGCAACAACTTTAAATATCTAAAAATAGAATCTGCTTTATTTAATTGTGATGGGGATTAGACTGGAAACTAAAATCTGCAGATAAATTTCCTGTTGCTAGGTCCTTCTGGCCATGTAGGATATGACTGACTTTGAAACCAATTTATGTTTTCTATTCCAAGATTAGGTGCTTTAGGCAACTAAACTGGTCTATTCTCTTCTCTACCCTTAAAGAACTAAACTCAGTCTAGCATAACAGCCACACTCTTGCCTCCCAGATTTCAGGTTTTACAAAGAGCAATTCATCTTGAGACTTGGAAGATTCATTAGTGCTCAAACTTCCAAACTGTAAGCATGTACATGAGAAGACAGTGCAAGTCATACAGAAAATTTCTTAATAAGTACACTCATGGCACAATATGGTCTAAAAGTTAAAAGTAACAGAAATTAGATAGATACTTTCTCATGGTACTGATCACATCATTCATCTCTGACACTAGACATTAGCCCTCTAGACATTTAGGGGTAAATACAGTTCAATTGGATTTTTAAAAAATAATCACCTCTGTTGCTGTTCTAAACATACAATAGAACAAAGAGAACATGTCACAAATGAATGTCTATAAAATCACAATTCAAAGGATTTCCCACTTGAACATTAACTTTGCCATCATTACCATAGACAAAAAAAAAAGATCAGATGTCATGTATAAGGACTAGAAAAGGTATAATCTTTGAAAACAACATAATAGGGGGGGAAAAATGTCTCTGGTTGTATTTCTCAGAACAAAAATACCTGTCAGAAAATTTGGTATGAAGCTTCACCTTTGTTGTCAAACTATTTTATTTTTGACTGTAACTATCATTGTTCCTTCTACAGTATGTTTTATAGAGTTTATAATGTTTTAGCATTCATTTCCCAAGCTTTTTTATTAGACATTTGTAATGACACTGTTAAGTGCTATGTTTATACTATATGTTCCCTGTTCTCAGAGATTATTAGAAAACGTTTGTCATATTCTTCATCCCATTGCCAAAAAAAATCCTATTTCTTTTAAGCTTTTACAACACTTTGCCTCCCCAGTATAGCAATGAGTTAGTCTTTGGAAAGGCCTGCAAGAAATATACAAAATGTTGTGGCAGCCATTTACTTTCTCTTATGTCGCTTCCTACTGGCCATGGGCAGTTCCTCCTGGAGGCAGAGGTTGCAAAGGGCTTAGTTGGGAACTAGAGTCACATTTAAGCTCTTTAAACTCCCTTTCCCCTGTTGTGTAGTCGTGAATTACTTATCTGCTTGATTCTCCAACCAGTAAGCCTCAGAAATGTGCAGTCATTGTATAACCACACAACGTAAATGTAGTCATGCCAACATAAAGGTACTGAGCAAGTGCTCCAAACTTCCAGAGAAGTCCAAATAAACTATTTCTACAGCTATTTCATTGCTAGGTACATGTCCAGCAAGTATTTTCCAGGAATTTATCGCTGAGCTCTGGTGGTGTCTGGCTAGGCAGAGCTGTGATCTTCCAAGAGCGTCTCCAGAGCCTGGGGCAACAGGACCATGCAGGAGCTCACACTCACACTCACAGTGCCCAGCGCACACACGGGCAGGGGGGAGGAGCAATCACAGAGGCACAAGGAGCACACAGGGGGCTCTGTGCAGGTTCCAGGGTCCAGTTTATTCCGTAGCCTGGACGGTCCAGTGACAAAAACCCCAAGAAGGCGGAACTCGGCTCTTAAGTACTGAAGGGGGCGGGGTTTGCAACAACCAATAGGGAGAGGGCTGGGGTGGTACAAGGCTGATGGATGGGTTGGAGAACCAATGAGAAGGGGCAGGGGGAGGGACCAAGGAGAAGGGGCCAATGGGGCATCGAACTGGGGAGAACATTCCGGAGAAATTCCATATAAGGGCAAAAAGGGGCAGGAAGGCCAACTGGGAGAATGGAATTAAAATAAATGTATATAAGGCCTTGGGGCGTCTTGGGGAAGAACTTTGGATCACCATAACTGCAGAGGATAACACAGCCCTAGGGAGTTGTTACCAGTAGGCCCTTTCAGAATCCTGGTCAGTAGATCCACTGGCCTCTGCAGTAATTGAATGGGCCTCACACAAGGCATAAAAAATGGGCTGGACTCCATATTGAAGCTGTTCGTTTCAGTAGATAAAAGAGTACATTAAATAACTCCCATAGCTGTTGACAGGCAGCACAATTGCTGACAGATATCCTGCAGCAAAGTCCTAGGAGGGTTTTCTCCTTGAATTTTAGAATTTTATGCTGCATGGGGAAAGATCTATGTATACATAGACATTACAAATTAGTTTTAAGCACATCCAAGCTTGAAAAGAATAACTCCTATAAGACAATTGACACCACTGGAAATTAAAAACCCTACATTTCCCTCCACACACTGATGGTGACCCCTGGAAGAGCTTATGTTCTTGACATATTGTGCATTTTCCACATTAGTTGTTTTAATAATAAAAAATTTGAGTCCTTTAACATTAAAAGTTTCCTTGCTTTAGGCTGCCTCAGATAGAGCAATACCTTTCATAGTAACCTATATTAAACTCAGTCAAAACCACCCATTTTTTCAGAAAAGATGCAAAGGTGTTGCTTTCACAAGCTTTGTTTCATCATGGAGTGGAGTCACAGCTGGGAAGAGGCAGAAGCTACTTTATTTGTGTACTAAGTTTTGTTTTTCTTTAATTATCTATCCATAATAAACTTGAAATCTTTACCTGAGACCTAGAGTAACTACCTCAAATCAAGCCCCTGTGACAGTCAACTGTCTGACACCAAACAATGCACTGTCCTGGGATTTTGCAGTGCTTCTAAGTCTAATTCTTTGGCAAGAAGCAGAAAAGCCCTCAGGGTGTGGCCACCTGGGACACTGTGCTCCTCTGTGCTTACAGAAGTTGTTGTTGGCTCTAGGGCTCTGGTAGGGACTATAGTGCAGTGAGTATACTCCTTGATCCATTTAAATGTGAGAAGCTGTGGATTTGATATTATTACTTTTATTTATGCTGAAAAATACCTCTCAGTGAAAAAAAAGATGTTATAGTATGTTGTTAAACTGAAACTAGGGTAACAACATAATGGGTGGATTTCTACAGGACCTACAGAGAGTTAAGTGCCTAGCTCTTCAATTTTAGAAGAGTTTCAAAATCACAGATAATAGCAAATTAGATTTCTTAATGCTAGGAAATCTTCGAAGATATGTAACGTATTATGGCTCCTTATCATTTTAGTCTTTCTTCTGTTCATCTGTCTTTATGTGAAGCAGAGGTCGTACAATGTAAGGATATGAAAGGCTGGTCATTATAGCAGAGGGTGCTGCTGCAATCCTGCTGTGTCCATGGTAATGGCAGGGACTGGGCTTTTGCTGCCTTGTGTCAAAGCCATTACAGCACCGATGGTGGCCACGATGGTTTATGCTACTTGAACATCTAGTTAGGGAAATTTTGCTGTTACCATGGTTTCTGGAAGTCGCATTTTTTTCCTCTCTCTCTCTTTAAGATGCATTTGTGGTACAGAAAAGGATGTAAACTTTTTGGGCCAATGGCTGGCTTTGGGGCCCATATTTGAGCATAATATATGGTGATATTATTTTAGCCTGTTAAAAACTGTCTTATCAATTCAAATTATAATCTTGGACAGAGTGAAACACCCACCTAAATAACCACAGGCCAGACTTACAGGGAACAAAGGCTCAAATTCTTCCACTGAATGCATCCAGACTGAATTTATAATTCCTTACTTTTGTCTTTAGGATTAAGTGAGAAACAAAAATGTGATCTGGACTAAAGGAGTAGACTGTCAATCTCTTAAAAATAATTTGTGTAGAAAAAACTGTCACAAAACAGTTTACTGGAGAGCTTTTGGAGCCAAAGGGATTGAGCTGCTCTCTTTCAGCAGGAAATAAAGAAGATCTGACTACAAAGAACCATAAATAGATATTACTTGCCCAGTGGCAATTTGAGAGCTACATTTCAACACTTGCAGATGATTTTTGGCCAAAAAAAATTGTAGACAGACAGCCAATGGGCAAGTAGCAGTCACTTTTTTAAAGAAACAGAGAGGAATATCAGAAAAAGTTTATATACAGCATTCAGTACTTGCATGGTACAGATTGATGTTAACCAGTCATTCCTAAAACAGCTATAGTTTGGTTTCAAATCCTCTCCTTTCTAATTGCATTGTTCAGACATGATGTGTGCCATGTTTTATCATGTAATTCTGGATAGAGCTCAAAAATATCACATCACTGCTGATATAAAATGATATGACCTGACAGGCCTGAGACAACTTCAAGTGATTCCATGTTTAAAACAAGTATCATTTTCTGTAGATAAAGACCATTTTTTAGGTCATTTAAGGCTAGTTTTTTTTTTTTTTTTCTAATTGCAAAAAAGTCTGCACATGCCAAGAGCATTGAGTTTGTGAGCTAAAAGAAATGACACCTCTAGAGGTGACGTCCCTAGCATGCGGGAAAGAGCGCGATTTTTCCCATTAAAAGAGGGAATCAAAACCAAGTCCTTCTAGCACTGTTCATCACAGCTGGTCCTGACTTGCACAGGTGCCATTAGCTGTTCACTATCCAGAGCTCAGGGATTCTCAGCCCTCCTGCTATGCAGGTGCTGTGAGGCAGCTGCTTTCTAGGCAAGTGCTTGCATAGCAGCCCCAGGAGCTCAGTGCCGAGTCTGACTCCCACTACAAGAAAGTAAAACAGCTATAATTAGTGCTGACACTTCCAGTAGTTACTGCTGTCACACATAGGGCTTATGAAGTCTAACACTCTAGTCTTTTTAATGAATCCTTGCCCTCTGTAGCTTGGAAAATGCAGTAAGAAGAGTCAACAGCTTAAGTGTTTACTGTCCAAAAGGCTAAATAGTTTTTTCTTTCCTTCCTTTTCTGAGGGATTTCAGTTTTAAATTGTGGCCTGGTTTGGTAATAAAAGGTTTTGATGCATCTGGAGGAGCAGATTTAACTGAACCAAACTATAAAGACAAACTATAATGCTTTAGTCTGTATCTGAAACAATGGTATATGCTATTTTTATGATGATAGGTAAGAAAAAAGAATTTTATATGTGACTGATGTTCTCTAATTCAGGTATCTACCTGAAGTTGATTTGTACCTCAAAATTGCCTGCTTTTTCTGCCAAAATTCTGGAGTCTGGGCAACCAGCAGTGATGCTGATCTCTGCATTTTGAAGTTTGAAGTAAGGTCAAATGAATGCCTTTCTTGGGTCCTAACTGGATTCAAGTCTGTATACACAAACTGTAATGCACTGAATGACACAAACCTAAAGCAGAAAATATGTAACAGTAAAATATGTACAGCCATCAGCTCTGCAGTGTTTCCTTTCTCTTCTGCAGACGTGACATAATTAGAGTTTGAAACCGAGCTATCACATGCCAGGGTAGAGCTTTCCCAGCTCCTCCCCAAGCAAACAGCTCTTATGAATTTAACAGATCTTTTTTCTGAGCAGAGATCATGGAACTGAGCTGTGTTTTTGTTTTGCCACAGGGTTTTATCCTTTGCCGGTATTCAGTGACAAATTCAAACATATTTATACCTGTTATTTTATAGTCCCATTCTAGTAAAAATAAAACAGACCTCAGAAACTCTAAATTCTGTAATTCCTTGAAATGTGAACTTAAATGACATTATTATGGATTTAACCTTTTATTTTTAATTTTTCATATAGTTGATTTTCCTGGAACATGTGAGCTGTATGTTGCATATGGACATACATGCTGTATATTACATATTACTATATTTTCTTCATATTCCAAAAATCTCATGAAAGTAAAAAATAGGCTGATTATGCTATAATAGAATGAGACTTTAAAAAATATATTAATTTTTCAAGCATCATTAAACAGCAATTTTGATTTGATTTTTGATTACAGTTGCCATGAACTGCTCATATGCTGCTCTAGGCAAGGAAAGAATAGATCTTTTTCCCACCTACAAATATGACAGACAACAGCAAGAGGACATAAGCAGTCCAGTTTTACTCAGAATTACTTGACTAACTGATATCATCTAGTCACTGTATAAAACAGATGCTTTCCATTCTAATCTATGTGTAATGAATTTGGATAGAAATTTTATAGGAGTATTAAATAACAAATATGATGAGTTGTCTGAAAGAAGTAATGATGTAGCACAGTTATGATATAAATGATAATGGTTATGACAAGGAAACAACTAAAGTAAAAGCTCTGTCCTGCGGAAATTCGTCAGAGTTTTGCCTCTGGTTTAAGCAGATGAGTGGAGGGCTGTGTCACATTTTTACTTCAGACAATAGAAAAGAAACATTAATGAAAAGTTTCTGAGGATCATTCTACTTAAGTCATAATTAATTGAACTTTCCAAAGAATTTGGATTTTTTTTTTCCCTAAAAGAATAGTGTGTTCTCATTTTATATAAGGTTACCATCTGCTTTAGGATAATGCCCTGTATTGACAGATGGCATTAATATTTTTTATGGGTTTTACAGGGTGGTCTCATTTATGAGTACAAAAAACCCCACAGCCCTATCATTTTAATGGGAGAAAGAATACTCAGACCTATTTCATCCAGGAAATACCTGAATTACTCTTAACTAAGGTCTTTAACATTCCAGTGTCGTCTATGCTCACAGTATCCTGTGAGATAGGGGAACTTGTTTTGTTTCTAATGTATATGTTAAGATGACAAAGATAAAAGAGCTAAAGACACAAACTATGAAGCTTGTCTGTATTCATTCAGAATGTCTGCGAAAGAGTCCTGTCCCCAAAACCTTACTTGCTGACAACCTTGTGTTCTAGATAATTGTAGATATGAAATAATGTATTCACATCCTCCTTCTAACTCTTCATATAATATAAGCAAGCTGGTATTCAAAATAGCAGGACCAATATGCACAGCTCATTTAATTACCCTCTTCATATTAGTTTATCTAAAAAAGCTAACTTTTTTTCATGTACCCTTTTGTTATTGATTTGTTTGAGTTTTAGGTTTTACTTCTTATTTTTGGAAATTTGCCTAGTCTTGAAAGTGAGTGTTTCTTTGTCTGAAACCTCTAAATTAATATTTGCCACTTCTAATTATTAGGTTACATAGCTGTCTTACAGTTAATTGGAGAGTGGTTCATACTGTGTAGGTAACACCTGTCATGGTAAGAAGAGGATTTAGACAGCTCTGGAAATAAAAATATGCTGACACTTTCCTCATTAATCCATGGAGAGATCTGCAAAACTGAGACTTCCATAAACCAGCAGGTAGTTATTTAATCCATGAAGCAATCATTAAAACAATAAAAAGAAAGAGTCCATCAATTTTAACACACTGATTCCTACTGCAACAGAGCAGATAGCTTCTGTACTATATATATATATATATATATATATATATATATATATATATATATCCCAGCTAAGAAAGTGAACCAGAGAAGAAAAGCTTCCCTAAAAAAAGAAGCAAGTCTCAAAGAGAGGTAGAACAGTGGCTTTACTGATCAAAAAGGACATATAGGCCATTCCCTCAGGGTTATCATGACAAGTTGTGTACTCTAGGGACTTAGACACTTGGGTAGTTTATGACAGTGGGCTCTTACTTGCTTACATTTAGTAAGAGCTCACGTAAGTGTAATTGATCTCACAAAGTTTAGCCACGGGGATGTGGTCTCTTGCAGTCAGCAGAAAAACTGAAATTTTTAAAAGTTTTTAGTTGAAAAATTGATAGGGACAGGAAGAAATTATGTCAGCGGCTAAAACTAGCCCACATCTATTTGCATGTATGCAAATGTTCTGTGCATTGATGCTTTAAAGTGCAAGTAAAGTCATCATCCTGTTCACTGAGTGAAGGTTATCACAATTTACACAGCAGCTGAAACATAACTTAATTAAGGAGAAATTTAATCTTACTGTCCCCTGTCTGGAGGTAGAAGTTGTGCTTTATCTGAATGAGAAAAAAAGTAATGCACGTGTCCCCTGCGTTATACACACATAGTCGTAGAGGCTGCTTTTTCTTAGGAGGTTTACTTATTTCTTTCAATTGGTCTTTCTGAATTGGTCAGATTTGTTACTTGATATCAAGTGTCCTTAGCACCCAGTTATGTTTGTCATAAATTGAAAATTACACTACAATTCACATGTGGTGTCACTACTCTTAAATCAGTGCAGCTCCACTGTATATGGATTATAATTATTATAATTAAAAACATGAGGGCACAAGTAATAGAAACCTGTAACTGATGTCCAGCTTCTATGTAAATAACTTTGTGGATAGACTGGATAAATACAGTGCTGGTGGTGTTCCCAGATAGCAAGGTTCCAGTGTATTCCATGATTAATACTAAAGTGAGCTTTAAGGGCAAAGTGACATTGCAAATTTAATATTTTTACCAAAGATGGCATGCATAACTATCCTCCCATTGATTACTTATATGACCACAGAATTACTTGTCATTAGGGTCCTGAAACTGAAGATGGATGTAAGTTCAAATGACAAATTGTGTCTCAGGATGGAAAAAAAGGTTACAAGTTAAAAAAGAAACAAAAATAGGGTCATTATTTGTTCTCTAGGGATTGATTAGGTGTGTCAAAGGCAGTCAGCCAGTAATCTCTCAGTCTCTTCTCTTCAGTGGGAGGTAATGAAATTTAATTAGTGAGAAGAGACACCTTTCAAGCTAAGGAAAGGAGGAGAGAAAACAGAAACATCAATGTGCACAGAGAATAATGCTACAGTACATTACAATCCCTATTAAAACTGAATTAATAGCCAAAGCTGTTTGGCCTCTGCTCTTTGTTGCAGGGCATTTGCACTTTAAATAAACTCCTGAAAAAGGAAGTAAAGCTGTTTTTCTGTTATTAATATTATGGTTATGAGGCTTAGTTCTGCTAGGGCTGAAGACACAAGTACAATTCTGCAATTATATAAATCCTTCCAAGTTCATATTAAAGCAGTCACAGATTTTTTTTTCCTCCCATTAGAAGTAGCAGTTAGTTTGTTTACCTTCTTTTTTTCCCATTTTTCTTCTTTGGTTTGCCTATCTTATGGACTTATGTGCCCTGAAGTTCAAATAAATACAAGTTTAGATAAATCCAATTTATATGTTCTTGGATCTCATTGAGAACCTCCAGGCAAGGTTTGGTAAAATGTACATTGCTAATGCATCTACAATGTTCACAGGGCAGGACTGCATTAGAAGAGCTATAAGCCTATGCCTAGGGTCTCAAATTCCTTGCAATATTTGCTTCACTCAGGAGTGAAATTCTCATTAAAACAAGTTCCTGGAATTACTTTTGCATGCAAGACCTTGGAAGTGTGACCAAAACATTCCTGAAGGGGTAGCACATGCCATTCAAGGCATTTAGAACTATGACTTACATAGTAAGTCATACATATGTTTCTGAGGTACTGCAAGGAAAAATAAAATAGGAGATGAAAATGCTGAAGTTTATGCTTGCAGTATATGTTCTTAAGGCCCATTGACTCATATTATTTTTACTCTCTCATAGCAGATAATATAACTTTGATACTCATTTTTATGCGTCTTTTTAAATAGGGCTTTGAACCATTCTAAAGGAATCTATTATGAAAACATAACCATGTAAAAATTAAGGGAAAATACTTATCTCAGGAAAACTTCGGAGTGCATATAGTTTACTTACTGTTTAAGTAAAAAAACAGCTTTTTGGTAGAACCATCTTTCTGATCACATGTAAGCTGAAGAAATCTGGCATGTAGGGAAGCACTATTTACCTCTATTAACGTTTTAAAAGGAGCAGGAACAGTGTTTCCAATAACAAGGCTATTCGCCTATGTCCAAAGCCAAAGCTAAAAACCTTCTAGCTATCCATTGGAAAAAAATCCTGGCAATGAGCAAACCACAGGTAGATAAAATTCAGTTAATCTCTAATTAAACACAGGCTAAATTTTGCATGTATGTGAGCATTAAATCCCAAAATTCTGTCAAGCTGTACAGATGACTCCAAAGAAGTTCCTGTTACAGTTTTTCTCTTTTTATTACTGTTCTGGATCCTAAGTCTTTCAAAATCACTAGCTTTAATTTTGTTGTTAGTGCATAACAACGCACAGAAAAAAGAATTTTCTTGTGTCTAGGAAGCACTTAGGTCTGCCAGCTTCTCTCAGTATATATCTAAAATTTCTTATTTTTTATTAAATTGACTCGTGTTGGCCTAATGAGTGTCTTATTGAAATCACACATCTGGTTATTTGCAGGCAGCAGAATTTTTCAAAACAACCCAGCTATTGATCATCACTACTAATTTCTCCTGAGACGCAAATTTAAAAAGGCAAGTGAGAAGGAATGAAGAACAAAAGGGCATAAGGTTCAAGCCCATCAAACATCAGAGTGAAGGCTAAGGGCTATCAGAGCTGAAAGAAATATGGGAGATATGCTAAACAAATGAGAAGTGTTATTTGGGTTCCGCTGAATTTTCACACCTACACTAAATGCTACATTGTATACTTCTGCTTTGGGCTTAATGAGTGGAAGCAAGGCTTGTTCAGAAGCCATGAGTCTAATAGAGTCAAGCAGAGTGTTAGATAAAAAGAAAATTTCTAACTGCAGTAACAGCTAAAGATATCAGAAATGTGTGACAGTAGACATGCTAGACAGGGAATAAAGGGGGGAAATGTAAGTTAATTGTTCCTCAAAGAAAGAAGTTTCAACTTAAAGAAAAGCTTTAATTTAATGTTATACATCTTGATCTTGTAATAAACCTGGTATTTCATATTTCCCTGAAGATACTCTGGAATCTTCAATTCTGATATCTCTAAAGTGTATTGATTGAGTTGCAAGCCATCATTATAAATGTGAGAATACATCTGGGATTGTTTAATCAGTCTGAAAGAAAACTGTGGAGTAAATCAGGAAGGAAATAAGCCTTTTAATTTAAAATAGATAACTAATTTTTTTACATGGTCTAAAGGCTTAGATATGCCATCTATGAATGAAATTAGGCCAGTTTTACTTCAGCCTTTTTCCAGATACTTTCTAGAGGGGGACCAGTTTGGATGCCAAAGCCCTTAGAGGTCTCATCCAGCAGTCTCCTGTGCTGTAAAATTGAATATACCTTTGAGCTGCATAATACTTCACCAAATATCTTGGAAAAAAAACAACATTTGATAACAAACCAAGATAAGATGCCTCAGTGGACGCTGTTCACTCTTTAGAGACAGTACATGGGTATAGATGGCACAGTACTGATGCCAGTTACTTTGCTCCATGCAGAGCTGAGAAACACTCAGATATTCCAATCAGGGATTTGACATAAGAACACAACCAGAACAACTCTGTTAAATTTACAAACACACTGTCTGACTAATAATTTTTAAACTTCAAGTATGTATGAATAGTTATGTTGAAATATTGCCTACACACTTTCACATTCTAACTTACTCAGGATAGTAAAATCCTATTGGAAATATTTAATTGCCAATGAAGAAAGGCTTCCTCTTTTGTTGTTGTTGTTTTTAAGTGCAGAGATTTTATGCCAGAATGTTTCTAATTTTATTTCCATACACTTAAACCTAAAGCTGCAGTATTAGAAATTTATTTACCTATTTTCCCATCTCTCTACTGTATTTTAGCAAAACTGCAGAGCGGCATACTCAGTAACAGAGAGTGTTTGCAAACTTTAATATTCCAGTTTATAGTTATATCCTCAGCTGATTCAGCTGAGCAGAGCTCCACTGCTTTCAATTGCATTATGCTCACACTGACTGTTAAACCTTTTAAAGAAACTACACTGTGGCAATAAGTCCTGGGCAGCTGACACTCTGCAGGAAGGAGTATAAAATTGTTAGGGTTTTTTGGTTTCTTTTCTTTCAGGATTGAATTTACTTAGAATTTTATAGGCTTTTTCCTGTATGGTTATGTTGGTTGTACTTGGACAACAGATGTTTGCTTACTTACCATGCCTCATGGCCTTGGAAAAAACAAGGTAAAATTGAATTTAATCTTCTTGCTAGATTGTGGTAAAGGAAGTAACTTTGCTGAAAGATATCGTCTTTCAGTGGAAGGTGAAAGAAGGTGAAAGCAGAAGGCAAACAGAGGGTGCAGTCAATATCCAATTCAAAAATGTCTTGAAATTCTAGACATGTGAAGAGACCTGGCTTTATGTGAAAATACGGATCTGTGTCAGAAGTTCATCAACAAGGGCAATTCTTTCAGGAAACTAGTAACAACATAGTGCAGGGTAAGGTGTGGATGTGGAGGGTTTGAGAGAGACACACATTACAGGAGAGGTCTGGACAATGAGGTATATCCTGCTTTCTGAATTTTTTTGGAGGTGTAAAAGGCTGTAGAAGTAGCACAAACTAGTTAGATGGAATTTAATTTTGTCAAGATTGGCTGCATATTATCCCCTCATTAATGCCATTAATTGAGAGACCTTTAAGGCTTGGAATGGTTTCTAGGTCTCCTAGTCTTGTTCTATAAATGACCCAGGACACTGAAGTTCATTGCAATAGATAACCACATGAATATGCCAGTATTGCATCTAGTAACTATATCAAATTTTCTGGGGAGCTTTCCTACCAGATTGCCTTCTGCAGTGCAATACAGTGACAGTCTGACTGAAAGTCACAATCTGTGACAGTAAGGTAATGTAAAGACAGTGATTACTATAGTGAACCAGCTTGTTTCTAAGTGCCAAGGCTGCAACTCCATTCGGGGTGGCTTGATATCTCATGGAAGAACAGTGAGAATTTTACAGTGAGAGAAGAGAGTCTGCTTGCCCTACTGCATTCTTGTGTGCCAGCTGGCGCTGGCTGGAGTAATGGCATTTGAAGTGAGTATTGATGATAAAAGTGAGAACTAGTAACTTCAGATCAATTATGCAGGACTGGTGGTGTTTCCCTTGGAGAGAATATCAACATACATGCTATGCTTGCAAGAAGCAGACTTGAATATACAGGAGAGAAAAAGTTTATGTTAATTTTGTACCACTGAGAGAACTGAGTTTTCTCTACAGACTCTCATAAGAGCTGTAGGGCCTGGAGTGTTAACAGAACAAACAGTTTGACAGATTCCACCTGCACTGTCAGGAAAGAGATTATCATTATTGCACTGTAAATATTAACTAGGTAATCTTTCTAGCAGGGGCAGCTTAGGAAAATGGCCATTAGACCTTAAGCTGCAAGATTCCTATAATGCTTCTATCTATAATTTTCTCCCTGCACATCTCTCATGTGGATCAGTGCAGTGTCCAATGTTCCACTGAATATCCTGCAAAAGGCCAGAAAGACTTAGTATTTCGCAGTGGATTTCACACACACACCTGGGATGAGGAGACAAGGAAAGTTAGCAAAACACTCTAAAAGTGGGTTTTTTTAGAGGCTGAGGACTATTACATCCTACATAAATAGAACAATTAGAATAACCAATTCAGCAATACTGGTCATTATTTATGAGTATAAATGGACTCTGCATTCAAATTAAAGTAGCAATTTATTCAACCAAGAAAGTCAGCAATTACCAAGTTATTAAGTCTTAGATGACATTATAGTGAGCAAATGGGTCAGAACCAGTTGAACCATAGTTAATGAAGGAAAGGTGAAAAAGTTTTCTATCATTGTCTCATTAATTAAAATGAAAGACTTGTCTGATTAAAAAAAAAAAAGGAAAAAGTTGCCAAATTCTTTAATACTTTATTTGAACACAGAGTTAAATATTTTTAACTTATTGTTTTACTGTTTAATGTTTTACTTTCAATTTTTCTTAATTTCAGTCTGTTTATCTGAGATATCAGGCTTGTCCTATCCTTGTACCCACCCCTTTTTATGCATTTTCAGCCTTTATTCAAATAAATAAAGTTTCTTTGCTGTCCATCTTTTCATTTCTTTCCTTTTCATTTCACTGTCCATGATTATTTCTCATCTTGAAATGCAGTAGCATGCAATTTGCATAACAAAAACTCGATCTAAATAATAATACTTTTCAGAGTCTCAGTCAGAGATTGTACACTGATTCTTTATATCACTTTCAAAGAGATCACATAAGAAAGTGAAATTGATAGCATATGAAACCAGCTCACCAATCTGTCAAAACGTGAAAATAGGAAAAATTAGTTCGAACATAATGTCTCCCCATACTAAGCAACATAATTTCAGTAGGAAGATGATTAGCTGATGTTTAGAAGTAACAATGACTTTCACGCACAGGTACCAGTAATTTTTATTTTTCATCCATGTATTTCTTTTATATCCATATTTGGGATGCTTGGTTTTCAATGTACTGGAATTTTCTTGTAGGTCCTACACAGTCATTTCCCTTCTGTATGCGCAATTTAGGAAGCAAGAAGTTCAATATCAGAAATTGAATGAATATTGGAAATGCAAGTGGTTACTTCTCAGTAAAATTCCTCTGCAGTTTATTTCCTCAGACCCCAGAGGACTGAAATGGAGAACTAAATATATAGTTAATTGATAAATATGAATTTACTGATGATATGAAATAGCAAATTAATGGAGAAAATTAGATTAATCTGAACCCTATTAATCACATGAATTTCTAGAGCTAATAACCCTTGGAAAGGGTGGCATATGTGATGACTATTGTTTACGGTGGTATGCTGAAAAATTGCTATCCTGTTATGCCCTTATCTGTTTGGTACATCTGCCAGGTTTTTCCCATATGGTAAATTATTTGGGATACGGAGCTTGGGAGATTTACTTCATTATGTTTTTACACGGTGAAACTTTGTAACCTGAAATCTCAATCCTGAAATTCTACAGTAAAACAAACTGTAATAGCAATGACATAGGAACAATGATTATCCTGGATATAGGAAATAGGACAATATATCTCCTAGATTAGGAAACAAGAAACCACATTTTATGGATATCAGCTGCTCATTATGATAGTATGTGCTTTTTATTTTATTTTTTAATTAAGTACAGGTATTTCTAAGCTACATTTATCAGGCTTCATTTTTACTGGTGTCCTGGTTTAGGGCAAATATATAGGAGGAAAACTCTGGGGGGTCTCCTCTAGGAAGAGTAGATTCCAATCACCCCTCCCCCTACAGGTTCGGGAAGAATTTCCTTAGAGAAAAGTGGAAAAAACTATTTATTTAACAAATAGAATATTCACAAGCATAGGATTAAAAAAATTGGATAATATGAAAGCAATGAAACATCTCCTTCCTCTGAAGAGATGGTAGATTCAGAGTCCGTCTGAGTCCGGTTCAGTTCTCCAGTGGGGGGGGGCCGATTGCTGGGCCCGGCTGTAGAAGTCGGGGGGGGGGTCCCCAGGGATTTCTCTGGTGTCTTGGGCCCATACGATGCCAACCAGTCTCAGGAGGAGGAAAAAAAGGAAAAAATACACAGCAATAGAAACAGAGTCTGTCCCTGAAAAAGGCCGAGAAAAATCCGAGGAAACCCTCCGCTGTGTGCTGTTCCCACACACATCAGAGAATAAAAAAAAAAAAGAAAAAAAGATAACACTGTCCCACTGGAATGTAGCCTCTCTGCTCTCTCAAGGCCTTTCTTTGTAGGAGTAAAGGTATCCTGCAGACAAACGGCGCGTGTTTTTTTTTTCCTCCACTTTCACTCTCTCTGTCTCTTTGGGACTAACTTAAAGCTGTAGAGCTTAATGTCCAACATAAGCAAGAGGACGACTGGAGATACAAACAGGTCATATGGCCAACCTAGGACAACTGGGGATTCATAAAAATGCCATGGTGTTTCATCTGCAGCTCTTAAAGATTAACAGGCGTGCTCCCATTGAATCTCTGAAGCTCATATATGTATTCACCTGGGCAGTATGCACACTGGACTGAATTTAATAGCTCGGCAGTCACGGAACCTTTAGGCTAGACTGTATGTTCTTAACTGACACTAGGACATGACCACTTACAGCAAAATCTTCAAAATTAAGTTGGAATGCCACCTCAGCTACCTAAAGAATAAAGCCTTGAATATAAATAAATAAAGAGAAACAAAACCAAAGCTATGAAAACCACACTGCCAGGAACAAACCTATTAAAATCAATGCAAGCTAGAATCAATAGCTAAGATTTTAATACTCTGAGTGAGCCCTTGAAAGCTATCCTTATATATGCAAGCTAGGAAAAGGTTTGTGAGCAGAAAAATCTCAGAAATATTCAGTAACGGCTTATCAAAAGAGAAAGGCATGGTTATATTCAGACAGCACTGATAAAATACTCTTTTATCTCAATTCATGCAAAAGATCAATTAAACTAATGCTTGCCAAGTGCTTTGGAGGTGAAAGCAACTGCTGCATGATGCTATCATGCTAATGATGACACCGGGGAATTCTCTTGCACAGCACTTTTTCTGGACAGAAGGAAAACAGGCAAGAAAAGAGGAGGTAACTCCCTCTGTATGCTCACTGGGAAGCAAGGTAGGAATTCACAGCCACTCTGCTATCAGGGTCTCCTTGCCTCCATGTCAATTCTCACAGAGCTCTTTGTCCCTTGGGATCCTATGCACATTCATGGGCAGCCCTAGAGGGTTGCAGCTATGGAGACACAGCATAAATTCTTCCCAGGACTGTGCCATAGCTGCTGTGTGAAACTGCAGCCCTGAATTCAATTTCATAGTGTGTTTAGCTCAGATCAAAGTCCAGGTGTGATCTAACCACTTTCAAAGTGTGAAACCCTTGAAACTGCCCTTGTCATGTGGCAGGGATGAAGGCATGTCAGCTTACCTGCAGAAGTTGCAGGATGGGGGTCAGCTAAACCCAAAAAGTAAGTGTAAAAGGTGCTGCTTAGTTGCCTCTTTCTACCTGCTACACCTCAGTGAGAATTACCCCTGCCCGTCAGCATGAGGGAAGACTCACTCCCTCAAAGCACAGGGGAAAAGCTTGGGTCTCATGAGCAGTAAAAAAAATAGAACATTTTCACTGTACTGTATGATATAGGCAAACTTTCTATTTGGGAATTTTTCTATTTGGTATTTTAGTATCATTTGCAAGAGTAAAGTAATGTCTTTTTCTTTCTTCTTTAATAATGTCAGGGAATTCTACTACATTTATATAAAGTTTACTAAAATTATATATTGCAAAACAAAGTCTTTTCTTGTATTTGAGGGAGACACTTTTAATATATCTGTCTTCTGTTCCTAGACATCCCAATGATGTTCTTCATCAAAACCTTGAGTACAACTGCTGATCTAAGAAATACCAGTCTATCTTACATACATGGCTAACAATGTATCAGTTCCTTGGTGGCAATTAATAATTTTTCTCCTCTAATCCCCAAATAGAATGAGAAACACTGGAAGAGGAATCAATGTGCCATCCTTGACATACTACCTACAATGCAGGAAAATGATTGCTATCAGTTGGCTTTTTCTAATAGACTATAAATATCTAAAACTCACAAAAAAATGCGCGTCAAGGTGGTTTTATGCCTTTTATTTCTATAAAGAAGAAAAGTCTTCTAAAAATAAGGAGAAGGAGCAGATCCTGGAGGATATGTATTTGCATGCACTGTGCTCTACAGCTCCATGAAAAAATTACTAAGAATGTCTGGTATAATTAAAATTTAAGTTAGTGTTTTTTTTCCTTCCATTAAAACCACTGAAAAGCCAGAGCAAAGGTAATACAGTCTCAGTTCATGCAGTTATTTATTAGATCACTTACTGTAGTACACTCAGCTAAGATATCAATTTAATGATTTGGGAGAGTGGTTTTGCTGTTTCTGCCTTTATGACTGTCAGCAGCTACAGTATTGTTATCACTTTCAGGGACAAGTATAATCTTAGCTCTGAATTATTAATTAATGTGCAATTTTTAGAAGAACTGAAAAAAAATTGATATGATCTTCACTAGCACCTCTCTGGGTGTCCATGGAGCCTGCTGAGAAGCCATCACCTTACTCATGAAACTGAACCATCTGTAAACTGAAATTGTTGTCAGTGTCATGAGCAATGTCATCTATTTTTTTGTGTCACAAATACTATAAAATTAGAACAAGATTTTTAGCATCTACAGTACATTGTTCTGACTAACTGGCTGACTGCTGTAATAGCTCTACTTGGACTTGTGCAAGACATCTGCTGCAGTCCCACATAATACAGAATCACAGAATTATTAAGGTTGGAAAAGACCTTTAAGATCACCAAGTCCAATCATCAACCCAGCACCACCATCACTAAATGGTGAAATACTAAAATGCTTAAATACTAAAATAAATACTAAAATACTAAAATACTGCTGTATTTAATCAGTCTGTCTAATATCACCATCACATCTTAAGTAATTTTTCTTGAGGTATGAGTGATAGGGTTTTATATGCAAATAATTAAAATTTCACCAAATAAAAATAACCAAATCTTGCCATTAAGTTGAAAGAATGACTCACTTGAAATTCTTTTCCTAATGGATACTTGAAAAAGAAGTTTAATATGATACTGTTTCTGGGATTACACCAGAAAGTGAAGATAATTTTAAACCAGGATATTTTAAGACTGTTACCTCCTCCTTAGACCAAAAATTTAATGATAACTAAAGTTAAAATAGGTGATACATTTTTCTGTGTGTTACTATAAAGCAATAAAATTGAATGTGTAGGAGTTAATATTTCCAAATAAAGCAGAGGTAAAAATGTGTTAAAGAAGGTTTTCTTTGGTAATTTTTACTTGAATTTGTTTTTGGAAATACTTCTATTGACAAAGTGAGTTTTTCTTTTCTGAATATGCCTGTAATAATGTATTTCAGGTATTGCATATGAATTACATCCTTCATTTTATATGTAGAAATTGGTTAACTAACAATATAAGCACAACAATTTTACCTATCTTTTATGAAATAAACGTTATGCCTAGAGGGGACTTTATTATTAAAATAGGATAACTGGGAAGAAATTATTTTATTTAATGAAAGCACAGTTTCCATTAATTCCAGCATGCACACAGATCATTGATGTTTATTCAAATTATGCTAAGGCATATGGTGGCTAAATCTTCCCAGATGTACATTTTTATTGGTTCCTAATGTAAGGTTTTCTATTAGGAAGACATGTGGGAATGTGTTGATTCATTCTGCACAGGACAGAAGGGAATATATTAATTAAGTGAGCACGTACTTCAGTTTGTATCTGCCTATGGTGAAGGAACCACTGCTTCTAGTCAGGGTTTCTAACTGGAAATGTGTGACATCGTAAGAGTATGATCCAAGGCACAAGACAGCCCAAAATCCACAATTTGTGCTCTTGAGTACAGAGTTTGATTTTTAGTCATTTTCAAAAAAGCAATGCGCCCACAGATATATATTAATAGAATTGTGGGCGCACATGTTCAGGATGTGAAGACACTTGGAAGGCTCAAACCTGCTTCTCCAGGTCTTCTGTGCTCCCCCAGCTATGACACTGCAGAAAGGGGCAACACTCTCCTTCCATTTTGTGTCGAGGCCAAGAAAGATAAACATCACAAAACTGAAGGGAGAGCAAGGAACATGAAGAGCAACTGAAGAAGAAACACAGAAGCAGCAGCTGGAACTCCAGGATTCTACCACCTGTAACTAAGAAAATTAGTATTTAAGACATAGTTTTCAGCTTAAATGTATTAAAACATTGATTTCAACAGAACAATTGATACAACATATAATGGTGCTTATAGAAAGGGCCTCAGTCCTGCTTGGTTTAATCCCTTTCTAGAGCATCTCTAAACCAGGAAAAACTCTCTACTGGTACCCTGGGAATATAAATGTACTGCATGTTTGCAAGTTTGTCAGCACTATTTGTATGTAATTGTTCTTTTTGACTAGTTTCAGTTCTCTTGAGACACTATAGAAAAAACAAATTCAAGTGACATTACTAAAGTTTGCTTTTATTTTTTAAAATAAGTTATATAATACCTGTTAGTTTGCTCTAGCACAAGGTGTTATCAGGCACCTGTTTGAAAAGGGGGCGTTCTGTGACCTAAAGTGAGAAAAAATACATTTCATGGAAGTGCTGAGTAAGCTGTTAGTCTGCAGCACTCCACCTCTTGAGAGTGGTTAATATAGTCGTAATATCTCCATACACACACCCAGCAGAATGCCCCCAGTTAATTCTTTCTGAATTCTTTGCTCAGTATTTGGACCTTAACACAACTTCTGGCAGCATTCTTCTTTTTTCTATCACTGGAATGGATCAGAGGAAGTTTTCTTTCCCCAAAAGCTCTTTGCTGGACAGTCACATAACTCTGCTGCTGAAAGAGCTGCCTGCGTGGCTCTGTGAGAAACACTCCAGGGGAGAGACTTGGACTGCAAAGAGAACAGTGAGAAATCTTGGTGGAGACAGTGCCAGAGCACACAAGGAGACCTGCTTTAGGTCAACCCGTCCAGTGGAGATAGAAACTTTTCTTTTTAATTAAAAAAAGATGACCAAATAATACAAAACAATACAAACAAACAAAAAGCCCGGAAAACCAAACAAAGGTATTTGGGAGGCTTTGAAGAAGGAGTGACAGGCACATGAGAGTCAGGTAGGACAAGTCTATGAACAGTGAAATGAAAGGACAAAGAGAGAAGTTCTGCATTTCATAAATTGATAAACCAAATCTAAGGACACCCCTTTAGGCTATTCATTTCCCATTGAATTTAGATTTCCTAAAAGTTTTCTGGAAAATCTGGTAAATCTGCAACACTGTAGGTCATAGAAAGTAATATTTTCATTCTTCTAAATCTCAATATTCTGGTTTACCAGTCCTTTCTGGATTTGTATGTATATTAGTTCATGGAAAACTGCTAGTCCAGACTACCTAGGCATATGTAGAGCATGCAAAGCAAATGACAAAGCTTACACCAGAAGAAAAATATCACTGACTATGCCTTCAGATAACATTAATAGCTAAAAACTGATTCCAATATAAATTGTACTATAAAACTTTTTTTTTTTAATTATTCACAGTGAGTTTTCATGTGTAACAGAGGGACACATGCTGTTATAGAGATGGTAATGCCTGCAGTTGCACCATGACAAGGAAAAGGGATTCCAGTTAAGGCTTCTATAGGTACTGAGGTTGACCCATCCATGCTGCGTACCCTTCTACACTAAGTGACAGTAGCTTTATCTGTTCTTGCTATGGGTAAAAATAGTTTGCTCAGCAAACCCACAATAAAATGCCAGAGTTGTGCTTGTTCAATCATAATTGAAGAGCAGCAAAAGAGCACATTAATTGTTCTTTTGATGCCCATTTTCTGCCAGCGTTATCTTTCCACTTCTCTAGTGATATTACTTGTCCTATAAGGGTTTCTTCAACCCAGCTTTGACTGTATTACTAAGGTAACCAGTTATATACTGCAAGTAGCAGACATTCTTATTCATCTTTTCAGAATCAGACTGACAAAGCAGTACTTTTTAAAAAGTGTTTTTCTTTTATCTTTAAAAACTAAGTCCCTAGAGAATGGTACCAATTTACACCAGCCAAATATTTGGATCAAAGAGCCAAAAAAAAAGAAATTCCAACAAAGAGCACAGTGAAGAAGAAGCAGCCTGGGGTAGTCCGGAATGACTGATCCATGTACTGAAGGAATCCCCAAAGTCTGAAAATACATCTGAACTCTAATTAGCACCATGGAGTCAGAGTGCCCTACTGTTCCTGGCTGAGAAGGGAACAGAGTCTACATCCTTTTCCTGCTTTCCAGGGAAGCAGTGGCATCTTCTCTCTCTCTCTGTCAGTGACTGCTCCTTTAAGGCACAGTAGGATTTTTCATCCTGCAAGTTGAATCCACTGCAAAATGATAAATTGTGTTCTCTGTGTTCAAGTGGAGAATTCACTGTACTTTAGCATTATCCTTTCCTTAGAGATCCTGGGGTTGGTAATCTTGCCAAAGCTCTGGGAGACTGAATGAACTTTGTCACATTGCTGTGACTGAATGCGATGCTGCTTAGATCAAAGAGCTGGTACTCTTAAAGCAGCTGCATTAAGAATATACGGGCTGCCCTCACTAGGACTCCTTCTAAATGTCGATAATTTGCCTTTGCAACCCCAAAGTTTTATCCTCTTAGTTTTTATTTATGCATGGTAGGCCTAAATCAGCCCAACTATATATAATTTCAGAGTTGCATTCCTTTAAAAATTCCTATAAATTCCAATAAAACCATATCTCTACTTTCAGGAGGAGTGCAATCCCCTGAGTAGGCCATCCTCCAGGCATGCTCAGCACTCCTGCATGCTAAAAGGCTTATCTGTACCATATTCCAAGGCAGGCAAACTCAGATCCTGCCAAAACATGTGTGGGATGGTGCTGCTTTTCCTCCTGCTCTGCACAAGCTAGAAACCTTTTGATCTGCAGGGGTTCCCAGCTGGGGAGCCTCTGTTCAGGGGAGGTGGTTTCTTCTAGAGAAAACTGCTTTCACCTTTCCTCCATCTCTGCCACCCCACATACTGCTTGTAGGCTCAATATGCTTCTCCTTGACCATGTGACCCTTAAATCCAGCAAGAGACCTGTAACACTGAGCTGACTTCTTCCTGTGCACCATTCTTACAGGAAACACTGAGCTCACTGCACCAATCTCAGTCAGGGAGCCAGGGGAATGTACCTGCCTGGTCTGGCCTAACCTCTTCACCTTCCAAGCAGCTCCTGCCTCACATCTTGGGACATTTTCCTAGTTTTCCAAACCTAATTTCACTGCCAAGCCTGAGTCACCTAGAGTAGGTTACACAGGAACAAGCCCAGGTGGGTTTTGAATGTCTCCAGAGAGGGAGACCTGGGCAGCCTGTTCCAGTGTTCTTCCACGCTCAGTGTAAGGAAGTTCTGCCTCATTTTGAGGCAACACTTCTTGTGGTTTAGTTATGGCCATTGCTCTTTATCCTGTCACTGGGCACCACTCAAATGAGCCTGGCACCATCCTCTTGGCACCCTTCTTTGAGATATTTATATGCATTAAGGGGTTTCTCTCTCAATCTTCTCTTCTCCAGGCTGAACAGGCCCAGCTCACACAGTCTCATAAGAGAAAAGCTCCAAGCCCCACATCATCTTTGTGGCCTCCATTGGACCCTCTCCAGTAGCTCCTTGTCTTTCTTGTGCTGAGGAGCCCAGAACTGGACACAGCATTCTAGAGGGGGCCTCACCAGGGCTGAGAAGGGGGAAGGATCACTTCCCTTGACCTGCTGGGCACAGTCTTCCCAATGCACCCCAGGACACCCTTGGCCCTCCTGGCCATAAGGGCTTTGCTGACTCATGGACAACTTGTCACCTACCAGGAGCCCCAGGTCCTTCTCCACAGAGCTGCTCTCCACAGGTCAGTCCCCAGTCTGTGCTGGCGCTTCGGGTTATTCCTCCCCAGGTGCAGGTCCTTGCACTTGCCATTGTTGGACCTCATCATGTTTCTCTGCACCCCCCTCTCCAGTCTATTGAGGTCCTGCTGAATGTCAACACAGCCTTTAGGTGTATCAGCCACTTCTATGCTTTGTTTTGGTTTTGGTTTATTGTTTCAAATTGTTTTCTTAATATTTGGTTGTTGGTTCGGGCTTTTTTTTTATTCTGTGTGTACAGAATGATGTGTTTTTTCCTTAAATATACTCTCAGAAACAAAAACTTAATTTTGGCTGAAATATTTAAGAAACAAAACAAAACAAAAACACAGCCTAAGACAGATACCAGAAATGGAAAGTTCAACATAAAATCGTAATATTTATGAAGTTTTGAGCATCAGAAAACAGATTCATAGGAAGTGAAAAGTGTCAAGCAGCTGCTGTACTAGATGTCAATGCTCGTGTCTTCAAAGTTTAAAGCAGGATTGCAGGCAGCGACCCAAAGTGCAATTCAAAGTCCATACAGAGGTCTCAAAAAAGAAACATCAAGCCAATGTCAAAAAGGCTCTGTTCTTACTTGCAACTAGATGACTCAGTTGAATCAGTTAATATTTTTTCTCCCCGGTTGTCAGACACTGAGTGGGCTTTGGAAGATGGAGCAAAACAAGGAGATTAATGATATAGTTGGGGTCAATGCTGGCATAGCTGCTGGAGTAGCCTTGCTCTGATCTGGGCTCGTGCAGCACAAAGACCACTGAGATTCAACCTTTATTTCTCATCTGTACAAACAAACAAGAAGAAATGTGCTGCTTCCCTCTCTTCCTGGATTAACCCCCAGGACAAAGAGCCCAAACCAAATTCTGTAGTCAGTGCTGGGTACAAAGAAGTGAGGGTGAGACCAGCAGTGTGAGGTGTTTGAAAGGGAGATTGTACCTTGTGCTCCCCATTCCTGCTGGGCTTCCCAGGGCTAGCAGTTCCTTGGGGGCTCTGGGAGCTGTTTCTGAAGCTGAAAATGTTGTCTTAGGCACAAAGTATTAGCAAGAGATTGAAAATATTTTGAGTTTTGGTTCCCAAAATCAGCTTTGAATCTTATCCCTTTCAAAAGAAGCTTTACATGTTGAATGAGAAATCTTTTTAAGCTTCAGTATTTTAGCTTGTCAAATTACTGAAGAGGATCCAAGCTCATTTTTTCATTTAATTTTACTGTTCAAAAAATGTTGTCTATCTATTAGGATTTCTTTTGTCTGATGTTTTGAAGAATTTTGAAAGTAGATATCATCTAAAAAATTAAAATACTGACAAAAACTTTAATATTTTTCGGAGACCATTTATATTCTCTTTTACATTACCCTTCTTTTAATAAGTTGACAGCATGGAATGAAATTTTGATCTTCCTTTTCTTAGAGAAGAAAAGATTTATCCTTTTCTATTTTTTTCAATTTTCGCCTTGGATGAAGTACCTTCAAAAGGATCCAGTAGTTCTATTCTTTAAATTGAAAAGAATTAATAACAAGAAATATCATAAATATGTTAGGCAACAAAAATTCCATTCAGTTACTGTTTTCAAACTGTCAAAATTAAGAATTCAATAAAAAAGAAGAAAAATATATTTTTGTATATTTTTGGTTCTGAAAGCATTACAGTATAATTTTACTGAAGTCAGACATCTCTAATAAAAGTGCTTTTTGGGGTTTTTTTTTATCCCTAGGTGTAATGTTGGAGAATCCTAAAATGAAGCCCTGAATGAAAGTCCAGTTGTAGACATTTTTACATAAAGACTATGAAAGTGTCAGAATCAGGATAATTTTTTAACAATCGGTAATCACGAAATAACTATTTTTAAGAAGAGAATTTAAAATATGTTTTGCTTCTAAAAGAATTCTGTGTATATTCAGGTATTAAAGGTTATCTGAAATAGAGAAGTTGGTGGAAAGCTTAACCAAGGAGACAAAGTTATATGCCCACAATATCTCTGTTTTATTTGGTTCTATAAAGGACTAGTACAATATTTGTTCAAATAAATGAAAATCTCTCAATCCTAATATAATTTTATTAATGCCTCCAGTTTTTTATTTCTGTGTGGAGAAAATGTGTGGTTAAATGTATTTCTGTTCATTCTTGAATAGAATCTTTCTCTTTTTATATTGTGGTAGATTTAATCCTATATTATTAAATATATCTTTTTCCCCTTTTACTTTCCTGCTAGGGACATATTATCTATCCTGTTCTTTCGCTCTCTGCAGTCAGTGCTGATCTATTGCAAAGTACAAACTAATTATTTTCATGTGAGCATGACTTCATTTATTTGCCTTTTCACCCTAGTTATATAGCTGTCATTCCCAGGCAGTTTTTTTTAAACTAGCTTGAAACCTCTCTTTGCTAAGAAGACTTGAAATTCACAGTGGGTTTTTGTGTTCAGCTGAGACAATCGTGGTAAGTACTGAAGGGGCCCATCAGGCCATGGCAAAAAGCACTTCCCATGAAGCCTTCTGCTTTGAATTCTGCTTTGATTTTCTAGAGAAAAACTGAAACATTTGACATGGCAAACTAATTGACTTTCTATTTCTCCTTAAATCCCATAATATGAAAATATATAACTGTAGATGTATTGATCTATTGCACTGCCTGTCACTGGCCCCTGCGACTACTACTCCATGTATTCTGGATCATGAATTGAAGTCTCAGGGGCGTTCCTGAGAGAGTTTCTCCCCAGGTACAAGTGTGCCTGCTGCTTGAGACAGCAAACTCCAGCTCAGAGCCTTTTGATTAGAGAGTCAGCCATTGACTGGGATGTAATTGGTCAGGTGGACAATCTCTGTGCAGATGTTAAATGCAGGATGATGAAACTTTAGAATCCTTCTAAACCACATTTGGTATGAAACACCAATTAATACATCAAAGGCTCACAGGAAGCAGTATCACGAAAGTTGTGGAGGTAAAAAAAGATAGCTACTGCTGTCTTTTGAATATCACATTGACCAAGCAGGACATTTATCTGCAGTAAGTTCTCCAATGCTTTATCAAGATTGCACTTCTTTTGGCTAAGACACTAGTTTTCAGTCTAATCAATATGTTTTGTTAATGTTAATGTAATTTTCAAACAATCTACTTTTAATGCTTTACTGGATTTCATTTTGCAGCTTGCTTTAGTATCTTGAGGAATTGTTACATTTTCTTTTCTTGAACACTAGTTTTGCATTTTTCAGCTACTGCAAATTTATTTAAGCAAGCTCTGCCTGTTTTGTGCCGTAATTTTCCCTCATAAATCACCTTTATTTATGGGAAGGTGAACCTTCATGTTATAACTTTTCTGGTAGTCATAAAATAACTTATATACTAGCAAAAATAAGGAGAATAAAAATGAGAAAAACTACCATAGAGAAAAAGACCCTACCATAGAAAATGCCTTCGAAAGTGACAAAATTTTTGTAGTGTCTGTTGCTTTTTGAAAATCAGGGTCCATATTTAATAGACAAGATAAGAGTTGCTGTTTGCTTTTAAAAATGTATCTACTGTTTTATAATCAAGAGACCTCTAAATGATCTAGCTGTGTAGCTGTTGCTAAAGGTGTTAAGAGTTATAATTTGGGTTCAAGTAAGAGAAAAGGGCTAGTATTGCAAATTTATTTTTTATTATTATTTTGGCAGATTCATCCACTTTAGCTCTTCCACTTAATCTTTTCCACCTCTGCATCTTTTTTTTTCTTGAGCCAAAGAGAGAGCAAATTGCTATCTTAATTCATTCCTGCAGCCACATTCCCTACACTAATTTTGAGCTCTGTTCAAAAAAATCCTGAAAGAAGAAGAGCAAGACAAAAAGTAAATTTTGTTGACTGAGTTACAAAGAAGGGTGACCTTGAGAGCATGAACTTTGCTTGAGCTATAATGGGTGCAGTAGTGTATAAAATTTAAACTTTTCCCTGTGGATGAATGTCAACAGTGGTTTGCTCTTTTCACAAATGATCAAGTACAATGCTGAATATACAGAAAACCTTTAAAAAGTACCCTTTTTTCCTCCCAGTATATCCATCAAGCACAACCACAGTGCTGACGGTTTTCCACTTGCCCTTATTTGTATAGAATTATGATACTTAGAGAAGACCTTCCTGACTGAGTTCACTCAGTTCCATCTAAGTTGCAAGGAGTTAGGTTACCCAGACTCTCTTTGGAAAGCTAGTTTTTGAGGTTTTCCAGCTGACTTATCCTTCAAAAATACAGTGCCACAAAGTAGAAGAATTGAGAGGAAAAAAAATCACCTAGAAAATGTCAATTTTGAATGGCCCACTTGTAAAATACCATGCCAAACTCTGTCGCTTTTGATTAATCTTCTGATCAAACAAGGTTTTAGGTCATGTCTCTTTTCTGCTGAGCCTCTCCCCTTCCCTCTTGGGCAGTCAGTCTTCACCTACAGATATGGGATCTCAGAGGCCATGGAGATGTGAGACATCCTATTTGTGCTCCCTTCTTGGATTTGAGGTGCACGAGGTGCACAGGACCACCCTGTGGGAACAAGATGCTGGGAGCCAGGGCAGCAGAGGAAGAAGGGATTAAGGGGGACAGGGGGCTTGTGAATTTTCAGGTGCTTTCTCATAGAGGTGTGAGCCAAAAACTCTGGGCACTTCATCAATCTCATGAAGGAATTGCAGCACTGCAACAGAGGCTGCCTCCAGTGAGACATTTAGTTGGCTTTGTCAAAGCTGGGTTGAACTTATCCAGATAACCAACATTTCCAGTCAGTGAAGTCAGCTCTACATCTCTCAGAGCTGTGTGGCTTGGAAAAGAGAGTCAGAAAGGCTTGTATCCTGCTCTCTTGGGAACTCATCTTCTGTCTAAATTTGAGATTACTGTTTCCAGTAACAAAGAAAGAGATAGAGGCCTATTCAAGTAGACTTCTCAATTTTTTTTTCCTTTTTTTTTTTGTGAACAAAAAGGCATTTAGCAAGTTTCCCTCTTTGACTGCTTCTTTTGTATGTGAATTCTTCACTCCCTGTGTGGACCAAAACATGTGATTTCCAGGCTGTTGGGACATGGTGCCCAGGGAGCAAAGGCAGAAGGGGCAGAGGCTCCACAGTGAATCAAAACTAGGATGGCAGAAGGATGTGGGCTGGTACATTACTGGCTAGATTTGAAATACCTGCTGTTATCCTCCTCACTTCCCACGGTCTTTCAAGGACAAGATAACATATTTTGTCAAGGTGCCTTACTTAATGCTTCTCATTACTCTCCCACCTTCCTGTAAATATATTCATGAGAGCAAGTTTCTACCCTTAACAAAAACAGGATACAATGTAATTCAAGATGATGCAACTGAAAGCTTTACGCTGAATCATACCGGAATAAAATTCCTGGGCACATTTGGTTTTGCTACAATATTGATTCTATGTTTCTTTTCCAGTAGGAGCAGAAACTTTCCTATTTTTCATTCATTTTTGATCTGTAGCCTGGAAACATTTTATGACCATATATTTGTAAATATATTGTTTAAAATTAGCAAATATTTACATTATTAGCAGTGACATTATAATTCCATTCAGTTAAAAATTAAAATGTAATTTACTATGAGTTTCAAGATTCTGAACAAAAAAATTTCATTTATTTTTATTTAAAAAGAAAGAATAGCTAGTGGGAGAAAATAGACATTTGATACCAAACTTCTCTACTACCCACACATATTAATTTTGGAATAGAGTAAGGCAGAGCCAGATATTTTAAAAAATTGAGGACTATTCCATGAACAGCTATCTAAAAAGATGTTCATTGGATATTATTCTTGGGTAAAGAGTTTTGAAACAATTCAAACTCTCTCCATTTCACAAGGAAAAAATCAATCATCACTAAGTGCACATTAAATACATTTCAAAAGTTTGTTTAGCTAAAAGAATACATCTGGCTCTAATTAGTGCTGCTGTGTAGGGAGCCTTGATCTCCTTCAGAGGAAAGAGACTGAACTTTTTATTTCCACTTAAATCAGGTCAGTGATGAAACTTACAGCTTCATATCCCAGTGCTAAAACTGGAAACACTCTTATTAAACAATTCAGCTGGGTGTCTGAATGGCAAGTTACAGCTTTCTATGACAGAAACAGAAAATATGAAGGAAGATCTTGTTGATCAAGCATTTATTTATTCATTGCAGATAGAGGACTTCCTGTAAAGAAAATAACTCTGCCTTCCTAGTGGTGCTTTAAATCCTTGATGACTGTACAAGACAATACTGTAGGTATTATCCCTTGCACATGCTGTTTTTATTGCTATGTTAAAACATCTAAACTTGAGGGTGAAAAAAGATAGAATAATGTTAGAAAGATGTTGTTAATTGCAACAACTATTTTGTAACTGACTTAGTTTTCTTAGATTAGATTTCTTCAAGCAGAAGTTCATAGAGGAAAACTTCGGACCTTTTCAGTAGATAATCTCTTTGTTTAATATTTTCACCTCAAACACAGCTGTGACAGTTTTACTGAAAGACTATAATGACTGAAAAGATGAACACTGTCATAGAAAAAAACTATATTGCTGTACTGAAAGTAATTTAAAATCTTCATTAACATATATGGAGAATCTCAATGTTTTGGTAAAAAATGTAGAAAAAAATTGAAAATATGAGCTATTTACATTTACATCCTGGATCCACAAAACAAAAACTGATAAGATGGCAACCAAAGAATTGTGAAGACAGTGAGGCAATTCTTGTTCTGCAGCAAGCAGGAGGATGTGGGAGGTGAGGGAAGACTGAAGCCCCTGGCTGAGCAGAGGAAAGATCTGCAAAGTCTAACAGAGCCTGGAGAGGGGAGATGGGGACAGAGTAGTGGAGAGAAGGGAGCAGAGACAGTTCCAGGAACAGTACCAGCACCAAGATTCCCCTTCAATAACAGGAAAGGTGTCACCAAACTTTGCTTCACAAACCCATAAAGCTCTTCACCATCACTGCTCATTTACAGCTAATGCACAGTTAAATTGATGTATCCTGAAACTGGGTCAGCAATAAAGCCACATCTTTGATAAGGGGCAACAGAGCATATGTCTCTCTGCTTTGATGTCTCATGATTGCCAGGATAGCTGTCTGCCCTGACAGAATGTGTGTCCAGGTCCTTTAAAAAAAAAAAAATTGTGCTGGGATCAGAATAACCCTTCATGTTCCTGTCCAGCATCCAGGGGGTGTGCAAAGCAAGGAGAACCTGCAGCTTTCAAGATATGAGACAAAAATTTCGAGAAGAAAAGGGAGGTGACATCCAAACACTACAAAGCACTGATGCTCCAAGTATCTACACAAGAAACTGTGATAGAAAACTCAGCCAACTGCTTTGTAGAGCATTTCAAGCCCCATGAAGCAGGCTGAGGCTCCCCCAACTCCCAGAGGGGTCAGAAAGTTAGGAAATGTTTCAGACATATGCATTCATTTACTTTGAAAAAGGTAAGCAGTATCCAGGAAACTCATCCCTGTGTTGGTTATTCAACTCTGTAGGATTGCTGCTGTGCTGAAAAAAAGCAAGGTCTCTGGCTTTGTTGATCAGATCCACCTAAGAACAACACAGTACAGGTGCTGTGTTTTTATCAATGTCACCATGACTTGCCAGAGAAAACTAGCATGAGGCAAACCCCAGCAGCTTTAAGCTAAAATCCTGTCATGTTTTCAACAAATCTTGCTCTTGAGAAATGTCTTCCCTAAAAAAAAAAAAAAAAGAAAAAAAGAAAAAAAAAAGAAAAGATATTTCATTAGACTTCAGGATTTTTATTGCAACAGCTCTTTTTTCAGCTCTTCAAGGAGTCCTGCAAGACAGATGAGACTGAAAGAGTGCTCTGGTTGGAAAAGCCCCTGAGAGCACACTGTCAGCCCAATTAGGCTGTGTGAGAAATTTTGAAGCTCGGGCAGTGGATGAAGTTAAGTGACAAAAAGCCTGAAGTAACTTGTCCCATACAAATCTCTGTGAATGGAAGGAATGATGTTCACTCACCCAGACAGCAAAAAATAGATGTGAAAAATGAGATCTCAAGGGTGGCCTTTAATGACGTTCTGGGCTGGGGAAGTTGGGTGCTTTGGTAGATGGGAAACACATGAAAATTGAATTTCAGTGGGTAAATGAGTCTGAAATTGACTTCTGTGACTTCTCAGATTCTTCTGTAATTGCAAAAAAGGGCCAATACTGAAGACAAAATGTAATTAATTGCTTGGTCTCACATAAAACAATTCAGATTATTAACCTTCTATCAGATTAAACAGTTCCATGCAAACATACAATTGACATATTGGAAATGTAGCGATGCAATACCTTGTGTAGTGAATTATTCACTTTACATGTAGAATGTAAGTGATGGAGAGTAGTTTGGATTTGGCAGACTGCTATGAATTCTTGCTTTGATTTCTACTGCTATGAATACATAAAGCAAAAGTCTCTAGCGACAGCTCATGGTGGATGTCCCTCTTGGGACTACCTCATTAATAGTTTCTCTGCTTGATACAAATAATATTTTTTTCATTTTTCATATGCAAATAAATATTAAACTGAGGTGACTTATTCTAAGCTGAATACATAGCTGTCTTGTATCAGTTCTATAAAGGGCATATTTTCACGGGAAAACTGAACCTGTAAAATAAATTGTTCCTCCTCCACAGGTACAGAACGTCTTCGAAAAGGTCTCAGTGTCATTGCTGACAGAAGAGTTCATCAGTGCCTTTCAACCACTGACAAGCAATGTTCTGCTCCCAGGTACAGGTCACTCAGAGATGGATTTTTTTTGAGGGAGTTTTTCTTATGTTCTCTGCTGCTCACCGGAGTGGTTTGACCAGCTGCAGGCTGGTCTGCACATGTGAGCACACGCTGCCCTGCTGTATGATGCCTGAGACTGCAGAACACTCAGTGCCACAAACCATGTAGCAGCAGGTGGGGGTGTTTGGCCCATGATGCTTGACCAGGGGACAACTTGGCCCCTGGACCTTCTAGGATCCGCGAGACCCTGCACCCTTCTCTACTGCGCTGCTCAGGCTCCTTTGGGAAGCAGCTGCTTTCAAACACAGAAAGCTGGAAGGTAATAGTCAGAAGGTGTTTGATAAAGCTATTTTCACTCCAAGTCATATGTCCCTGGGCAGCCTCTTGTTGGGCTGAGGCAAGAGGGCATGAACAGAGTTAACTTCTCTGCTGGTTCCCTGTGCTGACACCTGAGGGTACACAGCTAAACTAAGTTAGTCCTCAAGTAAACCTCTCTGAAATACTGCTTGAAGAGCTTCTTCCATCTTTTCTCACTCTTTCTTAGCCACCTAATGCTGTGTGATTTAATTTTTCTCACACAGTTTTGAGATGGTGATACCTTAGCTCTAATGTTTTTTCTTTCCTTTCAGTGAATTTCAACATTTGAGTAGTCAGCTCATAATGTCTTTCATATTGGTAAAATCAGTTCTCTGTATCTTCTGCAAATTATTTAAATATTTTTCAATCTCTCCCTTGAAAGAAAAAAAATTCTAATCACTTCTTCTTATGAATGAAGTTACACTCTGTGTTACCTGCTTCCTTCCCTCTGCTGTGGATCATCACTTTGCCAGAGCTATTCTTTTCAGATTGCATTTCTGATTCCTTCTGTGACTGGGCCACTTATCAGATACATCCTGATACTTCCCAAAATGCATGATAAAAAAATAAGTTCCTAACAATTTTTGTTCCAAACTAATTTCTAAACATGAAGATTATTATTTTCAAAGGTCATATGAATAAATTAATCAGAATTCTTCATATAATAACAGTGAATCCTATGATCTATTTTAGGATCCCATTCACTTATTAAGTATTTATTAACTTACTTTAGATTTTTTTAACATATAGCATATTTAAATATATATAGAAACCGCTGTGGACTTTAACAAAGAAGAGTTGTTCCTTTCCCTTTTCCTTTTCCTTTTCCTTTTCCTTCTCCTTTTCCTCTTAGTTTTCTTTTTTTTTTTTTTAACCTTTTCATTCTTTTATGCAATAGATGCTTCATTTCATCTGAAGTTTCTCATTCTATATTGCAAATGTTTGACCAACAGCCTGACAACTCATTAGAACTGAGGGATACAGGCAGACTTTAGACTCAAAAAAGACATACCTCAGTACAGACAAAATCTTTTCATCCCAGTGATTGTCCTGAAGGAGGCACAAGAAGCAAACAGCAAATAATCTCTTCATAAAACAGAGCCTTCATTTTAAATCAATTAGATAGTCCAGTCTCTATTACTTATATACTTTCAGGGACTTCATTAGGGAATTAAATGGGGAAAAAAAACCTCCCCGTCTTCTTTCTTTTCCACTTAATTTTAGACTAAATAAATTAGACATAATATGTATCAATATGATTATCTTAACTGGAAGTCATTTTCTTCTGTGCTTCATATGTAATGTCATGGTTTTTCCAACAAGAAAGGCTTTTCTTCCAGGCACTATTGATTCTTTTATACAGATACACACAGATACAGACTCTTACAGCATATTTTAAACATTATTTAGTTGACTGCTTAGTGATTCTGGTAAACCTGGTATATCTAAGACAGCAGGAGAACTGCTTGTCTGTATTTTGCCTTTAGCCTGTTGTGATGAGGAAGACATTACTACATTATTGCTTGCAGGGGACTTTCATTTTACCACCTGACAGCAAAGAAAATCTGTTCAAAAGATCATATAATTGTTTTGGTTTAAAAGACATAGATCCACAAAAATAGAAAAAAAAGAGGGATATTTCGACTCCTGTAAGTGTGTTAAAAGAGGAAAGGAAAAAAAAATTCCCCAAAAACCAAAGAGTAGAGTAGGTTATAAACTCCAGGTTAAAAATGAGTTTTCCTCAGAAGCTGTTCACTCAAACCCATGCTTGATTTTCTTTAATTGTAATTTACCAAAGGTTTTGGCCTTGACATCCTATATACCCACAGCTGTCTTCCTGGGCAAGGAGAATTGCACAAACCTCACTGAGGTCAGCTCTGAGAGGCTCACCCAGGAGATGCCCTTCCCACCCTTCTCTTCAATACTATTGAAATTACATATAATTTTCTGAATAATATTATCCTAAACAGAATTCATTTATTTCTGCACTCTTTTCAGCAATTTTGCATAATCTGTGTGCAACCACTCATTGTTTTTCCAATTCAGAAGGTTACTGCTGTACACCAAACGTTGTTTACACGGAGGCACATGGTTATAACTGCTCCCCCTATCCACCATGGATGTGATTGCTCACAATTTTTAGTGGTTCTAAGATTTCTTAGAAAAGCCCACTTGCCCCTTGCTGAGGTCAGCTACTGGCAAACTGGCACAATGCAGAAGGGCAAACAGCCACCATAAATCATGGTGCTGTTATCACTATTTAGAGAAAAAACAGAGTACACATGCAGAGAAAATTCCAGGGAAGACAGGAACAGAGTATGCATATCCATCCTGGTGTTTCAAATTTAACACAAATATTTTGCTGATAAAAGATAAACTCAGTTACTAAATGGGCTTAACAACTCCTTATAGTAACCGAATTATTCAAGTATTAACTGTAGGAGTAGGGATTATAGAAGGCTCCTAAGTCATAGAATCTAGAATGGTTTGGGTTGGAAAGGAACTTAAAGACCATCTAGTTCTAACCCACCTGCCATATCTTTCACTAGATCAGACCAGACTAAATCCTTAATATTCATCACAGATTTCCCTAATAGTGGAAGAAATGCCAATGTCTGGGGCAGAGCAGGGGAATGCCTATACCAGTAGTTTGTTCCTGGATGTTGAATATTTTGAGTGTGGAAAACAATTGGGCTTTGTGTTATTTTATAAGAGTACAGATTAGATACAGCTAGATGTGACATTAGCTACAGCATGCCTTGACACCAGGGAAGTTGTTCTGGGAATCAGGTAAATTGTTTGGAGAAGAGAATTTGTCTGTGAAAAATACAAGCATCATACTTTTTCTTACTCTTAAATAGTATTCTGAGACTAATGCTATCATCTTGCTGGGCATTGTTTAAAAGGAGGAAGAGTGAGGGGCACTAAACAGAAAATGAGAAAATGTACATTTTTTAAATACAAAGAGAATCAAGATCAGTCTCCAAGTGGGTGCCTTTCTAGTATGTGATAGGCATTTGTTTCTTCATGTAATAAAGTGATTTTTGTATTTGTTTCCAAGTAAGAGCTTCTGTGCACAAGCTTCTTTCATCAATATTGAAAATAAAACAAAAAGCAAAACCCCAAAAAAACCAGCCCTCAACTCTAAAGCTATCTACATAAATTTCTTTTCAGATATTTCTGTAAGATTTAACCTTTAATAACTTAGCCTCCTCCAATTTGGCAACTTTTGGACTATCTAATATCAATAAATAAATTACCTTTGGTCTGGGAGTGTTTAATGAGTGCTTTATGGAAGATGTATGAGGCACTGAAAAGAAGGAAACGTAAATGTATTGCATCCATAATGAGACAACTTATTATTTTTTTGCAATTTCCAGTCAAATAGAGTACTTTTGAATATAAAAACAGCAGAAAAACTGCAATTTGAAAACTATGGGACACCCTACCCCTTAAGGGTGGGACACCTCATAGGTGACTTTTGTAGCTATGCAGAAGTGGAGAAGGAATAAAAGTCTTTGTGACTTCTTATAAGCATATAATGCATGACAAACTTTTCTATAATGCTTAGTCAGTGGTTTATATGGACATGAAATCTTGTTTTTAGAGGCCACCCTGATACATTTAAAAATGAAAAAGTGTGTGTTTTGTGTGAAGGTTGAGGTTTTTGTAGATATGAATATCATGAGCTTTGCCTTTAGGCAAAAACACTTAAATAGATTTGGCATTAAAAAATGACACTGTATTCTTTCCCCATGACCTGAATCTGGTGTGAATCATCCTTCTAAACATTTTCATAAATGGAAATTAAAGGCCAAACCATTGCAGCATTCATTAGGAGCAATTAAAAAGCATTTAGCCAGTTTATGGCTGTAGTTCACTGGGTTGGTACAGCTCTGCACTACATCAGCATTGCAGCCCTGGCTGTTCCCCTTGGTGCAGTTATGCCAACATCACGCTGGCACAGGAGCGCAGAGACACAATCTTCCTCTTCAGAATATAGATGGGCAGAGCTTTAGCGTTGTTCTCAAATGTATTTTTGACCCTCTAGTCTTTATTCTAATTCAAAGCAGTCTCTCCAACATGGCTAACTTATTCAAATGGGAGCGAATGTTCTATGGGATGAATTAACTAGGTGTGTCCAGATGCATAACCTTATCTCCACTGCCTCACTTCCTTATACATTCTAAACAGAGCATTTCTCTTAGCTATTCGTCTCTCACAGTGATGCTATTTAAAGTTTTTATGTTCTGTCTCACAGTTTAATTCCCCTAAGTACTAACTCATCACCATTTTACTCGTTTTCTCCTCTGTCCAACATTGCTATAATACATGGACAGAAATGCAAAAGTAGTGGAGGGATAAGTCATGTCTGTTATGCAGTAAATATCTTGCTTTGGGTAACCCATGAATGCCCCAAGCAGTGTGAATTCCTTGGCTTTATCATTTAATGCCCAGTATATTAACACACTGGTATGTAAATCACATCTCGTATTAATCACTGATTATTTTACCACAGGAACATAAATAAACATTAAACTTAATCCTCTATGCAAAATTTTGCTTTGCGTAGAATTTCTGCTTGTCTTAACTCTTGAATAACTTCTCTGCCTGGCCTTTTAAAGAGTAGAAAGCCTTTTTATTCTATGCTGGTGAATACAACAAAGCAGAGGGGCTTTCATCAGCTTGGATTTCCCATCTCAGTTCTTGGTAACAGAGCTCCTCATTCTTGAAAGCCGCAGAGTCTCCATTCTCACTTCTAAGTTACTTCACAGTACTAAGTTACTGTGCAACAAACAAAACAAACAAACAAAACCACGGCTGGAGACATGCATGAGGATAAGCACACCCAGCAGGCTTCTCTTTGAGAAGTGTAGAGGAGCCCTGATTTATGCAGCTGGTATGAAAATATTTTGATGAGAGAAAATTATGGTTTCAATTGTGACTCTTCAAAACTCTTGACAGAGGTCTTAAAAAAGATAAGGAGAAAATAAAATATTAAGAGATGTAATAGTTGAATACTGAATTTTCCTGAAGGCTACAGCTGGGATCTGAATGGGCTGGAAAGGCAATATTTCACTTTCAATATGAAAAAGTTTCACCTGCAGAAATGTCTTGATCTGCCACTTCAGATAGTAGAGGAATTTAGAATTGCTTACACAGCTTACTCCCATCTTTATTGTCTGCAGACGGTTTTTTTTTTTCCAGAGGCTTTGTTATTTTTTAATACTTCTGTTTTGCTCAGACGGTGTAAAGAAAGTATCTTTTATTTTGAGGAAAAAAATATGTTTCTCCAGATTTCACCAAGGCGAAACAAACCTAAACAAAGAAGCTTAGGATTCTGAAAACTCTAGGGTTTGCTTCCTTAAGCATGACAGCCACAGAGTGGTGGTGAGTTTTTCACATTGCCTTTTTTTGGGGTAAATTTCTGCTTAGCTAGAATATGATTAATTGCTGAAAGGAAAGAAAAAACCTGTTTCTGTTTGATTAAAATGCTGTTGAGCATATTTACTACCTTAGTCTGAAAACCAGGAAACTTAACAAAGACATTTTCTGTGATTCTAGTGATTTGTTATCTGAAAGCTTTGTTCCTAGAACAGCTAGTGAAACAAGTATTTCCCCTTCCCTCCTTAGGCCTTTCCCTTTATAAATGTTTCCCTTTAATGCACAGATTTATCAGGATTTGTTAATGAAAATAAGTACAGAGGACTGTACTGTTTAATGGGCCAGAAAAAGACCATCTCTGAATTTTGTGAAGTGACATTTGCCATCATGCAGTGGCCTCTTCAGACCTGCAGTCAGATTCTGTTCTCTTTTCAGGGTATCAGTAGGGAATAAGCTGTCCTGGGACTGGTGAATGTCACACGTGTGCCATGCCTACCTAATAAGCTCTTTGCAGCCTGCTCTCTGGGGGAGTTCTCCTTGCTGGGCTGTGAATTGGCTACTCTGCAGCTTAAGCTGTAGCTAAAATGAATGCAGTCTGAGATGGGGTGCAGCTGCCTCTCCACCCCGAGCAGTCTCAGACAAAGCTTTCCAAGTGGATACTGGAGGTGCTGAATAGAATAGAATAGAACAGAACAGAAAAATTTAAGTTTTTTGTTGGAAGAGACCTATAACAATCACCTAAATGTGGTCAATGGCACCTTACCTTTTTGAAGCCAAGATCTTGGAAATGTCAAAGAAGTCACAGTGTGTGCAGAGACTCAGCACACTACCAAAACTTTGAAGGAAAATCAAGCCTAGTTTGAACAAATGTATAATTCCCAGTGATGGAAAATTGCTCTTTCAAGTAGTAGGAAAGAACTTTTGTGCTTTACTAGTGGTTCTTTGTCTGCAACATGGAGCGTTACTAATTAATATATTCATGTATTATTAAAATTTGAAAAAAGATGCGCTGGTATATGGAAAGCACTTCTAGGCAATTTAAATTAAGCTGAATACACAGCTGTGTAGT
Organism: Petroica traversi; assembly: GCA_025920805.1. Classification (NCBI taxonomy): domain Eukaryota; kingdom Metazoa; phylum Chordata; class Aves; order Passeriformes; family Petroicidae; genus Petroica; species Petroica traversi. Next base: position 838,084 of record JAHLSL010000012.1, read on the forward strand.
CAGCCAAGATGGCACAGTACAGGCTTAAAATTCTGATCCTTTTTTCATTCGTCTTTCTGTCTCTGCTGATGCTTGTCCTCATTTCTGGATTTCAATGTAGATGTGAAACTTTGAGCTTCATGCAGTGGTTGTGTAATTTGACAGACTTCAAGACCGACTTTCAAAGCCATTTGCTCAAATGATTTAAGCTACTGCTAACCCCTTTTATTTTGAGCACCCAGGAATGAATAACTTAGTAATCAGATGTAAGTCATGCATGTTTTCTTGCTAACTGCTCTTGTTTTGGTGTCTGTAGGGAAGAGTATTATTTTTATGAGAAGCTAAACATTAGTTAGTGAGCGCATCAGCATAACTTGATTTACCATGTAGCTGTAATAAAACCAGTACAAAGGCCAAAAAAAATTCAGTTTATGTGCACATTAAAAGTTAACCTGCAGCCTTTTCCACTTTACTGAAAGTCCAGCAAATACAGTTCGTGAACACACACAACTTTGTGCCATGAGCTTTTAGATGAAACTAATTTAATATTTTTTAGCTGTTTTAGAGTTACCTCTAATCACAGCTGAATGCATTCTTTAGGCCATCTGATCATCTGATTTGATCCTTTATCATGAAAACCAGGTAAATATTTATTTTAAAGTCTCTTTTGGTAGTCAAGGAGTTTGAGGAGAGAGAAGGGAAAATTGGTGGGTTTAGAGTGCTTGGATGAAGGGAGTAGCTGTGTTTAATCAGGGCCAGATTTATGAAGGGGATGCCAGTGTAAAGATTCCTGTTGGAAATGATCCATGGTAATACCATGGTTTGACCCCAGTTAAGTCCACAAGACATGTCTCATCTAGATGGAAATTATAAAAATTAAGGTAGTTTACATTACAGACAGCATAAAGCTAATCTGTGAGCACTTGTGGATCTGCTCCTTAACTCTTACAGCTGCCTATCGGATTTTTTTCTTAAGGCTATTCAAGTATTCACACATTTCTTCTGTGGTTTTCTGTCAGCAAAAAAAATCTATGTTTTAAAAAGAGAAAATCCCTCTTCTTCCCTGATAGTGTCAGGGCAGCGTTTACAAATTTTGTAATACCTTTCAATGTCTCATCATGGAATCCAGGAAGGAGACATACTTGCTTTAAATATTATTTTTTTCAAGCATTTAATCTTAATCCCAACAAGCTATTAAAAAAAAAAGATATAAGCAGAAGATAATTTACTATTCAGGTTTTCATAATACATGTGAAATAATTGGCATTTTCCTGGTTTTCCTTATCTCTCTGGGGTTTTAATTTTGTTTTGGCAAAGTGCTTGTTGTAATAACATATCAACTGCTAGCATTAGAGGGTGTGCTCATCTACATTTGTGGACTTGTTATAATACTTGGTACTTTAAGTTTGTTGGTTTTTTTTTTTACTGCATGCCATGTACGCTATCTTCAAAGTTATAAGATTACTTATTTGCCAAATTTGACCATTATAAACTTTTAACCTTCTGTTTCATGCTGGATTTAGAAAGTGTTTAGGTTTGGTTTTTTTGTTGTTTGGTTGGGTTTTTTCTTGCTAATCTGTAAAAAATTATGTTTTTTCCAAAATACTGTATTCAAATTTGATAAATAGATAATGAAAGAGCACTTGTCTTCAAAAGTGTGATCCTTGAGAAATCCAAGCTAGTGTTTTGCAGTTGAATTTGTCTTTTCATGCTGATTTTACTTTGTGGTTATAACGAGCAATATAAATTATGCAAGGGAATGCTGGTTGCGTTAATATGTATCTTACAAAACCTAATTTACGGCATCACTAAGGAAGAAGAAGTCTTCACATTTGACTTCAGAGGTCGAGGCCCCAGAAATGTTGTTAAACCCCATGAGGAATCAGCAATGTGAAGGAGAATTAGTAAATGAGCAAGACAGAGGAAGATTAGATTTTTTTAAAAAAATGTTTGTTTGTTGATTTTAGTTTTTTGCTCAGGCTGCTGTTTTCTGGCCCAGTATTCTTCAAAGAAAGTAAAACAAAAATGAAGGCAAATATATTAATTAAATCTGCTGAAAATTCCAGATGCAATTATCTACACCACGCAGCTATTTTCTTATCAAAAGCATGTAGTTCTTAGAATGAGCACTTGCATTATCTGTACTTTTAATTACTTGATATGAAAGCAAAAGGCCATAAGAAGGCATACACATGTGAAATAGTGCAAGGCCAACTGGTACTATTTTTTTTAATGGAACACCTTATATGAATAGTCTGATTCATGTGCTTCATATGTTTACAAGCATATAAAAGCATTTGGGAGGACAGAGGAATTGTGGCTGTGTCCTGCATGATTAAATATAGACAGCTATTTTCTAATACTCTTGATATTTACCTTTTCAGTGCAGATTTTATTATATTATATTTCATTATATAAGATTTTGCTTGTGGAGGTTGACAGGAGGGTCACAGGTTTCATTAGAGCAAAATGACAGTTAAGATAAGAATTTGGAGTACATGCTTCTGAGAATCTATTATGACTTCTATGTCTCTCTGAGAAAGACAATTAGTCTGTTAGTTCTCTCTTCTTGCTCTGTATGTCATATCTCCTGCACTCACTTAATAGATAAAGAACAGAAAAATGAAATTAGAAACAGGAGAATAAATACAGAAACATTTTCCCAGTACATTGCTTAGATTAAATACCTAAATAGAAAAAATATCTGTCTATATCTACATCTATATCTATGTATATATCTATATCTAAACTTTATACAAGCACACACACGCACGCACGCATATTTAAAGGACCATTTATTAAGAGAATTCTACATTTCCTGTCTGAATAAGGTACTCTGGCATTCTCACTGGCAAACTCAGCTTTGCCATATCTGTTACTTATAACCTCTCTTATGAAGGTGCTTGATTCAGTGCTTATTTTTCTATTAACGTGTCACCCCTCCAGCTTTGTGCAGCAATACCTTCCTGGCTATCTTATGAAACAAATGCAGAAATGTATACAGAAAATTTCTGTGGCTAAATTTCAAAACCATTTGATTAATGAGGATTTTTTTTTTCTGTTTGGAAAAAGAGGAGAGGGAGAGGGGGATTGCCACCTTTCTCAGGACACCTGACCACCAGCAGTGCAAATCATGTCACCATCTTGACCTGGCTCTGTGTCTGCAAAGAAGCTGATGTGTGATGCCTCTGTCCTACCTCCTTCTTCACTTATTGGTAACTATTTAATGGATGTCTTTATATTCTATGATAAGGCAAATCTACTCTGCAAATTCTACTAGAAAGTGAAATAATGCCAGAGTCTTTAAGAAGTATGCTATATTTTGCAAGCTATATCCAGTGCATTTCAAGGTACCAAAATCATCTTTGATCTAAGTTTATATCAAATGTTAATCCAAAAGTTATTAGTTGTGTTTGTTTTGTTTCTATACTCCCATTAGCTCAGGAGCAGTACCACTTTTCCTTTCACAAATCTGGACACTTGCTTTTGATGACAACTATGAAAATGAATTTAAGAAAAATACCAGGGTAAAAAAAGATTGGTCTGCTATTAAACTGAAATCTTCTAGAAGACACATTAAAATCAAGAGAAATAGTCTTGATGATTTGTCTACACAGATGGTAGGTTAAGTTTTCTAGTAATTTAGGTAGTAGTGAGAGTAATAAGGTAATCTGGAAAATTTTTCAAAATGGGACACTAATTGTGTCTGATACACAGTGTTTTTTGAAACATTGAGTTCATATGCAGCAAACAATTTAGATATTATTTTCTTAAATATATTCTCTTTTGAGTTTGTTCTTAAAACTTTTAATGAAAGCTTAATGAAAGTGGAGGACAATGTGGAGGAGGAAGATGTAAAGATGTATCATGTTGTCAGATTTTAAAGTATTTACCACATGAGCAAAGAAACTGCACCCTGATGTATCAGGAAGAAATACCAAAGAACACATTTAGGTAATGGATGCTTGCTATACAACTAAAATTGTGGATGTTGTGAGTGTATAAAGAATAGAAACTGCACCTGAGCTGAGCTCAAGGCAGTGGAGGCTCACTGTTAAAAACAAGGAGTGAAACACCCATTCTTTAAACTGGGTACTTCTCTGGAAGCCATCCTGTGCTTTGGCAAGATTACCTCTCATTGGCATCAGCAAAACATCTAGTAACAGATACTGAAAATTCATTAAAACCCCCACCAAATTCAAAACTCTCTTGCATCTCCTCTGCTGTATCTACTCTTAAACCACCTTTATAATTCAACGCCAGATTCTACCTTTTCAACAGTCTTCAAAGGAAAATAAAGAAGATGAATCATTGCTTTAATCCTTGGTTTTGCTTCTGCTCCCTGCAGTGACTTCCCTGGGGAGGTTAGCTGCATGGATGGAGAAGTGATGTTTTCTGTGGAGGTTATTGTGCTAGTAAATTAAACCCCTAACTGTGCTTTCAGTTGTGCTGTGCTGTTCACATCTATCCCATGATTAACATTCTTCAGTCCTAAACACAAATCTGGAAACATCTTTGCTATCCTTAGGCAATTACACAGAATATAATTAATCTAGCAAATTCTCAATGAAACGTCCAGTCTTTTCAGGAAGAAATGTCACTAAGGGAAATTTCCAATGGCCATATGATCATTTGGCTTACTGGAAGTTTTTGCATTACCAAAAAATCCAACTAAAGTACAATTGCAATGTCTGAATGTTTCACAGGTGAATCTTTTCCTCATTGTCTTATCCTGCAAAGGAAATCTATTTTAAAATGCAATGGTAATACAACAACCTTGTGTATTCTATTAAGGTTCTTCCAGCCTTTCTAAGAAGAGTAGGGAGTAGGAGGTCCAGAACATAAGGCCACACAGCCAGCTGAACTCTGTGGGCAGCAATTTCTAGAATAAGAAAAATAAGAAATGCCAGATTTTCTGCTTCTGTAGCAAGTGTCTTACAGTGTCTGCTGAGAGCAGTTTTATGTTATTTGGTGTCTGGTGGAGTTCTTCTTGGTCTGGTACAGTTTTACCACACAGATTGATGCTTAGGTCTGTGTATTCACTCATATCTTTAACACTCAGGCTTCAGGGCTTTACAGAAAGGCAAAAACATGAATGTCCACTGTACAGAGTAAAATAGCTCAAATATAGAATTCAATATTCAAATGAAAGTATGTTTCTAAAAATACAGAAAAATATTTTTTCACTTGTGCAAGTACTTTGTTCATCCTGATAAAAAATTATCCATCTCTGCAAGTGTTAACTCTTAGCCCAGAATATCTCACAGCTTGCAAGTGAAAAAAGACTCCTTCCTGCTTCATACCTGTCTGGTTTCTTGTTATCCATTCAGCAGGCAAGAGGTCCAGAGTTTGATTTTCCTTTCCTTTTTCCACTTTCTTTGTTCTTGTGGACACTGTCTGTTAATGAAAATAGAAAGGCTCTGTTTTCAATAGCCAATGAAACTGATCACATCTGAGTCCTGTGCAGTCAGACCTTGAGATGGTTCTAGTCCTTACAGGTGAAAGTGAGAGCAAAGGAGAGAGAGTTCCCTTGTACTCCACCTCCATCAGTAATTCCTGCCAGGGCTGCTTCAGCTTCAGTTAGTAACCCCATCACATAATAGCTACACAGCAATTCCTTCTGATCTAATGTACATAAAGCCCTTGAGCACAGTAGTGCTGATTCCTCCTCTTTTCAGAGGCAACTATCATTGCCTATTTACCTCTGTGATCCCTATATGATTGCTGGGCTTCATTACTCATTTTGCAGTTGGAGTTCCAAAGAGAAAGCCTCTTAATAAATCTTAATCTAATGAATCATTCAAGTCATCCAGCCATTTGGCTGTTGGCTGACCATTTTTCACAGTAGTATTTTATATATTAAGATATTTTCTTTACTACTATTTTCTGTACTACTTTCTACCCTGTTTCATCAGTAAAAATCTACTCTCCCAGCCCCGTGATTCCTTATCTCCAAAGAAATGGAGTTGCTCTTTTATTTATGTGACTGAGAAAAGATGCTGGACCTCTCTGACTGGAGGATACTTTATGTTTCAGTGGAGTTATTGATTACCTTGGGGACAGGGCAGTTGATTGACTGAATTAAATTTACAGAGGCAAAGAGAATTTTAAAATTGATTATGACCTAGGCCTGTAATAGATTTTGATCTCTGTTGTTTCCTTGTCCATTTGCACAATTCTGAAACAATTGAAAGTACTCAGACACAGTTCACCATATTGTCTATTTTCAAATCTGTAGTGAAATAAATTTATTCTGATTTTCCTTTCATGCATTATGAAGTATTGAGTTTTTTTTATTAATTAGAATACATGGTTTACCTTTCCTGTCTGAATGGTTTTCTGAAGTTCTAGAGTTTTAACCAGACAATTAGAATTAAAATGTTTTTCCAGAGTTCTGAAACTCAGCTTCCCAAGGATCATACCTGGTAATTTTTTCTCTGTATAGGTACTTGAAATTTTTTGGGGCTATTAAATTTGATATAGCAGGGAGATCCTAAAATTACTCATGAGTTTATGGAAAGATCTGTCTAAGGAAAGACATAAAGTGGAAGCTACATCTCTGGGAAGTCTCTCCTATTACTCTAAACATTGGTGCAGTCACAACCACCCGGAAATCCCAATGGTCTATGTAGCTTTTTCAATTCATGGAGCTTTGAATTTCTCTCTTATGCTTGCTTACAGAATGTGTCTGCTTATAGACCTTTCCAGTATAAAACCCATGCTCCAAAAAAGTCAGATTGTGTCAGTTATCCTCACAGTTCAATGCAATCCATTTTCAAAATTACTCATGAGACTTTATGGCAGTACTGTGACGAGGTTAAAATGAAGTTAGAAAGCCCTGCTCCACTGAACTCTATGGCAAAATTCCCTCATGCATTAATCGTGCCATAATTCTGTCCCCAGAGAGTGAAGGGTAGAATTTCAGTGAACATTTGCAGGAAGATTAGCTTGTAATCCCCTCGGAGGGAATGGAACTGATTGCTATTACAGTGCATGTTTTTAAATTAAGCTACTTGTGCTAAAGAGAAGGTAAGGCATAGGACCACCCCAGTGCACAGCAAAAAAGCCAGATTTTGTTCCTAGTTTTAGTAAGAAGCACAATGAATATGGAGGAAATGCTTTTCAGTATAACTGCGACCAGCCACTGGATCACTCTGATCACTCTTATGTTAATGTTGCATTTAATGAGCAGGATGATTGTGTTGGGTTGTGCAACACAGGAAAACCTGCCAGCAAAACAGAATATGTGAAAATGACAAAGAGTAATTAACAGCAATTTAATTACAAGTGTAAGGTATTTTCACCAGCTGATGACAAACCCTGTTGTGAGTTATGAACAAGTGCAAGCATCTTTGAGTAGCGTGGTAATGTGGAGAAGGAATGAAATGCATTAAGAATGTGATTAATTAATTGTCCTTGAATGGGATGGACTACTCATTTAAAATGGAAACCTTCCTTCAGGTAGCAGGGACAAATGGTCACTAGTGAGTTGCGCTGTGCTCAACAGGTCAAAATGTGTTAATAATATTAGCAGAAGTAAAGAGAAAAAGCTGTGGATGACTTCAGCCCCATTAGCCAGAGAATGGGAGACACGTCATAGAGAGATAGACTATTTTAATAATCCCCAGTAAAAGAAGATCCATATGGCCATGAAGTGATACTGTGAATAAATTAAGCTGCATGTCTCTTAAAGCCTCTGATTTACGTGTGGGTATAAAATATACAGATATGGTAGGCATCTCATTAAAAACTTGCAGCTTAAGGGATGCTCTACCATTCTGACTAACATCTTGATGCAACATGTAACTAAACTAAATAATTTCTCTCACAATCTGCTCAAATGTAATCTTTAAATTGCAAATCTATTGTCTTGTCCCCTGTGCCCACAGAAAAGCTATATCAAGGCAGCTGGGTCCAGGCAGGACTTCTCCAGTATTCAGAAAGTTCCCAGCTTAAATGTATTCATGGTCCAATATGTTTTAACCTCAAATTATTCCTGTCCCCTTGATTTTTTACTACAATCTTCTCTCATCCTTAATTTTCCTTAAATAACCCAAGTATCCTAACTTAGGCTTTGTACATGCTTTTATCCACTTCTCTCCTAACAACCCCCATTATTTTTCTGTTTCTTGAACTGCTCAGCTTTCTAAGGCTTTTACCTCTGTCAGTCCTATTGTGATTAGTGACAGGAAATTTTTTCATACCTGAAACTGAGTTCCTGGGCTACTCAAAAAACACAGGCTAAAGCAAACCTTGTAAATTACTGCCAAACCATACCTTCAAGCAACAGCTAGACAAGCTTCTAAGTAAAAGAAAACAAAACCTTTAACTTTTCCCAAGGAGTAAGGGCTGTTCCTTTCTAAGAAAAATGTCCTATGCATACTCCTCTTTTCAGTGTTTCCAGGGATTCACTGAGCTACTGTGTGTCTGAGCACTTGGTATGACTTGCACCATAGATAAATTATTTCAGAAATATTTTGTAAAGTCTCCTCGGTAAACATGCTTTACACTTTTGCAGTATTTATTGATTGTTCTTTAAAGAATTATTGATGTGATTTTGTGCTTTGCTATTAATCAGGAGATTTCACAGAACAGGTGTTACAAAATAATTTAAAATTCTCAGTTTCTATAATTAGAAATAATCTTATCTTTTACTCTATTCAAAATCTACATTAAAAATTATAGACAAACAGACAAACAAACAAAGCCCAGCCAAAATCAAAAGAACCATTTGGACAAGGGGTTCTGATATTAGAACTTGATATTGAAATAGTTTGTAATTTATTTCTCTGACAAAAAAAAGGCCTCTTATTTTTCTATTGACTCTCTCTCTGTGTTTTTTTCAATGAATCAATGTAGGAAAATATAGAAGAAAAAATAATTAAAATTTAATTTCTCAAACATCCTAGCTGAGGTATTCAGTGCCTTATGTGATGTTTAATTACCTCCTGATTTATTTTACTTGTAAAGTTCTCAACTTCAAATATCTAATCTATTACTGATATACAAATTTGAGAAAGTAGACCAGGACATGATATACACCCACAATTTTTTTCTCTAACCATGTTCTTATATTGATAAGAGTATATTTGCTTATTGTTTCAAGCTTTACTACTTATATAATTTAATTTGAAAAGTGAATGTTCTCTCTAGTACTTGTTCAGGTATATATTGCTACAGAAAGATGGTGGCTCCCATGGTAGTATTAAAATTAAATTCAGTCTCTTTAAATCTGTAGGATAAATTCTGAAGAAATTAATCACAAAACTCAGGGGAGTGACTATTACATTAGTAGACAGAGGAACCAATTGAAAACAGTAAGTTTAGTTAAAAATGTGGTACTTAAAAATGTAAACTCCTCCTTCTATCTCTGCATCTCTGATGCCAGGATACAGATGATTTCACTTTAAGTGTTTTGAACCGCAAAGTACAAGACTGAGCCCTTAACACTGATTAGGGAACTTCTATTAGACACCTTTCCTTAGGATTTTTCTAAAGGCAAAAGACAAAAGGACTACTTTAATGATAACGGTGTGTCTTAACTACCTTATAATTCTGTTGTAGCAATTTAATACTTATTGCTTCTATCTCCAGTTGGAAAATGTGCTGCCTGGGGCCCATGGTTCATCCTAAACAGTACCAGCCTAGCTTGCTGCCACTTCCCAATGTGCTCTGAATGACTATTGTGCTTCATTAGCACTCAGAGCCCATCACCTTTTCTTATTAACTGAGCCAGCTGATGACTCTGTTGGCTGAACAGTTTTAACTCCGTCTGGTAAAACAGAGTTGACAACTCCTTCTTGAGTCAGTTGCATATTTCGGACTTAATTCTGTTCTATCTGCCTTCACTGGCTGAAGAGTTAAACAGGAGGACAGAATTTGGCCTTGAAAACAAAAAAAATCCTTGGGGGAAAAAGCTTGTTAACCACATATAGGGGGGTGGCAAGGTGCTACAAGAAAGTGCTTCTGCTCCTGTGACTCCTCAGCAGACCAGCTCATTTGTAACCAAGTAGATTATAACCCCTGACACTGCTGTGTGCTTGAGATTAAATATGGAGTAAATGCAGTTTCAGGGTTTCTGACTTCAAGGAAGCTGCACAGGTGTAAATGACAATAAGATTTGTTCTTCAAAAATCAGGGGACTTGTAAAAAGGTACTGTCAACAAGATTTTGGCTCAAGTATTGGCAGAGTTGTCAAGATAATGTACATCATCCATTCTTCTCCTGTCACTACTTGTCTGCAGAGTTATTTCAAGTGCTTTGATTTACATCTGAAGTAAACAGACTTCGTGGGCATCAAAAGGTTTCGACTGGGCATCTCTGAGAACCAAACATGGCAGGTAGTGTGGACTGTGAGAATGAACTCCTCTTGTCCACATGCTCCTATGCAAAAACTCTAATACTTCAAAGAGGGTAAGGCAGATGGAAGAGGTGCGTGCAAGGTCTTTTTTCCAAGAGACACATTTTTCCTTTGTATTTCCACATCAAATGCTCATGTGCCCATGGCAGATGAAGTCAGAGGGAGAAAGAAAAGTCAGGTTATTGTTATGATTTTGATAAAAGGATAGTTCTGCCCTCTTTGCTATACTGTAAAACTACATATAATTATTGTTTTATTCCCTAAAAGTGGAAATATTGTCAAAATTATAAAAAATTTGGTATAACATAGCAATGCATTTGCTAGGGAAAGGAAACAGAAATTCATTGCAGCTCATCTGGATTTTTTACTTGCATTCCCTAGAGAGATGTGGGAAGAAGGCAGAGGTTTTTATGAGTTTCTGAAACAGGAATTTTCACAACACAGAAATATCTCTAGAAAACATGCCACCTGAAAATCCTGAAGTTATAAAATTCCTATGTCTTCATTACGACCTAGATTCTGAAGATAAACATAAAGGCAGAGGGAAACTATGTTATGAGGATTAAAATTATGTCGTGTAAGTGAACCAGGGGATATGGATTAAACTACACAGATACTGTGTCCTCTTCCAAGTTTTGGATGTTGGAAATTTATACTGAGTATGAAATTGTTTTAGGGCTCTTGTACAGGCTGAATAAAATCTATATGTTTAAATGAACTATGTTTAAATGACTGAATTTCCTGGTTGGAATATAGCCAGTGTGGTAATAAACATCATTGAAGTCATATTATTATTCTTTCCTTGAAATAAAAAATAATAACAATTCTGAAATTTCTTTAAGGATATTTTTACCAGGTAGTATAAGTTCTTGTCCTGGGTTAGCTGCTTAAACCTTTAGGAAAAGTGTAGGTTCTTGAGTATTTGCCTGAAACCCAAATAAATATTTGAAACACTGTCTATGGCCAAGGGAACTGAATAGCTGGAGTGAATTCTTTAGTTTGACCTTTTTTTTTCTTTTTTTTCCTGAGTTTCATATTTTGAGCTGTTAAGCACCTTCTGGTTTTTTGGAACAGTGCTATATTTTGTGCAGAATGCAGGAGATTCTGATTTAAATATAGTATTTATTTATGTGTAATATATTGAACTGGAATTTTTCCCTTTTATAAACAAGTGCACTAAAAGCATTGGGAAATGGGCTCTCATTAAAGTCTGGTTCTTCCTAGTGTATATACAAATGTGAGGGAAACATTGTTGTATTATAAATACACCTCTAGTTTCTCTCTGAGTTGCCCTAGCAAATAAGGCATCTTTACTTTTTCCACCTGAAAAAAAAGGTAGATTGGATCCAAAAAATGATTGTTTGGGGAGAACACTAAATTAACTTCAGTTTAGACAGAAAAATTAATCCTAACTGTTCATCCCATTTTTTAATGCCAACAGCAAATATTTCAGACACAAACATATGTCAGTGGCTCTCTAGATGTAACAAAGTCTAAAATGCAGGCACCTGGTCTCAGCGCGCCAGTCTGGACTGCCAGAGCTGATCAGTTGAATTCCCAATGAATTTAGCAGGTAGAGCAGGGTTGCCCTGAAAGGCAATCCAAGAAGTTTGTGCTGAGCAGACTGCCATCTAGTATCATCCTTTGCTTGCAAGCACATGAGAGTATGAAATCACCTCCATGTCACTTTGTGCATAAACAGACAAAGCACTGGACCCTCTCCTATGGAGACAGATTAAGAGTTGGGGTTGTTCAGCCTGGAGAAGAGAAGGCTCCAAGGTGACCTTATTGCAGCCTATCAAAAGGGGGCCTACAAGAGAGCTGGAGGGGGACTGTGGACCGGGGCATGTAATGGCAGGACAAGGGGGAATGGATGAAAGTTGGAAAAGGGTTAATTTAGGTTAGATATTGTGAATAAATTCTTTATTATGAGGGTGATGAGATTCTGGAACAGGTGTCTAGACAAATTGTGGATGCCCCAGCCAAGGCCAGGCTGGATGGGGGTCAGAGTAAACTGGTCTAGTGGAAGGTGTCCCTGTCCATGGCAAGGAGGTTGGAACTACACGTTCTTTAAGGTCCCTTCCAACCCAAATCATTCTATGATGACTTTGGGATTTAGAGAGAGGGCTACCTGACCTCCAGAACACATCAAATCTTGGCTTGAATTTAGGGCCTACGTTTCACGGGCAGAGTACTATTGACTACATGGTTTTCTAGAAAAGTCTCATGCCATACTTCAGGCATTAAGATTTATGCAATGTCAGCAGGTCAGCTTCCTTCATTACCCTCTTGGACACAACAAAATGTATCACATTTTAATTTTGTCAGTCACTGCTTCCAAAACTTTTTCTCCAAATGCAGTTGAAACAAAAAATTACTAGAGCTCTGGACTCTTTCCTAAGCTTTTCTATTCCGGTGACAAAACTTTGGATTGAATAAAACCAGGTCAGTTGGATTTTGATAAAAGAACCTCCACAACTGCATGTTAGAACTTTGATGATGGTATATGAGTATCCTCACTCCATGTTTATGTTTGCAACATTTTCAACAGCACCGGCAAGACCACTTATCGTGCTGCTGTGTTTGTATCACTGACAGGACACAAGTGTCCTTCTGATGTGATTGAGATATGATTTGTGCCAGATGTGGTTTCATATGAAGTGTTTTTACAGAATCACATCTGTCAGTATATTCTACAGCAATGCGATTTCTAACTATCTGTGTCAACAAAAACCACTTCATAATATAACTTGCAGGCGATTTTCAAGCTTAAGAAGAATTATCTTCTAGCATAAGCACTTAAGAGAATAATTTGTATGCAGTTAAAAACAGATTCTCTGGAGGCAGATGTGATTTACTCCTAAAGTAGAAGTTCAGAAACATTAGTGAGGAAAGATAGCTTTTTTTTCTATAACTGCAATCCCACTATGATAAAAAAGTACTCTTCTGGGACAGTTTACAATTTAAACCCACACATTTCTTGGCTTTTATCTTAATAAATTTCCTCTTTCTTTTTAATATCTTTGGGTGACTAAATGAAAAAAAGAAAAAAGGGAGATGTTTGATTGACATGATGATCCCTGCTAATTTAAATGTGACATTTTGGCTTCTCCTGGGTTACTTTAAAACCCATCCTGGCATCATTAAGACTGAAATTTAATTTTTAAAGTGGGAAAATATATTCTTTATAAAACTAAAATTGCCAGTCGTACTCTAAATATTTGGGTTACTTTGGAGTTTACACTAGTGGTAAAGATACACAAGAAAGACTTTGACTTGTTGGAACAAGTTCAGAGAAGAGCCACTAAGTTGATCAGAGGACTGGAGCACCTCTTGCATGAGGCAGACTCATAAAGCTGGGGTTGTTCAGCCTGCAAAAGAGAAGGCTCTGGGGAGATTTTATTGCAGCCTTTCAGTACCTAAAAGGGACCTACAGGAGAGAGGGAGAGGGACTTTTTAGAACAGCGTTTAGTGACAGGACAAGGGGGAATGGTCTTAAACTGAAAGAGGGTAGATTTAGATTAGGAATTAGGCAGAAATTCTTAACTGTGAGGGTGGCAAGGCACTGGAACAGGTTGCCCAGACAAGTTGTGAACTCATTCTCCCTGAAAGTGTTCAAGATCAAGATGGATGGGGCTCTGAATAACCTCGACTAGTGGAAGGTGTCCCTGCCCATGGCAGGGGAGTGGGAACTAAATAATCCTAAATGATCCTTCCAACTCTAAATGTTCTATAATTCTATGATTCCATTCTATGATATGCTGGATAATTTCATTAAAGACAATGAAATACTTCAATCCAGTGGGTAAGAGCAGTAAATATGGCCATGCTCTTAACTGACATGAACCAGAGCGCAAACAATGACGTCATCATAGTTTGGCTGATATTTTTGCAGTTAGATAGCTCAGAGAACAAGAATGAGGAGTGGCTGTTTCCTGTATATGGTGTACATAAGAATTAACATGATTGTGCCTGTCTGCTTAAACCAGTTTGCCTTAAGATTCTCTAATTTTCTTCCAGCTTTGATCTGTTTCCAGTTTGTGAGCATTTAGTTTTTGGCTTTTTGGGGGGGGGAGGGGTGTGGTTTCTTCATGTTCTTCATTCTCTAATGCCCAGCACAGGCATTTGCAAAAGTACATCTATTTCTGGTTTTATATCTCCTTAAGACATAGTATAACAATACTTGGGCTCTCCTCCACTGAAGTGACAGAGAACCAGAAAAACAATTTTGCTATTAATTTTCCAGGGGGCTACGTCTGCTAAGATATATTGTTCCAGTCTACCTGTTCCCTTTCAGAAACAGGATAGACCAAAAACTGCATTTTGTAAAACGAACTCTAGAGAGGCCCCAGGTTACATTTTACCATAGGCATGATGACGTTAGCTAAACACAGCAATGAAGTAAAAAAATGCAACAAGCTTTCACAAAACCCCATGGGATTAAGTTTTCAGCTGAGACTTCAGTGGAAACACGTCTGAAGTCTTATTACCTGAGTTTCTAGGTTGATATAGGTGATGCCAAAATAATAGTGCAATTCTGTCTGACAAAAGTATCACAAAATAATCATGGCTGAGACTGCTGAGTTTACATTTACTACCTCTTTAGTATCAATAAAGCATGAAGAGCTGTTGTGTCAATAATGTAAGATGATTATGTTACCTGCTTCTGAAGTTATTAATCTTTGTTGCAGTTTGCCTAGTTAAATCAGTCAACACAATCTTTTCACTGAAAGAATTTTTGTTGCCAAATAAAATCTGGTAATACACATTGACAAATCATTTTTCCATTTAAGATAATGCAATTAAAGTTGATTTCCCAGTAAATTATCCTTCTTTTCAAAAATCAGCAAGAAAATCCCTGCAGGTTCAAACCTTAATTATTTAAATGCTTATAAACTATACAGATTGTGAGGTCTGGATGAGCAAATAAATTGAGGGAATGCTGAGCCCAGGCATTTCAAAATTCTTAAGCATTTAGAATAATTACTAGGTAAACCTGGAAAGCATTTATAAAAAGGTAAGAAATGCCAGAGGGAGGTGTCCGGAACAAGGAGTCATCATCTAATCTTATTACTTATATATTTCATTAGTTAAAAAACTATGGGGAAAAGGTAATTAATGTCTTGTTTGAGGTTGTTGATTCTGTAAAGTAATGAGGAATTCTGTAAAATAATTGCAAACAAGTTTATGCTGAAGTTAACCCAGACAAGTTTCATAATGGTCATGAGGTTTTTAGACAGTTTTAGTGTATCAACGTTGGATTCATCAGTAGTACCCAGCTCATGTGCAAATCATTGCCTGAAAGAACAAATTCTTAGATGCAGTTAGCGAAAGTAACTCTGAAGAATGGAGACCTAAATCTGAAATCTGGTCTCAATGATACAATTATTCCTAGACCTGGATCCAAGTATATTATCATGTATTCCTTGTCTCTGTCCTACTTGCTGTAAAGTCTGGTTGTTTTTCTGTCGCTATTTCTTTGCTCTCCACAACAGACATTCTCAAGTCTACCTTAGGGCTTAAGTTTTAAACAGATGACTTAGATCTTCAACAAGCCTCCACACATCTCTCAAACTGATTCCTGCACAGATAGTCTCCAAAGTTAAAAAGGTTTCTAGCCTTGTCAGCAGTCCATCATTTTTCACTGTGATAGGACTTATTTCTGCTGTACAAAGAACTAAAGAAAGGAATTGTAACCTTACTTTCACAGGCACAATAGGTGGAAAAATGTGCTAGTGATATATGTAGGAGAACTCAGATAATTTGGTGAGAGGGGAATTCCCTGAATTTTACTCTTAGCACCTAGGAATCAATCAGGTCTAGAACACAGCTACAAAAAAGCATACGCAGTGTCTTGGTGCATTACCTCAAGCGTGACATTGGGCTTGGTGTCAAAAAGGGACCCCAGGTCTGGAGAAGCACCTTGGCCAAATGTAAGCCAGCTGCAGGCTGACACCCAAGATCTGAGGAGGGAGGCAGGCTGGACTTCAGAACGCCTCTGTGGAGCATGTAATTTAGGATCTGACTGAGGATTCCAAGCCCCTGATCAGGGGAATGTCTATTTCTGCATGTCTTTACATATTCCTCAGACTTGTGTGCACCTGGGGTTTGGCCTACCAGTAGGTGTTGCTTTTGGTCCACACCATGTGCTTTAAACCAGAATTAAAAGATATAATGGGATGATGAAAACTAAGCAGACGTGGAAAAAACCCAAACAAAATAATAAAATCAGGGCAAGCTGATCAATCTGTTGTCTGAAACTACAAAGCTGTGTGCAGATAAACTTCACAGCCTGGGACAGGAGTAGGTTCAAACTGGCACAGCATGTGGGCACCATGCATTTCTCCTGCTGTACTGAGGCAGTGTTGATACCTGCTGTGTTAGGGCTTTTTGTGGCAGTGCTGTGTTCCTGTTTCGATTGTACTATGCTACAGATCATGAAGCAGTATTATAAATATTACATCATAATAAAGCTATATGAAGGAAGGTACAGCATCAGTATTCTTCCATGTAATCTTGGTAAATTAATGGGATTGTGTAGGAAATTATGAAAACCAAATTTTAGTAGTGCAGGTAGACACAGCAAATTGTCCAAAAGATTATCCTAGCTTTACTCTCTAATATCCCTGGATATTAAATATCAGCAGAAAGAAAATAAGCTCTGATCCAATGTATGAAAACACAGCTCATTATGCTTAATGTTCAAAAAGCAATTGACTGAATTCTGCTATCAGTTACAGTGGCAGGGTGTGTAAGAGAGAGGGTGTGAAGTGCTGGGCATCCGTGACTTTGTTCATGTGGAAAAACTTCTGCAAGAAATTTGCAGGGATTTATTTCCCAAAATTGACCTAGTCTTTCCCCATTTCTCTCTTGCAGTTGTGTCCAGTATATGTACCAAAATAAGTCAGTTTTGATATGTTTCTGTGTAGCCATTGCATGCAAACACACGAAGTACTCATGGAGTATTAATGAGGTTGTGTTCACGATCTTCATCTGGGTGGAAATGCTCCCAAAGCATTGCTCTTTCAGGAATTTATAATGATGTTCCTACTTCCTAAATCAGGAATTACACATATGAAAGCATAGTAATGTGTTTGTAAATGAAAACTTAAAAAAAAAGAAGAAAACATACATGATATGTATGCAGTCTTAAGCTGCGCCAGGGAAAATATAGGTTGGATATTCAGAAAAAGTTTTTTTAGAAGGAGTGGTTAAATATTGGAATTGTCTGCCCGGGAAGGTGTTGGAGTCACCATCCCTGGGTGTGTTTAAAAAAAGATTGGACGTGGTACTCAGTGCCATGGTTTAGTGGAGGTGTTGGGGCATGAGTTGGACTCAATGATCTTGAAGGTCTCTTCCAACTTAGTGATTCTGTGATACATTCCAAATCTTCTTCTCATTATTTATTTCTGTGTTAAAAGTTGCATTTATTTCTAAGAAATTTCTCGTATTACACCTGTAATGGACTGTTTAAGAGACTAGATTCCACTCTTGAAAATTTGTCCTATCTACTGTTTGATGTGCCCTACCTCTCAGCCCAGGTTCACCAAGGTATATGAAGAGATAACTTTGCTTTGCCTCCAGTGAAATTACATATTAATTTAAAACATGTAACCAAGGAAAAATAGTGTTCAATTACCATTAAAATTTAATATAATTGCGTAAGTGTTTTCTAGCAGTGTCAGGCTGAGGATACAGAAGTACAGAGCAAAATACTCAAGTATGAAAGCTCATTATTATTATTTCCCCCTTGAACAAATATGAATAATTAACCTCAAGGTTAGAGGCTTACTACTAACTTTATATTCCTTTTTTCATTGCTCTACATTAAAATATATATAAGGGCATGTCTATATGTGTATAATGCGTTGTGTTCATGTATTTAAAGAGCATTAAGTGCAGAGCTGGGGCTTAAAATGGGCTTAAGTAACTCAAAAGTCTCCCTGTCATTGTTTTTTAATAACATTTTGGCATCCCAGTACTCAGTACTCAGTACTTAGTACTCAGTACTCAGGTGCTGCAAAAAGTTTTCCATTCAGTCCCTTGTTAGAGGCCAGCACTATGAAGTGTAGGGTGGTGGTTGGTGATATGAGTTCTTTCCAAAGCTGTGCTTTGATGAGCTGCTTCCTGAAGCAGAAGAACTGCCTTGACCTCTATTTAGAGTCACTCCATGTCCTGGATGTTACATCCCTTCCTCTTTGTTAAGCTCCAGAAACTGGATTTGAATATAGCAACTGTACCATATTTGGTGTTCTCTGCTGAATATGAAGAGATGTGGCTGCGATCTTAAAAACCTAAACAACTACTCTAGAAATAGTGGCCCTTTACTGTGAGCCTGCATCAAGCACAGTCTTTCCAAGAAGTTTCTTACTATTACTTATGTTCTTAGCTCATGTGGTTTCTTGTACTTTGGGTTTGGTTGGTTGATTGTTTTTTTTAACATGCTGAGCGTGTCTGGAGACTAATCTGAGAGAAATCAGCTTTTTTATTTTTTCAATTAAACATTTTTATGTGACTCTGAAGCTAATTTTTTTCAACAGAAGTTTCCTTGAGTTCCTGAGTTCTGGAGAGAGAGAAGACAGGCAGTGTGTTCTCACCTATAACTTGAAAATAACTCAATACAGGAGATCATATTCTGTGTCCTAGAAATCATTGACTACTCTCTGGCTGTAATATCTTGGATTTGGAGTTAGTTTGGTTTTGGTTTTTAATGGTCTCCATGATTTTTAAGGTCTCCATTTTACTTCAGATGGGAAAGAAGGCAAAGCTTTTGGAATGGGAAAGCATTCTCTTCTTACTCCCCTGCCTTTCCTAAAAGTGTCTTGTAGTAAGAGCAGCAACCCATCTTCCCAACCTCCCTGATATACAGCAGAGAGTGTTTCAACAGGGAGCTGGGCTCTAGAAACCCTCCAAACTCCATCAAAACTGGAATTTTCATCAGGATTTTGCCTCCAAAGTAGCACTGTGTATAGCCTTAGGTGTAGTTGCTCCAACAGATGGGAGAGATTTTTCCTTGAAGTTCTGATTGCTTTAAATATCAACATGCACTGTGTACATAATATTGATGAATAAATGTTATTTAATCAGATATTTTCTTCAGAAAATAAATGTGTGACTTTTAATAGTAAAACAAACAAATGTGTAGAATGTATAAAGCATTATTACTGAAAAATATACTGGACTTTAACTTGTTGTGAAAAATCTGCAGGACCACAGGGTTGAAAGACAATTAAATTTTGCTATATCACAGTGATCTCCAGTGGCAAAAATATCAGAAGGGATCCAAGAGAGATAAAATTAGAACTACAGGTACAGAATTCTAGATTTCTCCTGTGAATTCACTCATTCATGTATTTTTAAAATTGGAAAATATTTTCATTTATATTGCCTTGATTCCTGTCCCTTCTTAAAGAAAAAAGTTCAAATAAGCAAAACCCACAACAGAAAAAACCACCAAAAACCTCTCAAAACATCTCCAGAAACAAGTTAATATTCTTTCTGCAGAATCACTGCACACAAGTACAGCTCTATTCTAAATCTGCTCTTTGTCATCTAGTAATGTTCAGTGTTCTGTTGTTCCTTCATCTGCATCTGCATGGGTGGTTTGCCTTTAACTCAGAAAATTTGAAGGTCTCAGCCTGAGTTCTGAGGTGTTCTGCTAATTGCTGCAGAAAGATCTATGAATTAATCAGGAAACTTCATGTTCAAAATACTTGTAAATCACTTCAAAATTACTTTAGGTGAAAAAAATTTAAAAAAAGAAGCAAGTTTCTACTCTTTTTTTTTTGGTAATTTTTACTCCTTATTCAAAGAATTCAGCCAAAGATTATCTTCACCTATCTTGTAAATTGTTCAGGAAAAACAAAATAACCTGACAAAATCCTCCAACATTGACTCCTCCCTCGTGATTGGCCTTGCCTTACACTTTACTCTTCTCTGAAAGAACACATTTCTATATCTGATGGTTGAAGTCCCAAGGAACTCTTTAGCAGCGCTCTTCCCCATGAAATACAAAGTGTTCAGGGTTCAGACTCTGAGATATGTGGCCTTCTGAAAAACTGCAATGGAGCAATTTACTCAGCTTCTTCTCAGGGTAATGTTGAAGTACAAAGCCACCATATGACCATAGTTTTGACACTGAAAATATACTGCTGAACCACTGGCTTTTAATCTTTGGTTTGCATCCAAACAAGAAAAACAAAGGTCCAGTGAAACAGTAGGTTTTTTGGTGAATTCAATCTCATGGACTTGGGCTTCTTTTTCTACATTTTTTATTAAAAATACCTCATGAGCTTTCTGAGGCCAAATGGTTTATAAATGAAAAGCATGATTCTAAACCAAACATTGGACTTTAGCTCTTTAAGGTTATGTGCAAAGAACTATCTTACTTTCTGATCTTAGTTTCTTTTCAAACACAGTTATTAACAGTCTCTATTTCCTGTATCCCTTTTTTTCATTGCTTCTAGCTGCTTACCTGGAATGGCCTGCACATCACAAGTATTATCTGCACCTCTCTTCAAACTGAATGCAGGTCAGAAAAAAAAATTTTAGTCTGCAGGTGTCACTCCTCTGCTGTCTTATCTGATAGGGTGCAGTGAGACTTTGCTACCTTGTGATAAGTCAAACACTTCCCAGCTGAGCCTGGCCAGAGTGACTCCAGTGAATACACCAGAGAAATGCAAACTGTGACATTTCCCCCTCAGCCAGGAGGAGAGAACCCTTTTCACATCCCACAGGTGAATCTCAGAAAACATGCAATGCTCAAAACAGGGTGTGGAAATATGGTGAAATGCAAAGAACAATAGCTAAGCTTAAGAGAGACTGGCATGAAAAACTGGGACAGCAGAGAGGTTCATATTCCTAGTAGTTAAAAAAAAAAAAAGCATGATTCTGTAAGTGTAGAAATCAGTGTTGCTGTACCCAAGAAACTGTAAAATAAATCATTCAGATGAGATATATAGCTATAAAGTCTAGGCAGGGCATGAAAGGTCATGGTTCTTATTTGAAGGGCAGTCTCAGTATAAAGAATGTTATGAAGGCTGGAAATTATACAGAAATATCTTTAGCCTGAGACTCATAAGGGAGGCACAAATGCTTCCCCTCCTTAACTGAAGGATCTACAAGTAGCACAGGATCTTCAGAGAACACAGGGTTCCATTTCCTCACCAGACTTGTGACACACAGACTTCAGAAATTTTGTGTCAGTCTAGCATCTCATCAAAACAGCAAAAAACACTCTGATAATTTTTCTCCTGATTATGATCATGCATAGTATATTAAGTCTTCTTTGGGGAGATGGCATTTTTCTCATTTTTGGGCGTCTCATATTTTTCCAATGAATAACAAAATTATAGGTATAAATGCTGAAACAGTGGAGCATTGACAGAAAGTTCAATGAGTTTAACTATTTTTCTCTGAGAAAATTTCTGTCAGCTCATATTGCAGCTCTCTAGGTTGAAAATGCATCTTTCATCATGGGTGAGATCCTCATCTTGCTTTCCTTGTATGTCAGTTCAGAGCTGTTCCTTTGACTGAGGTAAAACAACTGTGACATTGCAGTACTGGAAGAAAATTCAGATTCTATCCCCAGCAAGTTGCACAAATTTTTATTTGTCTCTCTGTGTAGGGAAAAAAAAAGCCGTATATTTTAGGTTTGGGGTTTTTTTTCCCCAATGGATTAAAGGACTGAAAAATCTTACTCTAACAAGACTGAATGCACTTTAGTATTCACAATTCATAAAAGCCCTAACCAGTTTCCCATTCCTTCAGTGTGTGTTTGGAAAGTTTAATGAACTCCTTTTAGCAGTGAATTCCTCTTTACATGTCTAATCTGACATATAGCCACCAGAGAAGAGATTTCAGCTGGTAGTCTTAAGACTGAAGGCCTAAATTTTTTAGGATGTTAGTCATTTACTTAAAGTTAGGAGATAATTCTGAACTTCCTCCTTTCCTAAGCTGCAAAAGTAAGCTAATTAGTGGGGATTTTTTTATTATTCCACAGCTTTTTGAAGAAGAATCAATTCCTGTCTGAAAAAGAAATTATTTTAGAAAAAAAATTAGAAGAGGTTTTTGCCACTTTAAAATAAAGCATAAATAAAGAAGGTACAAGATCGGGAAAAGTTCAGGGCAATATCAAAGGAATATGTCTGATATCAAAGACTGAAGTTTTTAAACCTTTGGCTAATGTTCAGTCACCGTGCTTTACTGAATTAATTAGATAGTTTAAAGCTATTCTGGCATAAGTAAATGCTCCTTAACGCAGGAAGCCTCAGCAAGAACTTAGTTCTAGTGAGTTATGATATCTCCTAGAGATCCCCATTTTAAATTCCAAAGAGCTTTCAGCAGAAGCACATCTGCTTTCCCATTTGCTGTGGAGGGGGCTTATAGTGAGCAGGGATGTAACGTGCGACTTGACTGTAGTAACATTCTGATGCACTGACCACATCTAGGATGCATTCATAAATTCTTCCCAGGCAAGCCTTAGAGGACATTTAAAGGGAATTGCATCTTTATTGCTGTAGCTACAAAGAAAAATAAGAGCTGGCCTTTGCCATTGCATTTAAGTTAGATTAAAAAGGTGAAATCTTGCAATTTTGCTTTTTTTTTTTTTTTCCCCCTCTAGTCATCCTATGTCAGCTATTTTTCATTAACTGATTTTTTCTGGGTAGAACAGATCTTCGATTCCACCAAGTCCAGACAAGCAATTCAAGGATGGATGAAGAAATTTAGATTATTGCCTTATCTCTTCAAGATGGCTGAGAGGTGACAGGAGAGAGGAGGTCCACAAACTCCTATTGTCACTGTGGTAAATTTTTCATTATGCTTAAAATATGCAAGCAGGGCTTTGTACAACAGCACACTGAAGGCTTGAAAACTAGTGTAGTGTACTTCACAGGGATTTCTTCCAGGGATTTATTTTCCTATGTTTTACAGCCATTTTTAAAAATTAATTAGTCAGTGACTTAAACCTAGCTCTCTGTGTCAGAGGTCAAACTTGCAATGATTTCAGCCCTCTCACATTCATGCCTCAATAAAAGTTATTTGTTCCATATAAGCATACAAACCTTTGAATACTTCTCTGCATCAAAACTTAACTCTAGACCTTTTGAACTACCCTCAGTACTACTACAAATCTAATCCATTCATGAATATTCATCTAAGGTAACAGTAATTGTGATGCTATTGTGTCACTTCTACATAATTGAAGGCTCTTCAGCAACACCTGTGAAACCTGTCTGACTTTTAGACTAAGCATAGCTATTTTTTTTATGTTTCTATTTTATTGCATCACAAATATCACCCTGGGAACATGGTCAAACAGATGATTTTGAGAGTTGCCCTCTAAAGAAATGAGGAAAACATAAAAACATTCTTCAGGGAAAAGTAAATTAGAAGGATTGGTTTCATTAGAAGGCACATAGGCTTTTGTGATCCATCTGTTGGCAGTAGCTCTCCTTACTAAATAGACCTGTATAGTAAAGAAAGAAAAAATAGAAAAGGCAAGTTTACAAAAAACCTTTGGGAGTTAAAAGTTAGGCAGAAATTGCAGTTTCAAGTTCTTAGAATTGTCCCAGTGAGAGAGAAAATAGGATCTGTCCTGTGCAGAACAGGGGCTTTTTCTTAAGCCACCTGTCAAAAATCTCATGACAGACTGCTGAAGGACATGAGACAAATTAATGCAGACCCTCTCCATCTTCAAGCCTCAACACTGCCAGGGATTCCTTGCCCGCACCAGGGACAAAGTCCTTCAGGAGGAACCTGTACTGATAGCTACTTTGACAAAGGGGGTCAGACAGGTTCTTTCTTCTTTTCTCTGACCCTTGGGTCAGCCTTTTGGTAGAATGGTGCTTTTAGTGAAGTTTATCCTCTCTTTCCCTGCAGCTGGCTGCTCTGAGAAGTAACAACTCTAATTCCTGCATTGGGTGGGCCAGTGGCCGGCTTTTGGCTGGGCTTCCTCCTTGTCAGGCCTATTGCATCCACCTCTCCCTTAGAAGAAAATGATGCCTTGGCTCACTTTTTCCCGGTTTTGGAATACATGTTTTTTTTCTGGACGCTACAAGCTCCCATCTGATGGCCACCAGCATTACTGTTTCTATAGGCCTGAAATTGGTATGCAAAATCTCTATCCTCATTACCAGCCAACCTTTTCTCATGTTTTTAAGCTACCATGGAAGCTGCATCCAATTGTCTGGTTAGCTACAGCTATGGGAGATAATGAGGCCATTTAGCAATCTTTCCAAATTGCTACCCCATGGGACTTTTTTCTTGGCTTCACTTTTTGTTAGCCTAATTTTGTCTGTCTGTAAGCTGTAAACCTGAAATTTCATGAATTTTGACATTATCGCATACAGAAATCTTGCAGAGAACTGCACCAATTCAAGCCAAGAGAGGTACATTCTTCAGGACTAGAATGAAACATTTAGATGCATAGAAAATTCCCAACCAGGGATGGTAAAGCTTTTGGCTGGAAGACCTGAAAATCTACTTGTTCCTTCAATTAACAATATATGAAATGGTGCTTTGGAGAACTGTTTAGAGTGAAAGATAGAGAATGAAAGTCAGAGTGATACCAACTGTAATGTCTGAGGAATATTTGAAGAACAAAGGTAAACAACATCTGGAATACAGAAGACTTGTCTAAAGGCATTTTAGATGGTTTTCACTGGATATGGGGAAGAAGTAGATTGGAAAAAAACCCAGAAATGTTCTGAAAGTACTGAAAGTGTTCAGAAGGGTATTTTTAGTCTGGCATTTCTGCATGCTTTGCAGGAGTCCATATGCCAGGTTTACTTTGATGTTTTAGAACTTTAATTAAGCTTAAAGAAATTAATCTTTAAATCCTGTGAAAACACTTTTCTTCAGCATCCTTGTGTTAGGCTCAGTACAGTGTCTTAAAAGACAGAGTTTTCAAGGTCTCCAAGATACAGAGCCAGAACATTAGCTTCAAAGAAGGTAAAGCCAGCAATCCTTCTATGCTCAGTCATTTGTCTTTGGCCTGACCTCATTTCCCTACCTTAAACATCTCCAGCCACAAATGTTAACACAGGCAGAGCAGGGACTGCAGAGATGCTCTTGTCACAAAGAAATCTAATCTGCCAGGGCTCTGTATGGAGGAAAGCCCTTTCTTCAGCTTTGCAGAATACACACACATGTTCTAGCCCCAGATTGTGTTTAATCTACTAGCTCTGCTGGTACAGAACAAACAGTTCACTGGAGACTCTTCTCAAGCCAAAATCCTGAAAAGCCCACACAGGACATTTTGCTGGGGTGAAGGATCATGTAAAATGTAAAATAGCCACTCCTAAATTCCTGATTAGAAACCCCAGGATACTGCTTTCTATCCTTCCCTTGCAATCATGAAGGTAGATTTATTAATATTTCACACTTCAGTAATATTTCAGGCAATGTCACATGAGAATAAAGCAAAAATGCACTTCTGAGCTACTTTAGCGACATCTCTCTAACATCTTTGACACGCAAGGCACAGATTCATCTTTTAGATGATTAGATAACTGGATTCTTTTTCCCCTTTGATGTCTAGCAGCTGCTTGCTCCCTTTTTGAGTCCTAGATGCATAATGTATTGCTTCTTTAGTGGTTCAGTGGTAAGTTCGGAATTGCTTCCTAGTCTTCCATCAAATATGAGTCATAGGCCAAGTCTGCCTTAGATAACCTGCTGAGATTGTGGTATTTGGTCCAGCTTGAATCCAATGAGGAATATTCGAAAGCTTTATGGATTTTTTTTTCCTTTTCTTTTTTTTACCCTTCCTCTCCTCCATAAACCTCTAAAACTGTAAGAAAAATTATTGCATTCCTGACAAGCCTACGTTAAATCTTTCAGTCTTATGTAACTTTTTGCAATATATTGAGAAGGAGGAAATTCTTCCTAGTTGTAATAGGTGTAATATTAACACCATTATGGTGTTATTTCAGCAGTCATGTTCATAACAGGACTCTATATATAAAAGCATTTTTTTTCTTGGTTATTTATTATTCTCTCTGAAATGGCAAACAGATGTTAAAAACAATGGAGAGCATTTGTTTCAACTGTTATTTTGCCTTTCAAATGGAGCAACTGTATAGACCAACATGAACATTGCCTATTTAATGCTGCATGATACAGAAATGGAAAATAAACATTGATTTACCACACATGTCCATGCATACCTTCTTGCAATGAAATCTGGTAGATTTCTGGCAGTTGCAGCTCATGATAATGCAGCAGTACACCACAGATTTAGTTCATTGATGTACCTTTTTAAGATTTTGTCCCTTTCCAGTGTAGAAGAATATTTATTTTTGATCCAATCTACATCATGAAAACTGGCTAAGCAGACCTGATTGTTTGGCCAATCATTTAATTTTGTGCAATTCTTGTCTTCTATTACACCTGATTGAATCAACTCTAACATCCCTGACTGCTTTCTAAATACTGTCTAGCTGAATTTTGGACTAATTCTCATTTTTTCCTTGAAGGTACAGGCACAGAACAGTTTGGGCTTTTATAAGAGGATCCTGACAATAATGGATTTTGTTTGTTACTAAATACATTCAGGTAAGCTCTCTCCAGTGTTAAGATATTTCCTTGGAGTAAGATTCATACTACCCATGCCATACAAATGTTATTACTGCACACATACTGCTAATCTAAACATGGAAGTTTAACTTTTGTGCATTACCTTTTCCAGGTCAATATGGGTTAGCTGGGCATTATACAGAGCAAAACATATTTCTTTTGCATTTTTGCTAAAGTAAAGACTGAGCATCTCAGGTTCCTAAGAGATGAGACATTTACAACTAAACCTAAAGTGAGTAGACCTATCTTTTGCAAAATACACCATCTGCATCTCAATCTATATCCATCACTTTAGATAAGCCAATGTTGAAAATTATGTATAAGCTGACTTAGAAGATAGTCAACCTCTTCACAGAGAGTGAATTTATTGCCATTATAATGCTAACCATGGGATCCCCAAAGACGCACCATTGCAGAGTTGATAATGCAGGTACCATTAAACTCAATTCCTGCCAGAAGATCACTGGCCTGCTGGACACACCTCTTTGTCAAGGATTATTCCCAGCTACAAGGTCACTTGAGGATATTTACCATCCTACTTGCCAGTCTTCAGTTTTTAACCCATCCCTCCCAACAGAGTAATAACATGAGAAACTCACCTAAAAAATAAAAAAAAGAGCAGTCATTCTCCAGTTGATTAAAAAAAAATCCTGCTTGGTTTATAAAACTTTGATCTGGTTAGAAACTTCTGAAGCATCAGTTCTGTCTCACAGTCCTACTGTAAATGCAATGTTTCCAGTGTTTTAATTTGACCAATGCACCATATTTTTCCTTCTCTGAACATTAAGTTTGCAAGTTGTATTCACACTACTTGCTTTGGTCATTGCCACTAGATTTTCTTTGAAGCCATATTTGTAGGAACAACTCAAACTATATTCAAATATACTGTCTTAAAAGGTTTGGAGGTTGAATGGCAGACAAAGTGGTAAGTTAGGAAGATAATAGCAGACTAATTGTCTTGAGGACCAAGTCTTTTAATGTGAGACTGGTAAGACGATTATTTTCTAATTAATTTTTTCCATTCATTTTCCATCCACCGAATCCTCTACATCCTGAATAATGACAGAGGTTAAAATTCGAGTAGGCTATATAATGCTAAGGCTTTATGACATCACCACAGATTCACAGAGCATCACTAAAATAAAGTAAAAGATCATAGTTTGGTTTGAATTTATATATTCATTATTAATTGATTTGTTTTCTCTTTGATTTTGGCGAAAATATCTTTCCTCATTGGTAATGACACATATATAGTCTTATTCTCCACTTGTCATTACATTAAGCACAGAAATGTAAAAGAAGCAACAGATTGATTGTGTGTTGACATTCACTCAGTAGCAGCAGATAAGTAGAGGTTCTTTTATTGTTGTTTAGGGCTTATGTTTATCTCTGGATAAACTTCTTTCATTTTGGGAAAAAAAAAAGTGTATTTTCATCTAATTCAGTCACATGGTACTGAGTTTTATTTTACAACCATCATCTCGTATCAGTGCATACTTTCTTTCATTTTGCAGCAATGATATCAAAACCCCTTAGTCTGTGATGTCGTTTAATGAGTTTTGCTCTAATTTAGCAGCGTTCCAGGCTGAAATCCACTCTGGGATAGAGCTATCTTGAATTCTGTAGTCAATTCTAGTCACTCATTTAACAAAATCAATTTAAAGGCAAGATATGCCTGAGCAGGAACTGAACAAAAGTTAACTGATGAATTTAAGTATTTGCTCTTGGTATGCAGAAGTACTTTCAATTTCTTTGCACAAAGAGGGTAGTTTTAAGTATGCAGTCAAATCACCTGTAAGGAGGAATTCTCTGTGATGAGAGACTCATATCCTTGCAATATAATGCAGAGAATAAAGTAAACTGCCTTCCTGCAGAGAACAATTTTCCCTACATTTTTTTCTAACAATGGAATCATACACAGTGCACCAGGCATTCCCTATGTTAGAATCAGCAACTGCATATTTGACCTGGGCAAGAAGTAGAATCATAGCATCATTTAGGTGGAAAATGACCATTGAGTCCCATTGTTAAGCCAGCACTGTTATTGCCACAAAGTTATTCTAGCAGCACAATATCTTTCTCAGAAATATGTTTTTTAGACATATTTGATTTCATATGTATTAGTCTAACATTTCTTCCCTCCCCTCAATTTAAACAAATTATTAATTGCTGTATGTGGTTTTAAACAAGAGGTAGTAGATAAGTAAAATAAAATAGAAAACATTGTGCACTAAATTAGACCTCTTTGGTAAAAGTAATTTTATGATGTTATTATTCTTTTCTCTACAAAAAGTATGGTTAATATCTGCCTGTCTATCTCGGCAAGCTTTAAAAAATAGTGCCCAAAAGAAATCACAGGTTTACTTCAAGCACTCCAGTAAAAACAGATGAAGGAATACATTTAAAACTGCGTCTCATAAAGTATCTTGCAGATGGATTAGCACAAATATCTGCTAGTAGTAGTAAATTTGCTTTTCAGATTTGCAATTATTGTCACAAGCCAAGTGCCACCATCCTTATTCCTATATCTTCAACCAGAGTGTTATTGCAGCATTCTGGCAACTATTATTCCCTAGGTAATATTATCTAATAATTAGGGGTGTTGCAAGCTTGGCACGTATTCTTTCAAATTCTAAAGAAGAAATGTACAAAGCAGAGAAATTATATTGGCATCAATAATAGATGAAGGATTTGTTCTGATGGAATTATAACAAGTAACAGGCTGTCATGCAAGGATTTATAAAAAGCAGTTCAAAATTATCTTTCCAACTTGTATACAAATGCATTTTTGGACATGACTAATCAATGTGCAAATGTTGAAGATAATATGATTTCAGGGTCATAGGCCCTCTGATGATGCAGAAATCACAGGCTTACTAAACAATACACTCTTTCCTGAAGTGATATGTATCTTTTATAGGCATTTGTTACAATTCAATATACCTTAGAGAACATTTTTTCTATTTTCTCTTTTGATTTGATGGGTTTTTACATCATATTCAGAGTACTTTCATACATATAAGAAAAGAAAATTCAACAAAAAACCAAGCTCAACATAATGAAGTCTCTGAACAAATGAAAATATTCTTCATTTTAAGAGCAATATTTTAGATTTTCAAGCTCTTTGAAAAGAGATTTAAACAAAATGTGAAGAACATATGATTGGTGTCATTTTAGTAGTCTTTTAAAAGGAAAGTTTTATGTTTGTTGAAACACTTTTCTTTCTACCCAATCTTCTTTCAGCTGGCTTTTTTTTTTCTTGTGAAGATTTCCATTTAGACCTTTCCATTAATATTAAAAGGAATTAAATGAAACACATCTTAATTAATTTTCTCCATTGAGATTGTAATATCTACATTTTCCTTATAGAAAGAAAATAATTCCCACTATATTTACCCACATCTCTTGGTATTTTTTCTTTTTTCTGGTCTAATTAGTTTCTTAAGTAATCCAGTTTTATTTCTACCTAAACCAAGGGAGAAACATCTAAGTGTTTCATTATACGCAATTAATAATCTCATATATTCTTGAATATAATAAAAAATATAAATCTGCTGTAATGATACACTTTGAATATTATAAACACACTGCTTCCAGTGTTATTTCAAAACCAGTAAAAATATTTTTTTAAAACTAAAAGTCTTCCTCAGCAAAGAAGTAGGACATTTAGATATTCTTTAGCAATAAAACCCACTGATAAATCAGCCTTATAATTAATACCATTGAAATGAAATATTTGATGAGAAAATTATGGCAAGCAAAGATTTTCAAGCATAGAAAATAATGTCATTAGAGCAAAACCTGTTAACTCACTGTTGAACTTCCGTTTGCAAGTGTCTGTTTCCTTGGATAGACAGCCCCTGCCTGCATTTGTAAGGTAATCTGCCATTTCTTCAGTATGCATTGCTTCACAATGCCTCAACACAATGCTTCATCTTCCACTGCCTCACAACCATTTTTGGAGGTGTGCTCAGGTGTGTGCCCAGGTAGAAGCCTGCAGGGTCAATGCCTGTTGCTCTCCCCTTCAGCCATCAAGCAGAACCTGAGCGTGGCAAACATAAATAACAGCTGAAGCTATCTAGATAGGGCTTAGGGTCAAATGAAAAAAAGATGAAATTGTGGTGAAATATGGATTTTACCATCTCTGAAATACTCTGTCAAAAATGTTAATGTTGTGTTCATATATAAATATGTGCATTTAAGGCAAATTTGTCTTATATTTTTGTCATATAATATTTCTTTACCTATTAAAAAAAAATCAGTGTATTTATTCAGCCATAATATTCCAGAAAATAGTAATTTAATTTATATGTGCACTGTTGTCCCGTCAAACTTTCTATTAGAAATTTCCTGTAGGTTTTTCACAGATGTGAGGGACATTACACATGCAGATCATGTTCAGCCTCTATAAAAAACAGTAAGGTCTCATGGAACTACACCATAATCTGCTTTGAAGAAACACAAGATGGTAAAACACTGAAAATACTGACTCATGAGGTCTGTGCTTGAGAGGAGCCTTTATAAAACCGTCTTTTTTGTTTCATTATCAGAGATACTGAGTGGGTATTCATAGAGAGGTATTTGCTTATGTTGCACTTCCAGAAAATTATTAAAATGTTATTTATCCAATTACCTAAAACTTATTCTTTGGGAAATACTGATAGAAGCATCCTTGTCTACTATGAGTCTGTAATGTTCTTTATTCTTTTACTTTTTCTCTTATTTTAATGTAAGTACTGTTCTATGTTGCTCTCTCTCACACACACATACACAAAATAAACTGACTCCTGTTGATGTGTTCTTGCAAAGGGAATATTCAGGATGTAAAAAACTACAGGAGAACATCTATTGGAAGTGCCAGAGCTCTGTGACATGGAAGTCTATGCCCCATGTCTAACAAACTACCATTTTTGTTTCTTGATATGTGTGTTTTCTTTGCACAGGGGAAGAGGAAAAGGAAAGATGACAAAGAAAATGAAGGAGGGGAAGCAACTGTTGAGTTTTTACAGTTAATTGAACCTCTACAATATTTGTACAAAAGAAAAATGTCAGATGCTCACCAGCTATAAATCAACATTACTTTTTGTCACATAAATAAATTGCATTGATTACAGAATCCACAGAAACTTTTGTATTCCGTTGTTAAAGTGTCAAAGATGTACATATGGGCGTGGTAGTGTGCTGTAAAAGATATGTCTTTTATCAGATGAACACCTCAGCAAAACTTCTTTGAAGGCAGTCGATTTCCCTGGGAACTCAGTAGAATCCTATAAATTGCAGTAGTTCTGTTCTTCAAGTCTCTGCAGAGATTATCATGAACAATTTCACACATCATTGCCAAATGAGAGACATGCCTTAATCTAACCACATGCAACGCTGGAAGCAAACCACTAGAACCCTTATCAGACATATTGAAGAAGTTACAGCACTTTATAGTAGCTTGTCCATAGTGGCATAACTTAGTTTTCCTTCATTATTGTACATCTGACCTTGCATAAGTATGTAAATACAGTCTGTTTTTGAGAAGAATTACTATTGCATCTTGCTAATGGCCCCAGGAATCCCACTTCTAGCCACATTTCTCCTACTCTCTATCAAAGCTCATGTCACTCACAGACTGCAGAGACTTTACTTTCAGGTAAGTGGAGAGATGGACTTTCAGTGTCAGTGAACAGCTCACACTGGCTTCAGTGGGAATTTTGGGTGCAGAGTAAGACCCTGAATCCAAAGAGATAAACACAACAAAATATCCTGTGAAACCCATGGGTGCCCCAGGAGATGAGGATGCTAAGAGGTCTTTAGATTCAGCCTTTCAGGGCCATGTCCTGGTACTAATGGACAAAGTTTCCCCAGCACTTGTACCCATGGAACTGCTGAAAAGGGAGGCAATATGCCATCAGAGAATTTACTGAGAATATTAAAGACATTTTATGAGGGTCAGCCTGAGATAAGTCTTTTATATGTTTAACAAAAAAGAGGAATATAAGTATATTATATCAGAGAAGGGAAAAATACCTTCTTAAAATTAAACAGAATATTCCTGTGATTATTTAGTGTTCTATTTTAAGCCTATGACAGACTTCAAAAATTAACTGATGCCTCCAAGCATTCAAGTAATGGTGCTCTCAAAGCTGTGTTAGCCACATAATTCAGTGAAATCCAGGGGGGATACTTAATACAAACAGAACCCTGGAAAATGTTGTGGTCAGCATCAGCACACCAAGTAACTGCAGTAAAAATGGACAGAATTGATGGTATAGAGTGTTTCAACTTAGAGTTAGCAATTATATGGGATTGTTTGCATTGCCTTCTTCAGTGCAGCTTAATATAAGTCAACATTCTATTTCCATCTGTTTGAGAGATATATCATTTGGGGAGCAGTTTGTTAAATAGCTGTAAATAGAAGTTTTATTACCCTCTCTGCAATGCTTTATATCACTTTGTTTTGCTGGAGAAAGGTGAGCCCTTGCTGCTCTGCTGATTCCTTACTCTGCACCTGCAGAATCCACCCCACAGTTTCTGGGAAAGGGTACAGGAGCAGAGCTCTCTGTGTTTTTTCCCATATTTTT
Organism: Petroica traversi; assembly: GCA_025920805.1. Taxonomy (NCBI): domain Eukaryota; kingdom Metazoa; phylum Chordata; class Aves; order Passeriformes; family Petroicidae; genus Petroica; species Petroica traversi. Next base: position 871,567 of record JAHLSL010000012.1, read on the forward strand.
CTTCATATTGAAATATCAGGTCCTAAGACAGCTAGAGAAGTAAACAGGTGCTTAATACTTTCTTTCCTATTGCTCCTACTTCTTTTTTGGTGCTCAGGATCCCCAGAATCTAAGCATACCTGAACTCTTATGGCTCAGCTGTATCTTATCCCTTGATTTTCTGTTTCTCCTCCCTTTTCTGGATGAGTTTTATGGCTGTATTCCAAATATGTACTATTTTCTTTTTTTTTTCATTCTTCATCTTACTTTCAATTACACAGCCTTTCAGTCTCTGTGTCATAGATCTCTCTTCTCTGCTTTTTCCATTGTGATACCAAATCTCTCAGTGGGCTGCTTTTCAGAACGGTATGCAATTTGTCACACACATGCATAAATTGTTCTACACCATGGGGGAAAACAATAATAATAATAATAATAAAATATGTAAAAGGAGTGAAATCCTTTTACATATGTGTGGTGATTAGACTTCCCTGAAAAACATATCAATATCAGCAGCCTGATTCAACCACTGATTGCTCTCTCCACAGGAATCATACAGACATGTAAAGGAATTTTTGTTTAATGCCATAAAATGATCCTCTTTAAATTTGGTTCAGGATGCTAAGTATATATATATATATATATTTTTTTTTTTTTTTAATTGGTCATTCCAGTGTTCCTTGGCTTCAAATAGGAGTCCTAATAATGACAGCACAGCCAAAATATGTTTCCCCTCTCAAAGTGGAAAAACTTACATGCTCAGAGACTCCTCTTTCAAGGGTGTACCAGCTTTGCCACAACATTTATTTTTCTCTGGCATATTGCTTTGTAGCACTCTCCAGTTTTTGTATTGGCCTCCTGAGCTTTACAGTAATGAAAATCTAGAGTAGTTTATAGCAAATAGTATAAATTTTATATATTACTTAGTCCTGTATCATAAGACTACCTAGAGGTCATAGCCTATGCTGTATCCTCTTGCACCTCGGACTGTACAAATCCCTAATAAAATGTACCTATTCACCCTGAGATTTTAAACAAACAAGGTACAGTGTGAAGGAGGAAAGATACTTAAGCCCTTTTTGCATGTAAAAAACTGAGAAATTAAGAGGCTTACCAAGACAGAAAAATTGTCCACACAGAAGTCTAGAATGGCAGCAAGTTTCAGAGAAAATGCTTTTCTTCTTGATGACATGTCAAATATGCTTGACTATTTTGGTCTTGAAAAGGTAAAAATAAACAAAAAATGAATGACAGAATACGAGAACAAATGTATATATGTTAGAGTAGCAAAAAATAAAGCAAAGATATATAATTTTCTGAGAAAATAGAGCTTTAAATTTTCAGCTGTTCTACTCATAAAAAGTCAGGGAGAGTTAACCCTCTGAGCTTCTGAGAGACAAGAGTTTGAAAATCAATGGGATTTGGAGCAGGACAAATGTCAGGTATTTTCATATTTGGTAAAGGACACTATATTTTCAGTTTGGTTTTAATTCAACCTGGAGAGAGAAGAATGAGTAGTGAACTTCAGCCATCTGAAAGGATCAGCTAAAGCATAACTGATAAACTATAACTGATAAACTCTAACAGCTGGACTACCCACCTCAGCACCCCTCTACCCCTTTGTGGGGCATCGATGGTACATCACACCAAATGTGCCAAATGCATAACCATGTGTGCTAAATATGCAGAATAAGAGGTCAGACACAGAATGGGCCATCAGTACCAAATTATTCTACAAGACAAAACATTGACATTTTGCAGAAACTGATGTATGTATTAATACCAAACAGAAATGAGAACATGAGCAAGAGCAGATGCCTTGTATTTCCATGAATGACAGTGGGGAGTCTCCACTCTCTCTTGTAATTTTTCAAGCTGACAGGAGGGACTGACTCCAGCTGGATCAGATGTCACCCAGAATTGCCAGCCAGAAACCAGAACTGATACAGCTGTCCAGACTTTGCCAATAAAGGAATGAAGGCAAACCTGCTGCACCCAGATGTACATGACTGTAATTACTGAATGGCAAGGTAGGGAGGCATAGCTTTCTTCCTGTGCAACTATACTCCATAATATCTGCACTGTTACAAAAATTTTCAGCCTAGAACCCATGACACCAATCATGCACAAATATTTTGTAACAACAATTCGGCCTCATCTGAGGGCTAACCCTGCTTAGTCTTGCACTTTCTTGTAGATGATTTGGAAAAGACCTGCTGGAATATCCCTGTGGTTCATATGTGTAAACTCGTGCCCATATAGGAACACACACCCATCAGGGTGTGGTGGGAGGTGACATAAATATCCATGTCCCCTCCCATACTGAAATAATTGACTCTCCAGACCTCAGGCTTGAGAAACAGTTCCAAATCCCACAGGATATCCATACTTTGATGCGTTTTATTGAGATGTATTTCTCTCAGTGGAAACTGCTCTAAGAAAGTGAAACAACTGTTTTTGAAAATGTAATTTTAAAAAGCTCTGCAAATAGTAACCGTGTCTGAGCACAAATGCAGAACCACCCATGGTCCCAGGACACCCCTCCTCCTCTCTGCAGGGCTGGGGACAGAGTGACAGGATGTGCTTAAATACGTGCAAGGTATATATTAAAAATGATCTGTAGGATTAGTTTTTCCATAGAATTGTTCCATAGAGTTTTCACCAAGCACAGGAGACTAACATCAAGACATTCCCTATTTCACTTCCCATCAGCTGAGGAGCTCTGACAAGGATTCTATTTACAATGTAGACCCTGCCATCACTTATACCCATAGAGAACTATTAAGTTTAATGGGACTGGATGAGATTAATTGGGGTCAAAACTTGACCATATTTATTTTCCACATTCGTCCACAGTTTTAGCCTGTTAACACTGTATGCACTATGCGTCATATTTGTGTTCATAGCTTTTGCTTTCCTAAAACAATGATTATTTAGATACATGGCTAAGAAGTTGTTATTTTAGTAATTTTTACTCTTCATCTTAATAATGAATAAATGTCAGTTCTGAAAGACAGAAGCTGGAGTTTATTAAGCTTTTCTGTGAGAAATCAGCTGAACAAAGTCTTGTCTCTCTTGCGTGACCATCCTTGCTGTGTGTTGTGTAAATGTGACTATGCTGTAGCCAAATACAGGGTGAGAGACAATGGCTTTATTTCTTTATTTGAGATCTTACTTCATTTATTTTTTTCTTTTTTTAAATCGGGCCTTAAGAATATGTCAGGCTTAAGATTTATTGATTGACGGATGATATGTGCCTATGGTTTGCTATCTGCATTTTAACAGCTATAAATCAATGTAATACCCTCTTATGCAGCCTGATTTTCTCATTAAAGAATCAAACTTGCTTTGTTTACTTTGTGCTACGATGTGTTTATTAAAGTTGTAGAAATTTCTTGTACAACCACAGTAAAGTAAAAAATAAAACCCTCGTGCTTCAACATTTCTCTCCTGAGACTGGGTATATTTCAGCAGCTTTTTGTATTTATGAACTGTTTGTCCAAAGTTTCCTAAATTATTAGTCAAAACCAGTTTTGCAAGCTTGCCTAAGTCACTTGAAAATATAAAAATAGTCAACCTCAGGTTCGAATGGAAGGTATTCTCAAAGACTAAAAGACTCTAAAATAACTCACAGAAATATGGTAATAAAATATTTTGCCATTAATAATCCATCAAGGGTCAAAAAATTATCAAGAAAATAACTTTGACAGCCCACTAATTAAAATGAGGAAGAGCTCAGTAATAACAGTGTGAATGATGACACTCCGAGACACCTTTGGCAATTTTCTATCTTGGATTTATATGTTAAAATACATGGACATCAGAAAATGAATATTTTTCCATGACCAAGGCATTTAAAAATATTCCCAGAAGAAAAAAATACTAATCACAATACTTCATATTTATGGCTCCCATGGAAGCTTCCCATGGAAGCATCTGTAACCAAAATTGTGGGGCAATATCAAATCACTGATGAAAGATGAAAATCACCAGGTTTCAGAGAACTAAGAAAAAAATTGTGATATCATGTGGAGATAATGAGTGCTTTGTTATCCTAAGTGATGGAATAGTGAAAAGGCTGATGGCTGAATAAAAGTGGACCAATACATGGTTATATGGATTTGACACTTTGTTCTCATTGATTTAACATTACTTTGCACAAAGACTTTTTTCTGCCAAGATTTTTAAGCAGATAGACTTCTAAGAAGCATGAAGTAATGAATATTCTGAGTAATGAGTCATGTTTTCACTGATTTTTTACTTGTACTGCTGTTACAATATGTTTTATGTTATCATATCTGTATGATATTGCAAAGTATATTACCTCAAGCAAGCTAACTTGTGTAATGTTGGGGCTTGTCTTTCTGTATTTACATGATGATTTTAAAATTGGTTTGATGATCTGTTTGCCACAGAGAGTTAGCAATAATGAAAGCAAAAAAAGATACCCTTAGCCAGCAGCTAAGATTATGACCTTAGGAAAAATCATGTTAAATTCTAAGTATCCTGCCATCTCTTTTACCTTACAGGTATAAAAATTCCTCTTATAGGTAATTATTAGATCCCTGTTTTGTTTACTCCTTCTTTGGAAGAACCAAAAATATGGGGTCCTGAATTTACATGTAAAAAAACTATTCAAAATTATCTGTAAATCCTCAGACTGAGCCTAGCAGATTTAGTTTGATGAGCTCCACCAGGCCATTGCCATCTTACTGAAAAAAATGGACATTTTCTGTCCCAACAAATCCATATTAGTGCCTCTGTTCATTTCTGCTGTCTGCTTTATGCCCTCTTTTGGTGCTGCTACCTTCTTTTTGAGATAGACTGACCACTCCAGACACTGTCCTCCTGAATCTTTTTTTGGTCTTGAAGAATGAAAAATGCAGACTGGAGCAGATGGCTGTACAGCACAACTTACTCACGTCAGTGGCTTAATGCTCAAATTAAGAGCTGTTAATTTATAGTTCTGAGCCTATGAAAAAAAATGCATGTCTCAGAAATTTAACTCTAAAGAAAAAAAACAAGGAAAAAACCCTCACACTTCAAAGTCGAAAATAATTTGAAATGTTATCCAAGGTTAATCATGACAATGTGATTTGGTAATAAATTATTTTTCAATCTAATGAGAATATATATAAACAGGAATTATTAATTATCAGATTCTAATAAATTTTTTCCTACTCTTTCTTCTTGTTGGCTGTCTAAATAAAAAACTCTGATGGAAAATCATCTGGGATGTCTTTTGACCTCTGAAGACATCAAAATGAAAGCAGCATCTCAGAGGTTAACCTGTCTGTGGAGTACAGGTGCCTCATATTTTTTTTAATACACTTTACACAGCCTGTGTTTAAACCTCTTTGGGTTCATTAATCAATCATAACTCATTGCTAATTAAGGGTTATGCATACCAGCAACAGTTCTGACAGCTGATATGCTACAGGTAATTAAGTTGTTCTAATTATTTTTTAACTTTAAATTCATTCTTATATGACAGTCTTAGAATGCTTTTTTTAAAGGGTTTCTGTTATGAAAGAGCTTGCTTTTAGTTAAGATCAGAGGGAAAAAATAGAGTCTACCTTAAGATTAATCAAATTATATTTTAGTTATTTCTTTCTTCAGTTTTTATATATTCTGTTTTGCTGCCACTCTGTAACTGGAGGATCATTTTGAGGAAATCATTTTGATTATAGAGGAGAGGAACTCACTGCTACAAAATGCTATTTTTACATTATCTAATTTATAGTATCTTTATCGAATAGTAGCATATCATACCAAGAGCAAGATGAGTAGGGAGGCCTCTAAAAGTTAAGAGGTGGTATTTTACTTCATAGATGGGTGTAGTTTTACTAGCTTTGTGATGCTAGTAATTATAGAAGAGGCTGGGTAAAAAACCCCAAAAAGTTCATCCAAATACTGTACTTTCCATGAGCTTGAGGAATTTGATTGCCTTCACTAAAAAAATCAGAGACCAAATGTGACAATTATTTTCCATACCTCACATCACTTGAGGTCATTCTGGTTCAGAGTTTTGGTTAGGGTTATACCTTATTAGTGTAGGATTAAATTCAGAAATTGTAATTTACATGAATTTTAATTGTAGAGTTAAAGGTCTATAACATACAAAGAGAACAGATGAAACTACAATCCCTCCTATTTCCTGTCCCTTACAATTTGTGAAGAGGGGAGGGAAGGAGAAAGGAAGAGGAGAGGAGAGAGAAGAGAAAGAAGAGAAGAGAAGAGAAGAGAAGAGAAGAGAAGAGAAGAGAAGAGAAGAGAAGAGAAGAGAAGAGAAGAGAAGAGAAGAGAAGAGAAGAGAAGAGAAAGAAGAGAAGAGAAGAGAAGGGAGAAGAGAAGCTCCACATTTTTAAATTGTAAACCTGTCATTTTATATTCCCTATTTTTTACATACAACTAAGTGGAGACAATAATAAGATTGCTTTAAATATATTCTAAAAAAAAAAAAAAATCATCCAAAGCTCACTATTTTCAATAAAAACATCTATGTGGACTTCCCTATTTAGTTTGGTTTAATTTTTCAAGGTTTTTGAGGAATTAGGGAGAAAAGAGCTCTGGATAGTTGAATGAATCTAAAGCTAGCCAGCTACAACAAACATAAAAGGGATAAAAACCCATTAATAGAAGAAAAGAAAAAGATAATTGCTGGATGATCTGGGACAGCTATTAATTTGATTCTTGTATTAATCATCAGAGCGGCAGGTTGCCAGTTTCTGGCTGTTTGCAGTTTTATGTGGTGGGTTATGAACATGCATGTAAATATTTTTGTAAGTGTTAGCTTTTGAAATAATTAAATATTCATCTTCTCTTTTGAAAAATTTAAATAACATTCTGAAAAAATGGCAGGTTCTGCAATCACTCCATCTGAAATCACTGAACCTATCTAAGCAATTAATCATGTACTTGAAGCAAGCTCCCATGTTTAACTTCATCCCTTTTCTCAATTCAGTATCATAAATTTTAAGTGAGAGGAATGCCTTGGCACAAAATAACTTACCAGGCAACGAATTTGAAACAGTCAGTGATTCATCATCTACCTTTTCAATTCTTACTCTTAAATGGTTTTAATGTGCCTGTAAAGTCCTTTAAATTGCTAGAGCATTCTCCCTGGTTCATCTCCAGATTTCTGCTGGGGTTGATTTTCATGTCTCCTTACCTGTGGTATCTTGATTACCTCACCCTCAGTTTCACAATTTCAGCCATTTTGCTACATGAGGGTTTGTTTGAGTTTTTGTGTTTGGATTATTTTGGGTTTGTTTTGGTTTTTATTTTTTTTGCTGGTGGTTTTTTTTTTTTTTTTTCCAGGAAGAGTAATAAATCTCAGCCCCTTATCTGGAGAAAGTCCCTGCTTTTTCTTTTAGGAGTTATGACATGCTTACTACTTCAAACTGTAAAACTTTTTAATCAATTGCTTCATCACTGAACCTGCTTGTCCTGTTGACTTCCAGTTTTGTTTAAGACACTTCATCAAGCAGAGACAAACTGTTTCATAGTGTTCAAGCCTGCATAAGGCCCCTGTTCAATGCAGTACCTAAACACATCCCTGACCTCAGAGACTCCTGCACCTTTCCTCAAGCTACTTTCACATCTAAGCCCAGTCACTGGTCTAAGTCTCTCGATGAATCAGATTTAACTGCAACACATGCAAGGCAAATCATAAGAGTTTCTTTGACACACTCAAGCCAGCTGAGGATTCAGACAGTGGCCTCTGCTGAGAAACCTCGTTTGTGTAATTAACAGTGGCACAAGATCATTCCTGTGCGTCCCTGTTTTGAGGCTAAAGTTGTGCATGCAAGTCCTTTTTAGTGCAATTTGTCTTCCTTTAAACTTGCAATCAAAGAATTAGCTTGGTCTAACATGATTTTCTAGGCTTCTTCTTAATGAAAAGTGATGGCTGTTTAGAGAGGAAACTGGATGAGTGGCCTGGATTAGGTTTTACCAATGTTAGGTAATAGGAATCCTTCATCATGCATTAATTAACTCTCAGTCCTAAATTTTTCATTTCAGAGTGCTATTCTATAATAATATTTTTAACCATTGGAACATAATGTAGTGTAAATATTTCTTAGAATTAATAAAGTATGCAATTTTACTTCAAATTATTTCTGGGATTCTGTAATCAAATGTATGCTCAGAAAGGTTTCTTTTTAAATAAAAATGTGCAATAAGGGCATAAAGGAACAGAAAAATTTATATATGCCACAATTGGCATGTGGATGGAAAAAGTGAACTTACATTAAATACTGATGCATACAGAGAATGATGCAAAATGTGTCAGAAACTCTGAGCAAAAACTGCTGACTTGCACAAGAAACATACTGCTGTCCCTGTTGGATTGTCAGTTAAATCTAACACCTTTCTTTCTGAAGAACCTGTTGGCTCAGAGTATGTGGAAAAGGAAAAACGAACCTAGGAGAGGGGCAGCTGCTTCCTCATCCAGAGATATCTTTTGCCTTGGAAACCAAATATTGTGAAATTCTTACCAGTCAGTTTATATCAAAAAAGATAGAGTAGTAACAGAGGCAGACCAACAATGTGCCTGACCAAGTCTGTATGATGGACAGCTATAGATATCTAATATATTTTTTATAAATATTGTTAAAGTCAATGAGGACTTAATTAAATATTATTGTCATGAGCTCAAAAACTGAACAAGTATTTCTCGTGTAAATGTATGAAGCACTTTCATATGCTGGAATTTTTACTATTTCTTTATTTTATAATGCCAAAGAATAATGGGAGGGGGGGAAGAGCTTGATATAATTCCTCTTATATCCTCAGTTATCAAATTCCAGCTTTAAAATTTAAAAAAACAAAAGTAACTGTGCAGGGGGTAGGAGGAAGGGAGAGTGTCCCTGTTCTATAGTGATGAGGGGTTTAGGGGTTTTAGAAATGTTTGAATCAGTCAGTGCAGTATATAGTCAGGTCAGACAGTTTCAATACTGTAATAATGACATGTTTTGGAATCCCCTGAGGCTTGTTAGTGACAAAAGCATTCCATGCCTGGCAAAATGTGTAAATGTTTTGGGACGTTTTTCAAGCTAGATCAGAGTACACCTCTCAAAGATATAGTAGTAGTTTTGTCATAGTTGACAGAAAGTGTTTGTCAATAACAGCAGAGTATGCTCAACATGAGAGAAGCTTCTTCTTTTAAAGTCTGAATAAAGAATAAATTTTCAGATTTAAAGAAAGAGGAAAAAAAAATAAAGAAGACAAGGAAAAAATAGTTGAGCAAAAGCCTCATTGATTCCCCATATTTGCTTTTTTGTTCTGGATACATAACCTGTTTTTCTTGAAGCAGAGATGATAATAGTAATCTCCTTGTTCTGAAAATACTGCATGAAGAAATGCAATCACACGTAGTACCTGGCCTAATTTAGATGCATGAGGCATTAAATATGTGGCTGATTTTCTTTCAGTTCCACTGGAGTTACTCCAGATTAACACAAATGTAAAAATTTCACTCATTTCTTATCTGCACCCTGGGTGATGTGTTGAATCCTCTCAAGTACTATTTGCATTATTGCCTTGACTTAGGGCTAAGGATCTCATAGCCAGGATAGATTAACCAGGTTTATCCTGGAGCTGATACTTAAGCTCTTCTACATAATTTGCCATTTTCCTTCATTTAACTGTAGCAAGCTGTCACAGGAAATGCCATGAAGTTGTCCTGTGGATATACACTCACACCTTCTCTTTGTTCTCAGGCACGAAATTGACCCTCTGTTCATCAACTGGATTTTTCTGTTTAAAAGCCTTCCTGTTGTATACCAGCACTTAAGCTACAAAAAGGTCATACAGAGACAAAATCTCTGTAAATGAGAGCTGAATTTCTCCATCGCGAGGATGTACTTTGTTCATGTTTTGGTACTTATGGCACCCTCTCCTACGTCTTCTATAAACACAATCCCCAATTCAGGGCACAGTGTCATAAAAAGCTACAGAAGCAGACATTTACATAGGCAGCAGCTGCGACCTTCCTAGTGTAGATGGCCTTGGAATACTTCTCCAGTCTCTAAAAGCATTTGCAAGTGTTTAAAGCGTGGATGCATTTTCATTAGCATTTCCATATGGAGTGCCATAAAGGCTCCCTTTCCTGTATGCTGCTGCTGCTCCATGCTGAAAACAGCTGGGAAGGCAGAACCTAAGGAATGAGTGTCAGGCTGGATGTACACTGTGGGTAACTGTATAAGATGTGTCTGTTTTTCAGGTGTGTTACCTGTGTGGAGGTGTTTGCAGAGGTGATCTTGTGTCTTTAAACTAGCCCAGCTCTGTTTGTACTTCAGGATCATAAACACTCAATTTCTGTCTCCCACCCAAAGCTTCTTTTTTTCTTGCTCAAGACTTCATCACAATATATATGCCATACACACCTGCCAGGAAAGTACAATGCTAGTTTTTGAAGCAAGTTAAATATATATGTTACTGTCTTCATGTGGCCTACACCACCATAATTCAACTATTAATCTTAAAGCTTTGATTTTCAAAAGGATTGAAATTTGGGCTAATGTTTCTTAATCTGTACTACTACTAATAATTTATGCTATCATATAATAGACAGTAGTTAAGACTGATTAGTTACATGGTATGTTTTGATTTGTATTTTCACAAAAAAAAAAAAAAAGAGCCATGTGGGATTTGAATATGAAATAAAAAAGGACCCACGATCTGTATATGTTTAGACAGGATTCTGATGTGGAATGAAGAACCAGATTTCTGTGAGCTTTTTATTTCTTTGCTATTCTTGTCATGCATATACTTAGAATATCTGAAGGCTATGTTTTAAATGTCAGGGTTGAGTTTCCTCTTTCTGGTTCAGATGGCATGCAACGACACACAAAACATGCTTTATTTCCAATCTTAAAACCATTTAAAAGTTTCATCATGTTGAAGGTTTGATGAGGACTTTTAGTACTTGCAGTAACAACTAACTGTTATATGCCCCCAACTCTTGAAAATATGTGTAAATACAATGACTAAAATAATTATGTGGTTGGTTGCTTGCTTTAATGTGATTGTCTGCAGGAGACACAAGTTTTGAAACACAGTCATAACTAGCTATGTAGTATTGACCTAACTGCAATACCTCGTACATTATATAGTACTTATGCACTATACATAGCATGTAGACATATTTAAGTACACCTGCGTGCTGGTTTTGGTTTGGGGTAGAGTCAATTTTCTTCCCAGTGGGTAGTATGGTGCTGTGCTTCAGATTTGTGCTGAATATGGTGATGATGATATAGAGATTTTTTTTGTTGTTGTTATTTCCAAGACCTTTTCTGCTTTTCCCAGGGCCACACTTGTGAGGAGGCTGGGTGTGCATGGGAGGCTGGGAGGAGGTGCAGCTGGGACAAGTGACCCAAACTGACCAAGGGGATATTCCAGAACAAATGGCATCATGCTCAGTATACAAAGTAGGGAGGGAAAGGAGGAAGGGATGGACATTTGGATTGATGGTCTTTGTCTTCCCCAGTCACCATTACGTGATGGGATCCTGCTCTCCTGGAGTTGGCTGAATACTTTCTTGCCTGTGGGAAGCAATTAAAGAATCCCTTGTTTAGCTTTGCTTGCATGCAGAGCTTTTGCTTTCCCTGTTAAACTGTCTTTTACCAATACACAAGTTTTCCATCTTTTACTCTTCCCATTCACACCCCAACCCCACTGGTGGGGGTGTGGGTGAGTGAGTGGCTCTGTGGTGCTTGGTGACTGTTTGGGGTTAAACATCAACAACAAAAGGCTTTGGGTGCTGCGCTGAGAAGACTGCCAAGACCACAGAACTGCTATCCCTACCAACAGGGGCAACAAGGACTGGGTGGACACTCTCAGCTCTCTCCCAGGTCACAGCTAACCTCAGCTCTTGAAGTGAGGAACTGCAGGAGTCTGCAACCTACCATGAGAGCAGTAAAAGGTTTCCACCTCTCATTGCATGTCAGGAATTCTGGCTGGAACCACAAGTATCTTAACTTTCCACTAATGGTCCCAGGGCCACATCACATGTATAGAAGTGGAAAAGTCATTACATTCCTCCCGGGAAAAAAAACGATTTTACTTTTTTCTTTTCAATTCAGAATGCATTTATACATTCCCTCTGATTTTTGTCCTGAGCACCATTTTATATTTATTTAGACTGAATTTCAGATGACATTTTATCCTATCATTCAGTCTCTTTCATTTCTCTCTCTTACAGCAAGGCACAGCCCTGTGGCTCCCACTCGATGAGCAAAGAGCAGCGCGCAGCTGCAGTGCTCCAGCATGAACCAGCCCTGACACAAATTGACTTGGGTCCTGAGGCCACCAGGGGTGCCAAGAACTGTCCCCTGCATCTCCTGGCACTGGGGCTGGGGGTTTCTAACCTCAGGAAATGCTCCAGTTCTGCACAAGGACAGCAAAGGGAGGTTCAAGTGACAGCCTGCTGACCTGCCACTGCTCCACCTTTACCTGCATTCTCACAGGGAGAAGCCCAGAGGTAACAGAGCAGCATCTGCTCTGCCTGGATGCATTTTGTGAGTTATACAGTTCTACTGCATTGGCCCGAAAATCACAGATTGAGTAGAGGGAGGAAGCACTGGTTGAACAAGTTATTATTTTTTTTTAACGGGAAAAAAACCTCAAATATTTAATCTAAAAATTTCTAACCAGAGCTAGTCACAAAAAGATCACATTTTTCCTGACTAAGTTAATATGTGAAGATTGTAAAGAAATCTATTTGCAGCAGTTTTGGGGCACAGTTAATAATTTTTCCTATTTCTGATTTACATCTGTGTGCTTTCATTAACTGATAATTGCTTTTGATGTGGGTTGCAGTGGGAGATAAATGACTCATGAATCAATAAGTGATGAGATTTCAGAGTCACTTATTGATTTTCATCTCCAATTTACTCTGCATTGAATTTAATTATAGCCATTACACTCGATTTGTTTGAAAACATTGCATGCAAATATTTGCATTAGGTTTGTTCAGTGAAATTATATTTCAGTTGTTTTAAAATATGTAGTGACTTTTGAGCAGCAAAAAAGTCACTGAGTTGAGAAAATATCCAAATATGTCAACTCTTAATCATTTTCTGGAAGCTCTCGAACAGCTTCATGAATACTTAAAGCTTAAAAGCTTGCCTGTGTAAAAGTTTTCACTACCACAGTGGAAATTCTAGGTTTTTTTTTTTATTATTTCAATGGTTTGCTCACCTGAAAGTGTGTTTTAAGACAAACAGATGTAAATAAAGAAAGGTTTGTGTGAACTAGAATGGAACTATTTATTCCCACATTTTAAAAGTGAAACATCATAATTTTTTGTTTCATATTTAACACTAAATTTGCCTAGATTTCTATTCATATCATAAACAAAAGTCTTTAAATGAAACTTCCACTTTTGAGTTTAAAGATATGTTTAATTTAGTGTAAAATAATTTTTTTAAAGTATTTGGATTGGTAAGAAAACGGAAATATTTTCATTCCACCGTGATAACTCATTTTTGGATACAAAACTGTTATAAAGATCTATATATAAAGATCCAAGGGTTTTTTTAAGGAAATTGATAGTTATGCTGTCATGTGAAGCATTTTCTTACTATAGCTAGTTTTCTACTAAATCTAGTTTTGGTGCTATTTCTACATTCCAGTCAATTTCCAGGTAGAAACACCAGCTTAATACAATGATTTAGTACATTTTATTAGTAAATTAATACAGGAACCTGTTTTATGTAATACGACTCAGATATATTTTCTAATGCAGAAAATACTTCATGGACGGCCTCTGATAAAAAGGAAATCTGTCAAAATTATGTTAATGTAATGACATCAGTTTAATTCCTTGAGAATCACAGAAATAATAGGTGGTAAAGAGGTCTAGTCTCAAGCATACAGGCTATTCCCCCCCCCCCAAAAAAAAAAATTAATTTGGGAACTCTGATGATATTCTTAATTTCTGGAAACAAGCCTCTTATGGTTCTTTGTTGGACAACCTGCTTTCTAGTCTTGAATCTGTTTGTTTGGGTGGTGTTTGGGTTGGTTTTTTTTGTTTTGTTCTTTTTTTTATTCTTTCATGCTTTTATACCCCCACTGTCTTTGATAGCAAATTTTGTGTTGTTAAATTCTCCCCAGAACATCCCAGCCCCAGCATATTTAGTACTCAAGTTTATGCATAAGAGTTTTCAATCAGGAAATGCAGAATCAAGCTTTTAGTCCTATCATGGGAATGGAAAGCTTTAAAAATAATATATATTTAACACCTGTGTGGGATGTGTTTCAGAGTGAATTAAGATTAACTTGAGTACTTCCATTGATTGAATTTGGCTGTGAAGGAGCTCACGTTAAACACACATGTAATTGTCTATGTTTACATAACTATATTAAGAGTTTTAATAGGTTTCAGCTATTTTGTAATAATCTGAAAATAGAAAATGTATGATAAATTTTTAATTGTGGCATGTTTTTGTATTTTTTTAATTAGAAATTGATATTTGGCAGAATACAAGATTATTAAGGGGTATTCAGAGGTGGACTTAAAGAGTATGTTGAAAACATGCTATTTCTATTAAAATATTTGCCCCACCAAGTTATGTAGGCAAACCCTTGAAGATGTAACAATAAAATCCCACATGATGCCCCTTTTTCTTCAAAGTGTTTCTCAGGGAAATTTTGTTTTCTGAGGAAACCTGGCAACATATGACACAGTACTTAGAGCAAGTAGAACACAATATTTTTACAAAATATGGGAAGGAATATAAAGATTTAAGCTTGCAAAATTTCAGAGTTATACTAGTTTCTGAGAATACCCTTGTACAAATGACATATGTTGATTTGAATCAAACAAATAGTACAGAAGATTCAAGTAGTATAATGTGTGGTCACATTTTTTTTCTAGATTAAGTTTGTTTTGGTATTTTTTCAGTTGATGCCTCAAACTGTAATATGACTTTGATCTCATTGAATTCCTAAGAAAAGGAGTTAAAGGAAGACATTTCTCCACATAATGTGAGGCAAAAATTTGTGCTTTAAATAATTTATTTTCTTTTTTTTTTTTTTCTGTGCCCTTATCCTCTCTAACTGCATCTTTTATTCTCAACAGATTCCTGGGATTCACGTACTCTCCTCAGACTGACCTATATTAAATTATTTTGTATTTTTTTTATCACTTTCTGTCTGTTTACAAATGCCTCCCTACCTTTCCTGTGTTTCTCTTATACTTTATTACTGTTGACACTCTTTATTTGT
The DNA here is from genome assembly GCA_025920805.1 of Petroica traversi. NCBI lineage: Eukaryota > Metazoa > Chordata > Aves > Passeriformes > Petroicidae > Petroica > Petroica traversi. The sequence goes on from JAHLSL010000012.1 coordinate 886,777, forward strand.
GTCTCTATTTCAGAATTGATTTAGCCAAGTTTCAAGCCAGTGACTAGTTTTTCCAGGCTTTCTGCAAAGATTTTAAAATTTTTCAGAATTTTCTATGGTTTTTCTCAAGAAACTGGATATGCATGCTTCCCAAATCTAGACTTTTCTGATTATGCAATTCCAACAGTAAGTCTCAAAAATATAATTAAATGCTGTTTTGGTTTGTTGATTTGTTTTGGTTTTTTCCTTTCACAATTATTTACCTTTCTTTTTCCTTCCTTGTGTTCAGGACTAGAATCACAATCACTGATATGGTTTATGCTATAATTTTCTGCCCCCAAATTCAAGCACACTGTTGATTCCAGCTGTAATTGCTTTTTAAATCAATGTCTGTGTCATTTTGGACTGAGAAGAATTGCCTCTAACATAGTGCAAAGCTAGTTGTACCCAAGTGATTGTTTAAGCTGCTGAGACAGTGCTTCTCTAAACAATTTTCTGCTGTAATAATTGGCCTGTTTCAATGCATGCAGTCGTTTTCCTGTACCATTCTATTGTTCAGTTTAGCTGTGTGGTCTCCTGTAGCAGAGATTCAATATTCTCATAATTGTCACAAAATCAGGAATCCTGCTCTGTTAATATGTTTGAATTCTGAGAAAAAGGGTACTTTTCTGTAAAGATCCTACTTTGTAATCACAAATATATTTCTTGCCAGCTGAACTAGCTGTTTGCTAATGTGGGCCAGAGAATGGAAATCTTTACCACTTTCTGAATTGCAGTGTTTCAGCCTTTCCATGCCAGCCTGTGGCACTGATCGTTGCCAAGAATATCTGCCTCTCCAGCAGGCAGGAAGCCAAACACCAGCTCCTTGGACCGTATTGGAAAATTTTGTGGGTTTTGGGTGGGAAGAATGGTTTGAAACTGTAAAACTTGGCTGCTTGGATGTGACCTGTTGCAATTTCATCCTTTACCCTACAGTGGCCCAGCTCCTCTTTTTCTTTTCCATCTTCCTCTCCTCTGTGATACCAACACCAAACCAAGTGGGCCATTGTAGAGCCACCCTGGGACCACTGGTTGAGTGGCAAACACAAAAACTGGTTTGCTTTGTTGTTGCCACGTGGATCCACCAGCAGCTGAGTCCCGCCTGGCCCTGATCTCTGTCCTCTGTCCAGGTACTGATTTCTTCTCCACTTTCCAAGTTATTTTGAAGTGGATGACAGAGTTCAAGAAGTCATTGAGAACGGATGTTATCAAAGACAGGTTGATGTCAAACACAGCGTGGTCACTATGAACCTCATTTCACTAGAAAATAAGACTGACGAGGAGGGAGAAAAAAAGAGATAAGTCAAGGATAAAATTTTTAAATTTGAAGTATTTAATTGTAAACTATAATTGTAATGATCTGTGAAAGGTCAGCAAGTCCATCCCTCTCACAAAAAATTAAGTAAATTTGTGCTGTTCCTTGTCAGTGGTTTAAACTCAAGAAAATATCCAGTTCAGGTGATCCCACAGTTTCTGTTTTGGTGAAGTCCCTACCTTTCCCCTCAGAAGAGACAGAAAAATGTCTCTCCTGGAAATTAAGACTTTTTCTAGTACACAAAATTAAAAAACTAAAAGGAACTAAACTCTTTTTTTTATGTCTAATGATTAATAACTTACCTGATGGCCTACTTTGATCCTTTTCTTTTTTAACTAAACTAATCCAGCTCCTTCTGTTTTCCCTTGAAACTACTAAACCTTAAGTAATGACTGTGTCTCTCTCCTAGAGTATCTTTGATTCAGCTGCCTCTTGCCTGAAGTATAACATTCAGAGCTAGACATCAGACTATATCTTAAGCTGTAACATAAAATAATGCCTTCCTCTATCTTCCATATGACACTGACCATTAATATATGCAAGAACAAGATCTGGTTTCTTCTGTGACAGCTTCATATTCCTTAATTATTCCCATTTGGTATTTCAGTAGCACAGCCATGGTCTTTTGTGAAGGAGTGCTGCCATGCCATATTTCCCTGTTGGGTATTTCTACATGTTTCTATTTCCTGCATGAAGCATTTTGTCTCTTAGGCTTGTTGGTTTGAAAAAATATCTTTAGTTTATAAAGACAGTTTTAAAGTCAGACTCAATTCTCCAAAAGGAACATTATATTTCTTCCCCCAATGCAGTCTGATGTCATGTAAAAATATTACTCAGAATAAGAAAAGAACCTTGCCCAAACAGAATACGTCAGCTGTGGGATCCCAAGAGAAATGTCCTGGCACTTTGACAGAGGTACACAGCTTCCTGTTAACAAGCAGAGTGGTTCAGCTACTTACCCATTAACACATTTGTTTCATCTAGATAATATCTGATAAATTAATTCCCAGGACTGTCATGCAGGTTATGTCAAAAGTCTGAGTTCAGGTATGTCACATATTCCTTCTCAGCTTTCATACAGGACAGCTATTTTGCCTAAATGAATGTGTCTTCTTGGGCCCCAATTTGTCCTCAAAAATTCACAGTAACTAATTTTTTTCCATTTTATTACATTTCAGGTGCTTCAAAATAGCTTTTATTTACTTGTTCTGGTGTTTTCCCCAGATTTTAAGTTTTCATTGGAAGAGGACGGGCTTCTTCTTTTTCCCCTTTGAGTTTTCTGAGCTCTTCTCCACTGGTAGCAAGTATGCAAAGATAATTGCTGCTAATGCAGATAATTCCAGACACATCTAGAGGGTGGCATTAAACATGTAGCAATATGGATAACACTGCTGCAGAATGTCAACTACTATTGATAGCCCATACTTGACTTCTGCAAATACCAAACAGGTACTTAACATTTTCACTGGTTTGGTGACTAAATTTCATAAAAAATCTATATAAATTATCTACAGAAAGATGGGCATACCCCTTCAAGCTGGTTTGCTCACATTCCAGTTTTGGAGCACTGGGCTGCTAATCACCAGTCCAATTATGACATATTTATAATATTGACAAAATAAGAAAACCACCTTTAAGAAAGTTGCAGCTGCAATTTTTTTGTTCCTTTTATAAATTCTTATACAAGAAAACTTCCTTATATGAGAAATTATATAACCATATAATCAGCTTCAAGCGTATATTGAAGTAGCATAAAAACCAGTCTGTACTTTCATATAGTAGGATCTAATAATGTGAATGGTTAATCCATGAGGGAGGTTTTTCTACAGTGATTATCTGAAAGTGGAGCATTTTGAGCTTAATTTTTCATAAAAGAGAGATGTCCTGCAATTTCTCCTGGGAATAGTCCCACCACCAGACTGGAGATTTAGAACCAGCTTGAATTCAACAAGGAATAGCATGTGGTATTTCGATGTTTTCCCAAGGATTTAAAGTCACATTAAGACTTAAGTAGCTTTGCAAAACCAATCATAATTATTTATTACAAACAGAAGTAGTGTATCAAATTTCTAAACTCTGAATTTTAACATCTATAAATATCTTGGTAATCATGAACTTTCATAATCAGGCCACAAATATTTTCATGAAGATTTAAACCCCCTGGTGTTTCATGAATACACAACCTGTAAACATGGCTATAAGTCCTATCAAGATCCTTCCTCTGAGATTTCCCTTTTCACATCTGCATCATTCATTCAGTGACTGAGTTCTAAATCCTAAATGAGAAAATTGTATGTTCAGCCAAGCGGCTTTTGTTGTTGTTACTGTTATTACTGTTATTATTACTTGTGTGTGTGTGTGTGTGTGTGTGTGTGTGTAACTCTCTGGAGTTTACCGAGACTTGGTTTTAAACCCTTTATGTCTGTCAGCTGCTGCCTTCATTCTTCACTTTTCTGTTGAGTAACTTGCCATTAAGGCATTTATACTTTAAGAAGTTGTTGTATTTAAGCTAAAGATTCATCCTTAAAAATGGCATCCAAAGAGAAACTTTCTATTTCACAGGTGTGTGGAAACCACTCACCCTTGAAAGATAGGTCTAAGATGCTGTAACAGTATAGGAGGCAGAAGCAGGAAAACAAGAGAAAAAAAAAAGTGAAGATGTAATTTGAGACTGAAGAGCAGAGAAAGGGGCAGAGGGAGGGAGTCTCAACACCAAAGAAGCACATTAAAGCAAAAATGGAAACCAAGTAGTCTGGGAAGACCCTTGAATCCAAACTCATAAAGCCTGTGATGTAGTTGTCACAACAATGGTAATCTGCTGTGATTGACACATTTGATCAAAATTCTGTACTTGGTTTGCAAGATCTGTATTCAACCATCTTTTCTATTAAGACCAGAGGAGTTTAAGCTGATGTTGTTGCTTTGGAACAGCATAAAAGTGAACTTGAACTTGGCTGAATCCACCAGGTAAAAGTGTGGTACAAATAAATATGAAAATAGTGTAGTTTTCTGGATGTTTCTAGCTTAGTATTTTTGTTTTTCTTCTGATACTGAGTTTTTGAAATCTTCCTTTTATCACTTCAGATGAAAAAATCGAATTTGACATTTCCAAAATAATCATCCAAATGGATTCCACTAGACCAAATAATGAGAGCCCATTTATTAATAATTAGCTTTATTATTTTCTTTGTTGTTCCCATCAGTCCTACAAACAGAACATTAATTGAACAACTTGAGTTGAAACAATGAGATTCTTATGCAATATTCAAAAACTCTTAAAGTCAATGGGTATTACAAGAATGGATTTTGTAGCAAAGGAGAGAAAAAAAAGATATTTTAATCCTTCTTTCCCATTAATATTAGCTGCTGTGGGGTGTCTGTCACATAAGGAAGGAAAAGCTGTATAATTTGGAGACCCTTATGACTGTACCTAGCACTAGATTGTGAGTCCCTTTCTAAGAGTGTTGATAGCCTTCTTTCTTTAAGTATTAATGGTGTCTGTGATTCTTAAACTTTCAAAGGAACTTTAGAAAAGGCAGCCTTTATCTGAGGAAATTAAATTATTCTCAGCTGGAGTCTGGAGTCTGGAGATTCTTGTAGTGCTTTATGGCAGTATAAAAGAGTATGGTAGGATTTAATTAAATGAAAGCTATGACAGCCGTGCTTATGAAATTTTAAAGGAAGCCCTGTAGAGTTGTTTATCTACTGGAGATTCTTTAAGTTGGTTCCAAATGGGTCATCCTTTCCTATTAAATTAAATGGGATCAATTTTTAAAATTTACTTTAAATTTTCTTGTATTTATTAGAAAAGTACCTCTGGGGCTGCAATTTTTCAGAACTGTGTTACACAGCAAGATTATTTCTCCTCACTTCAGTTGGAGCAATGTCCAGCTACCACTAGATAAGTTTGAAGGCCATACCTGAAGGTTGAAAGTTTCAAAAATAGCCTTTTTGAGTTTGACTCTTAACATATTAGAGAGTCCTACATTAACGCTTCTGATTTTTTTGTCCTAGCAGATCTGATAGTCAATTAATCGCAAGCACATAAACTGCATGATTATTCTCTATTTATCACCACAATCAATTGGCAGCAAGTCCACATCTGTTCCAGGGATCTGAAATCAAAATGTGCCATCAGCCTTGTAGCTACTAAAGGTTCCAGAGAAATATTTAGCTTGTCACCTTTTGTTTCTTTGCTGTCTTTGTGAAATAGTGTGAGCCATTACGGCAAAGACAGACCCATCCTTTGACACCCTTTTGCTGGAGCTTTCTTTGGAGTTTAGTAAAAGACTCCTTCATTGCTGCTGTGAGTAGTTTATTTGCCTTTATTTCTTCCAGGTAATGCTGCTTGTATATTGCCTTCCATCAAAGAAACTTTCCACAGAGGCAATGTCCATCTAAACTGGGGGGGGGGGGGGAAATTTTCTGTGGAATAGACAGTGAAGGAATGAGACCTGCCCATGGTAGAGATGGATTGCATGAATGGTTAGCAGGGAAAGACTAAAATACAGAGACTGTGGAGAAAACCCTTTTGAAAATTATCTTTTTAAATATGTTCTACTACTCACAGCCTGTGCCTAAGCTCCCTAGACGAGGATATATCACCCAGCTCTCAGAGGCAGGGCTGTAGGGCAATTGGATCCCACTGCTTGTTGTCCACCATCTTACTGCCCTTTTTTCCTGTTTTTGAGCCCCCATTTGAGTATCTGGAGGTATATGGCTCTGCACAATACTTGACTGTCCGTAGCCAAAAGTACCCCATGACTGGGAGCAGAGCACATTCTTGGCAAACACAAAAGCAGAGGCAGACTCCAACAGGAGCACACAGAATGCAGTAAGCACTGCAACCTGCCACTGAGATGGTCTTGGTTCCTCAGCTGGTAGGAGCTTATTTCTGGGTCCAGATGATGAAAAAAACTGAAAGAAATACAGAAGTGTTCAATGGGAAGTACTAAACATAGACAAAATTGTGAATCAACAAATTTTCCTTTCAATAAAGATTTGCCTTGGAAAAATGTCCATCATTAGAGACATTTCTGATTTTCATGAAAAAATTCTAGGCCTTCCACTTCATGAAAAAATATTTCTATACATTGTATCCATATGATTATCAATTTCAACCTGTGTTGTGGAAGAAAAACAGAGTAGAAAATGCAAAGAAATGTTTCCATTTGCTTGCTCCCTCAAAAAACTCTTTGGATCAAACCAACAGTAAATATTTATATGTTTTTCTCTCCTCCTCCCTGCTTGTCCCACCCAAGCCTGAACCCATGTCTGTCATCTCAAAAAGGATTGATATGACTATTTAATTCAGCATAAAACATTGCAGGTAGTTTTAAATAATTCATTTCATTTTATGAATCTGTTACAATTCACTCTACATATCAGTCAGAAGAAAAGGAATGGCTTTACCTCTGTTACCCAGTAACTTATTGATTTGAATTTCTCTGAGAATGGTAAAAATATAGGTTTGATCCCCACACTAGCATATGTGAGGAGGGTACTGTCCTGGTCGAAGTGACAGCATAACTTTCAGCAAACCTCTGCTCTGAATGAGGCAAAGGTAATTTTAAACTTCCAGACCTCATTAGTGTCTTTACCTTGAGGTATTTTAGCACTGGCATGTGCTGCTGGCAGCCTTTTAATATCCTTCTGCAATCAGTGGGATGAAGAAGAGAGTTAGGAATGGCTTTCCATCTCACATAGGAATGGTACTAACTAGAGCAATGAATGTGTCTGTCACACTGTCAGTAAGTTGGTGACTTGGCAAATTTACAGGGAGCCAGAAATGGCACACTTTTATTATGGTGGATATAAAATACTTAACAATGGGGAAAATCCTCTCAACCTGCTGTTTAAGCCTATATATTTTAATGCAATGAATGTGTCACTTGAGGATATGATTTAGTGGTGAATGTGGTGATGTTGGGTTAAGGTTTGGACTCAATCCTATGACACCCAACTCCATTTTAGAGAGGAGGGCACAGCAGGATGGTTGTTCTGGCTGCACCTGCCATGACAGGCAGCTTCTGCATGAGCCATGGCTGGAGCTGAGCATCCACTGTCCTCAGAGCCTGAAAACTGGTACCAAGGGAGCTGCTCTGGGAACACACATTATTTACTAAGAATTTATCCATATGTGTTCACTGTTTGCTGATATGAGAGAGTAGAGTACAAGGATCTCAGAAAATTTTCTTAGTACCAGCATTAACTGTAAAAATAGTTTGTTAAGTTGTTCTAACAGTAGCTTTATTCAGTGAAAGGAGGAGGGGGCACACCGATGCTTTTCCCACCCTACCAGAAATTATTTTATGTTACCAGTGGTGATCCTCTGTGGCACCCAGCAGCCAGGCTGGATGGCAGCATTGCAGAGAGAGCTGCAAAATGACCCCAGACCCTTGGCAGCCCCACCACCTGCCCTAGCAATCCTTCTGTGCCAAATACTCCATCACTCCTGCCAGGGAGCCCCCAGACCCACTTTGCACACTCACCTGGGTACCTCTGGCACCCAAGCCAGGTGGTGGCTGAGGTAACAAAATTATGTTCCCCACAGCTCTTGGCAGAGGAGCCTGTAGGACCTGCCCAGTATCTGCTGCGTTGTGCTGACCTGCCACCCTTGTCCTTCCGACTTCTGCTTTCTTGTTCAAATTTCATATTTCACCATTTGTCCTGTATGTCACTTTTGATAACCTAACTACTGCTACATCACTTGCTTTTAATTACTTTGCCATTTAATTTGTTTTAAACATCTGTGTCCATTTTCTGTCTGGGGTAATTTTAATTGTTCGTGGCTAATAGAATTTGAAAGGAGTATAATTTTCTTATATTTCATTCTAAGATAATCTATTGTGGTTTGCTACAGTCATCTGCTGCTGTTGATTTGCTGCCATACAGATGATTTAATTACCTAGAGATCATTGTTATTACCATAAAATCCCCATTTATTAACTGCCATATAAATTACCCACCCTTTTGCTTATTGATCTGAAGTCTCCTGAGCAGCTGATCTCCTGGGGCACATTTCAACCCAAGCATAAATCTGGCAAGTTCACTGGAGTCATGTAAAAGATGAACCTAGCTCTTTTGGTATACTGATCTCCTGCCAGTACTTTTATTGAGATGACCACTCATTGTGCAATCACCTGACAGATTCGGTGCCACAGTGGTTCACAGTTCTGGTGATTCATGATTCTGCTGCTACTGATTGGCCATTTGTCCCCATTATTTTTGCTTTCTTCCTTCTACCCTGTGATTCACACACTTCTGGAAGTTTTTGGGATTTTTTGGTGGTGGTGGTTTTTTTTGTTGTTGTTGCTTTGGTTTTTTTGTCTTAAGTTTCCATTTGCCTGTTTAATTTTTTATTTTATTTCCCATCCTCTCCTCTTAGGTTCCTCTGCTTGCATACCCACCCTCCTGTATGCTTCTGAGTTGTGTTATCACATTTTCTGTGTTTCTGTTATACTGCATGGAAGCCCCTAAGGCATCTGCCTTTTTCTCATATCAGACATTGGTATCTAATTTTCCCTTTCTTCGCTTAGACTTTGTGCTTTCTGGTAGTAATTTGCATTTTGCTCTTACTGCCAGGGGTCCTCTCTCCTTGCTCCTTCATAGCCCTTTGGAAACCTTGTTCTTATTCACATCACCACCTTCTTCCTGATTATCTCTGGTAAAAAGCACAGACCAAGCATACATACAGTATTAATATATAGAGATTCTCTGTGAGTATCTTGGCAGGTCTAAGATATCTTCCCTGCTGAGAAGTAATAACCCTCTTCCCTCATATAAAACCTTTAGATTACATTTAAAGAAACATTTTAATTAGTTGGGAAGTATCCAGTTTACAGATGTGGTCTGTCACTCAAATTTGGACTGTACTAATGAATATAATTTTACAAATAGCCATAATTTTCTGAAAACTATGTAATTCATTTTTTAAACTACAGATAAATATCAACAATTGCACACTTTGCGAAGAATGCCAGTAGAACTGACTGAATTTGAGCTACAATACAAGGCTTTGAGGTCTACATCGTGGTCTCTGGTGACATCTGATCAATAAGCTCAAAGGAAATATTTGTGCTCTTCAGGAATTAATGCTCACAACTAGGCATAGGCCCCAGAAGCAAAACCTTCACCTGGCTCTGGATCTGAGACACCTCAACAACATTGGCTTCTCTGTGGTGGAAATTTATTTCACTCCTCTCAGGAAATATCTTTGGCTCTGAGTTGCATCAACTCCCCAGCAAAATGGCCATGGACTGTATGTGCGTTTCTTCCCCAGTCTGGACTTTGCATTATGGGTTCTTTGTTCAAAAACTGGCAATGATTCAGATGAACAGCAGCAGTAACTTAGGTTGACCTGGAATTTAAGCAACCTCATATTTTCATGTGTAAAATTTCCTAGAAAATCATAGCTCAGCCTGTGACTAGAATAAATGTCTCTTGCATAACAGACTTCAATTGCTGTAATCACTAGTATAAATGTTTCCCTCAACCCTATTAAAGAAGGAAAAAAAGAGAGGGTTACTAAATAACCCAAATGAATTTTCCAAAATATCTGACCACTCTTACAAAAATGCTTAGAGAACTCAGGAATTGCATCTTTTCACTTAACTATATACACTTATTAAAAATTTTATTTTGAGGAAATATACAGTTATTATTGAATTTAAAATAATTTTGTTTTTCTTATTTTTTTTCCTTTTTATTTTTTAAAAGGTCATCATTTTAGCTGGCCTTGCTGCATTCATGGTACTGAACCAAAACAGGTGACAATGACTGCTGTGAATATTTGCTTGAGGAGTAACTAATAGAGATTTTCTATTTGCTCTGACCTCTGGTCTGCTGGGTACATGTCAGAAGGACTGAAGCTGAGCATAGTGCCCTGAGGAGGGCTGTCTGATGCTTTCTGAGCTCTCTCTGTATGGAGGATTGGGGCACACAGTCCTATTAACATTAATGACTGCTCTGGGTTGGATGGGGGAGGGGGGCTGAGTGTCATTCCACTGCTCTTCATTAATGCTGCTTGATTCATTACTGCCTTCATTATCCTGGAAAAGCAGTTTAAAGTCTATGGACAGCCCTGCCCTTATACATCTCTCACCGGTGAGGAAGCAGACATAGAGAAAGCACAGGGCAAAGGGTTAGGAAAACATGAGCACCAGAAAAAGGCTCACAGAGCATCCAATTTAGAGCTGTTTTGTCCCAAGTGTATGAAGATGAGGTGCAGGGTAAGCACGAACTCGGCCAGTCCTGCCTGGCCTGGCTGCAGTGCTGTCAGGGCTGAACCAGGGGGCTGACTGTTCCCCACACACCTGTGTGTGCTTTTACAAAGCTGTTTAGAAAGGTTTGACCTAAGGTTTATGAGCACAACCTCCCAAATGGCTGTGAAGTTAATGAGGGCTAAGCAGCTTCATCTTGATACATTTCTTCTTCCTGAATAGCACTTTAAAATTTGGCCCCACTTGTATTTGCTGACCAGGAGTTGTTATTTGAGTTCAAGCCTCATCTAGGATTGATTGAGGAGATGGAGTAACACTGACAGCATGACACTGAGGCTGTGGAGGGTAGGATAAAATCTGAGAGGAGAAGGATGTCATGATGCAGGGTTAGATATCTACAGAAATTGCTGAACATCCCAGGCTGAGCGAGTTGGATATCACCAGGGATATCACTGTTATATAAAGTAGATTATTATAATTTATTGTTTCATGTCAGTGTCTCTGGTCTTTGAAGTCCAGGATGAGACACAATAAGACAGAGGTTGCACCGGTGACTGCTGCCAAGTGACCTTAGAAACAGCTGATAGCACAGGTTGCTCCTGGGAACTGGAGCTTTGTGCCCATATTGCTGCCAGAAAATCCTGCCTTCCCTTGCTGAAGGAGAGAATGTGACTCTTTTGATGAAGTTGGCTGTGCTGAGCAGAGAGCACTGGGGACAGCCCCATAGGGCAAGTAAAGGAGATTTGAAAATTCAATTACCCAAGGCTTTGCAGAGGGACTCCTGTTAGTTCCTGGGACCAGCATCCAGCCCTGCAGGAAAGGAGATGTGGAGCCTGCCCTAAGGTGGGTGTGCCCTATGTTTGCTGTACAGCAGCCAAACCCTAAATCTGCAAGGATTGAGCCCAAGCATTTAGCTAAGGATTAACCTCCGCTAAAAGAGGGGTCACCTGAGCACATGGATTGACAGACCACTGTGGCTATCCCAGGAGAAGGCTGTGACCTTGCTACAGGAGTGTCACCTTGCCAGACAGAAATTAGTCCAAATGAAAAGAACAACACTTCAAGGAACTTTTTGAGAACATTTCATGGTGAAGGAACAACAGCTGAAGGACTTTTTTCACTAACTGTTTTCAGTGGTTTTTTTAGATGGGTTCATAGAAGCATTGAGTAGGTGGGTTTTGCATCATACTGGGAACAGCCTTTATTTTGTAGACTGTGAAACAAGAAGAATACCTTTATATCTCTTTGAATGAACTGTGGGTTTTGTAAATGTGTTTAATGAATGAAAAAGAAAATAATTGTAGTATTTCAAAATGCAAATCATTATGCAGGAGTAGCATATGTGTTGCCATAAGGAGAAATGTACACTTCAGTGACCACAAATTATTTTTCTTTTTAAAATTTATATTTGTTTGCTATTGTTTACTCCCCAGATTTTATTTGAAAGAATATACGATTTATATTGGCCAGGATATATGAATTTTATATCACAGTGCTAAGATCTCTTATTTTTTAGTTTGCAATGCAATAGGAAGATATATAATGCTAAACATTTAATGAAAGCAAATAGAGCAAACATGAATAGTAAGTCTTCTAATGAATAAATCTGAATAATAAAAATCCCTGCAGAGTGTAGAGGCAGATAGGTTAATTCTTTCACTTGAATTTTAATCCTGACTGAAAAAAAATCTGAAGAGTATTCACATTTAACACTTGGTTATCCTTAAAACTTGGAGGAAAAGAGTTTGTACTCTACATATCTGGTCTATAGCTACATTTTATTAACAGAGTCAACAAAAGGACGCTTATAACGAGACATCCATAGCATCAGACAAGTTGGAGCACCAGCAGCACTGCCCTAGATGGTGGTAGAATGTGTGGCAAAATGAAACTGAAGAGCACCCATTGAGTTGGCTCTGAAATGACATCACAAAAGCACAAGACTGACCTCCCTTCTCTTCCTCAGCTCTTAAAACTAACAGAGAAGAAGGGATTAGGCATACTGGTATCTACCAGATCATTCTTGTCTAATCTTTGGCCTTATTTTATTCTTTTTTCAGTAGTTCTTAACAGGAAAGACAATGAAAAAAAATAAAGAAGAAAAAAGTTTCAATGATTTAACCAAAAGTGAAAGTAAACCTTGAATTTTCTCTTCTAAATGCCAGTTCTCAATTTAAGACATATTTCAACACCATTATTTGTTGATTTTAAAGGTTGGTTCTATTTTGATCATGAAACCCTGTCAGAGAAATAAGGAAAATCTAGATCTTGGAAGCTCTCTAAGAAGCTATGGATTTTTTTTGGTTTAAAATCATTAAGTAACTTATAGCTTCATAGGGGAAATCAAGGTTCCATCAGCATGTCAGAAGTATATGTCCAAGACTGCAAGGCTGGATGATCTGTACCAACTTCAGCCTTAGCAAATTCGAGGTGTGTCTTGGGAATAAAGGTGCAGAAGATGCTTACACATTCTAGGCCATTTCTAAGATGCTATTTTTAACCTTGTTTGAAGGTAGCAATAGAAAGGTAATTAGGATTATTTATCGATGTAGACATTATTCTTATTTCCATCAATTTGCTATATAAACTTTACTACTCCTTTAAAGGGATTCAGAATTGTAAATTTACAGCATGTTTAACATTATATTTAATAAAATCTTCTCAGTGCAAAAGGAGAATTTGTTCCATGGGCTATTTACAGACTGTTTTCTCCTTTTGCAAAGATGGATTTCAAAATTAGATGCTAATTTGTAGCATCCAAGAACACACATGACTGAAGACTAAATTTGGGCTGCAGAAATCATATGTCAAACCAACCCCTAACAGGGGTAAGATGTCAACACCCGTTGATTCAGAATTGCTCTTTCAAGAGTCAGATGTCAAGGCCAACACAGAACTACCCTGAGGATGGATAGAAATATTATATAGAAATAACTTAACCTCAGATCTGCAAGAATGATAACAATACATCTTCTAGAAACTCAGAATGTTGTCAAGCTTTGTTAACAGCAAAAAAAATTTTAACATCAATTGTCACTACCAAAAAAAAATTCTTTCATTTAAACAAAAAACAAGATAAATAAGGCAAACAGCAAATATTCTATACATGGAAATATACACACACACTTTTTTTTTCTTTAAGAAGCAAAGGAAGACATTTTGTTTATTTTTATTTTGTTTTATGAGAATTTTTTAAAATAAAAATTGATTGCTTTCAAAAAAGAAAGGACAACTCAAAAACCATTTGAGGAGAAAGAACCATTCTGATAGAAGGTCTGAAATTTTGCAGCATATGAATCATAGAAGATACACCATAACAGACACTGTACAAAAAGAAAGAAGCCTGTGTATCCTCCTGCCTGGGTTATCAGTGAGTCAGGAATACCTTTTCACAGTGCCACAAAAAGCAGACACTCTAGCTGCCACTGTCACATGTATCTCCACATATCTCCAGGCTTTACTGCTTTGACAGGGTCAGGCATGCTGCTAAGTGTCTGAATAGCATCAGATTTTCACACAAATTAAACTCAAAATGAGTTTATTATGGGCAATGTTGAATCAGAATTTTATTAGGCAACTCCATCCATATTGACCACCTCCTTTAACAAGCAGTCTGGAAACTGGGTAGTTTGAGTATTAATGATATGGAGCAGGCTTCTGAAATTGAGGAGAAGAAGAAAATAACAATTTTTAAAATAATATAAATCCTAAAGGAAGTGAAAGGGCAGGGAATGTCAGAAAGTCAAATGAGCAACATGATGACAGATGAAATACTGTACTGTCTATAAGCTACTACTACAGACCCTAAGCACCTACTTGAACAAATCAAATGGATTCTGCTTTTCTGATTTATGGTAAATGTTGTGGAATTAATTTCTGTGCAGCAGTGGTCAGAAAAACTGACAATGTAACAAATAAGATGTTACAGTATAAAAGGATGGAACAGATTGTCTTTCTGAAAGTATTATTAATGTTAGTGATGTGTCCTCAGCTACAATATGTGTTCAATCCTGGTCAATCTCTTTGAAAAAGAGATAAAGAAGATGTAGAAATAGGTGATGAAAATTACTAAGAGCATGGCACAATTTCTGTGATGATAGATTGCCAAGACTGAGATTGTCTCGCTTAGAAAAGAAATGAATTTTAAAAGATATGACAAGACTATAAAAGATACTGAATAACATTTGAAAAAAAAAGTAGATATTTTTCTTTACAGTTTTTTTCTAATTTTGTCCTAATACAAGAATAAACAAGTCTTCAATGAAGCTGAAAGTCAACCAACATAGCCTTGAGGGCGGTAAATTGCAAAAATTAGTCGCTGAACTCATTGCCACTGAGCTTTAAGGTTTAGCTCAATGTTGGCACCATTTAAGTATATATGTAGGTAAGGACAACAGAGTCATTTCTGTAATGGTTTAGATGTCTCTCAGATTCTCACTCAGAGAGGCCCAAAACATCTTTGCTGCCCTTTCTGTAGCAAATTTAGTAATTTATAAAATCATTGTGTCTCCAGTCACAAACTAACATTCATTAATGAAGACAGACTTCTTATGATGGGCAAGGTTTTTTATAGTTGTCCAGTATGAATATTCCTGCACTTTAATTCCTTAAGGTGTGCTGTGGAGGCAGGATGTGGGATTGAAAGAACAATTCAGCCCAACCAACTTCCATTCCTATCTTTCCATGTCCCTAAGACACATGTCACTGTACAACATTACATAAGGTACTGATGTAAAAATGTAATTAGCTGTAAAATTGAATGCTTTCACTCAGTTGTTAAAATGATAATATTAAATGAGAGAAACTATCAAGAGAAAAAATGTTTCCCACTTTCAAGGAGAGTAGGAGAAATAAGCCACATATCATTACCACACTATAACAAAACATAAACATAACTAAGAAAAATCAGTTCTCAGCTCAGAAGAGACACTCTGAATAGACATATTCTTATTGAAAGATAAACGGATCATTTAAAGAATGTATCTGTCATTTATAAAGCTTCTAGAGAAATTTCTGATTTACCATACCCTTCCAATGAGCAAAAGGAACCTGACACACAGATCACTTCATTCTGATAATCACCCTTCAGGAAGCAATGGAAATCTTTATGGTTTGTGAAAAACTTTTGTCTTATTCTGAAACAATGGTGAGACTACCAGAACAGCAAATGGAATGAAGTGCAAAGCAAATGAAAATACAGGAGATTAGTTTCTGAGACTGAAGTATACTCATTGAGAGAGACAAAAAAGATGTTAATACAAATGAAAAGTAATTTAGAGTTTTAGTCTCATTCACATGCTGAGAAAACTTTGAAGAAAATTGTTTTGGCCAATCAATTTTTAAAAAAGTGAAGAGAAAAACAAAAACCATCCAAACACAGGGTGACAATAAAACAAGTACACATTTCTTTCTGCAAACACACAGAGAATTGAGAAAAGTTGCAACAGAGAAAAGCATGTAACCAGCAAATGACAACAAATTGAATTGCTTTAGAATCACATCCTTCATGTAGAAACAAAGAAAATACTGGCATATTCTAAACCTTATATTCAGCTCAGTCCTGGTAAAAAAATCTTTGAAGGTAACTAAGAAGGACGTTCAAGGAGCTATTGAGTCATAAAAGTTTTAGATAGCAAAAGAAACCCCCAAGGTTTCAAAAGTGACAATTTCATAGCTAACACACTTCTTCGCAAAGATAATAAAAGCTAAGCAGAGGGGAGCAGATGAAATAAAAGAGAAAACATCAATACTTTTAACATGCAAATTATTAATTTTAAGTTACTTCAAAGACCTATTCTTTTAAAAAGATATTCCTTTTGTGCAAGGGTTGCTCATTGTCCTTTTTTGGGAGAAAACTGTTGAGAAGTTGACTCCAAAACCATGGGAATATGTACAGAATACTTGTCTCCATAGTAGCAGATGAGTTTGTATGTAGGAAAGAGCAGTCTGATGGGCAAACAAATTCTGCCATGGGGATATCTAAATACAAAGCTTTGGGACTACCCAGCATATTGCCCTGAAGACAATAAGTACTCCTGTGGAATGAATTTAGAGGTGTCATTATGGACTACTCTGGGACTGTTTGAAGGGAGTGTATTTTCACTTGGTGGGACAAGATGACCATTTATGGTCCCTTCCAACACAAACTGTCCTATGGTTCTATGATCAGTTTGGAATGACTTTGCTCAGAATTTCAAAGAGCAATGAACAATGAAGAGATTGCAGTCCCTAGCAATGAAATTTCTGGCTTTAAAAATGTCTTGAAACACTTTTATCTCTGGAATGTGGAATATTACTTTGTACTGAAGATTTTTTTTCTAAACATAAAATAGAACATGTATTACACCTCTAAAATTACTCCAATTTCAACTGAAACTGTTGCTAAAGAGTTTATTTTTTATGTGTTCAGAAAAGCAACTTGGCCCTTTTATTTCAAATTAATCACAATTAAAAATCCCCAATACATGACATAAGAAGACAACTGAGAAATGAAAAAAAAATAAAACAGAGATATTATATTTTTTTTATTTGTAAGAAATGTGCCTTTTATCCATCAGATGTCATTTTCTTTTATGCCTATTGCAACTATTGAGCATTTGGAAAAAAAGAACATTAGCATTTGCAATGCTGGCTTGGCAACTTTTGAGAGATAAGTTTTAGGCACATTTTGGTCCACTTGCTTCCTTATGCCAAATTGCCTAGTTAATTCCCCTATCTGAGACTTGGCAGATCTGACAAAACATGACAGCAATATTTAAAAAACCCAAACAAACACAGCTTTCTCTAAATCCCCTTTAGATACATGTAGTTCTGCAAATGCTATTGACCCGAAGCCAATGCAAATACTGGTAATGCAAAAGGAAGTGATCAGAACATAATTTACTTGTTCCAGCACCAGAGTTCTTTCCATCTTGTTGGTAGGGTAAGGCCAATGCTCAAGCACTGCTGCACCCTAATTGTGCATTAGATCTGGGAGTTTAAGGGATATTCTGATACAGTGAAGGCTGATTATCTGCTTATGTACTTTCTTTAAATATAAGCCCTTTACAACCCAGGTCATCTTTGTGTAGGAACTTAGAGCACAGCTCTCTACAGGTTAGTAAACTCCTCATCAGAGTTGTAAAAATTGAATTTTAGTTTCTGTCCACAAATGGTTAAGGGAGCTTCTCTCTGGCTTCTGCTTATTAGTCTCTGTTTTCTTCACTGGAGCATGAAGTGAAGGGGTTTATTCGGGTTTTTTTGATGAAACTATGTTCAGTAACAATGGTGTTTCTCATTAGCCATATCACTTGTACTTTGAGGCTTATAAACCTCTTGGGCATAATGCCGTTTTTCAACGAGTTAATTTATACACTGTGCGAAAGCAAGTATTTCCTCTCAGTGCAGAGCCTCCAGACAAAGTAGAAAATTCCAGAACTGTTCTCCAGGTAAGGTATAGAAAAACAAGCTGTTCAGTCATACTTGCAATGTACCCATGTAATTCAACTCTTACCTAAAATTACTCTTTTCTAAAATTACTTACATCTTATACAGAAATATTTTTCTCAGCATTTCATTTTCCTGCCCATGAACCTGTCATGTTATTATAGTCCAGAAATGGACACAATGCCCCACCTGAGTACAAAGGCAATATTATAACTGCAGTATTATTTTCTACTCCATTACCTTTATCCATGTTTCCCTCTTCAGCCCTGATTTTATTTTGGTGTGACTGACATTTTTCATCAAACTATGGCAGTATGCTGGCTTTCCCCAGTTCTTGGTTTCTTCTAGCTATGTGCTGTCTAAATGGTTTGTACCTAAAGTTTTGGTCCTCTGATCACCACAAGTGGACTGGGAGGATTCACTCTGGGAAGTCCAGAACCAGACTTTGTGAAGTCAATGAGTTCACTTGAGCCTCACACAGCTGTGGCTGAGGCATGACTGGGGCAGAAATATGTGTGTGGTAATTATTATAATGACTTTCCATATTCATTATTAAATTATTACTGTAGTATTCCATGGAGAGCTCCATGATGATAGTGGCTGACAGGCAATATAAAATGTCGAAAAAATAGTCCTGTCCTGTATCTAAACAGGCAATAATCAAAGGTAATTTTAGTAACAGGTTAATTGTTAAGAAAGTACAAATCCTGACAAATGCATCTGTATTTATATATCAACAAAATATTTATATTTCTCTTAATTCAGTGCAGTAGTGCATCTAGCTGTATTTTAAACACACTAATTCTACAAGCTGTAGACATCAGTAACTAGACACTTCTGATTTAGTCTCTGGGCATACATAGACATTTAATTTCCCCCACTTTTTTTTTTTTACTCCTACCTTTATTTTTTTTTTACTCCAATAACTTAAACTAGAAAATAGAATGAAACTTCTAAATGAAATATAAAGGCTCAAAAACTGACGTTTGCATTTCCTTTATCTTAATGTTCAAAGCAGGTAGCTGGCATTATTTCAAGCTTCCTTTCTCTTATGCTTCTCTCTGCACTTACTCCCAAGACACATGTCAGCTACATGGTTTGCGTATTTAGTGCCCTCTGTTCCAGATCCCAAAAGATTAAGATGCTTTTAGGTAGGACTTTAGAGAGATCTATGTGCTTAAGTACAAAACTCCAGTCCTCAGAATCATCAAAAAATTTGTCAGCTCAAGGTCTGTTCTGATGGGCTGTGGTGTGTTGATCTTGGCTGGATGCCATGTGCCCACTCTCCTCTTCAGGTGGACAGGGGAGAGGGAATATCATGAAAGGCTTGTGTTTTGAGAGAAGGACAGTGAGAGATCACTCACCAATTACCATCATGGGCAAAACAGACTTGACTAGGGGACTTGGTTTAATTTGTTACCAAACACATCAGAGTAGGTCAATAAGAAATAAAGCCAAATTCTAAAAACACCTTTCCCCAAACCCTCCCTTCTTCCCTGGCTCAATTTAACTTCTGAGTTTCCTGACTCCTCCCTGCTCAGCAGTGCAGTGGGATGGGAATGGGGACTGTGGTCCCTTCATTCCACATTGTTTGAGCCACTTCCTCCTCAGGCAGAGGGTTTCTCACACTCTTCCCCTGCTCCAGTGCTGGGTTCCTGCCACAGGAGTCAGCTGTCCATGATTTTCTCCAATGTGTGTCCTTCCCATGGAGCACAGTTCTCCACAAACTGCTCCAGGATGTGTCCCTTACATGGTGTGCAGTTCTTCATAAACAGGTTGCTCCAGTGTGATTTCCCCAATGGAGTCACAAGTCCTGCCAGAGCACTTGCTCCACCATGGGCTCCATTCTCCAGAGGTCCACGGGTGCAGTCAGGAACCTGCTCCAGCACAGCCTTCCCAGAGGGTCACAACCTCTGGAACATTCTTTGGGCATGGGAGGGAACCTCCATGGGCTGCCAGTGGGTATCTGTTCTACTGTGGACCTCTATGGGCTGCAGAGGAACAGCCTACCTCACCCTTGGCTGCAGGAGAATCTCTGCTCCAGTGCCTGAAGTATCTCCTCCCCCTCCCTTTTCACTGACCTTGGTGTCTGCAGGACTGTTTCTCTCATATATTCTCACCCATATATTCTCTGGCTGCTATTGTGCAGTGTTGTTTTGGGGTTTTTTCTCCATTCTTAACTCTGCTATCCCAGAAGTGCTACCACTGCTGCTGACGAGCCCAGCCTTGGCTCTTGGTAGGCCCATCTTGCAGCTGGCTGGCATTGGGTCTGTTGGACACAGGGAAAGCTTCTAGCAGCTTCTCAAAGCAAACACCCATGTAGACTGCTCCTACACAAACCCAGAACAGACACAGCTCTGTGCATCAGCAGTCCCTGGTGACAGCACCACCACTTTGGGCTGTGAAGTCACACTTCGAGGATTTCTCTCCAGATTTCAGAGATGCTTTAAATACTTCTTCCATTTCACAGGAAAGGGGCCAAGCAAAAAAGCTAATTACAAGGAAAAGGCAGATGGAAGAGGAGGGGTGTATGTGTGTAAATTTTCATTTCCTTCTAAGGAAAAAACCCTACATTTAGGCAGTGGTGAATGCAAAAAAGCTGGCAAAGTGTATGAGATAGAAGAGCAGATTGGATGATCCTAAACATTTGTGTTTAGCAGTGATTTCAGGACAAAGTGATGAAATTTATAGCTGTGCTTGAAAAAGGAAAGAAATTTTTTTGAAATGATGACTGAAATATAGTTCAAACTCTGCTTCCTGAAAATGGACTTTGTGTGCATTTCACACAAAACTGTAACTGGATAAAAGAAAAGTATGATTATGGAAACAATCCCTGCAGTTTCTGGACATCATTCATTTTGCTCCCTATTCTCTTTGTGGTGAACTTCTTAGGAAACGCGGGACAGAGCCAACAAGTGGTATATAAGCAATCCCTCCTTTGTGAATGGAGTACAGCCTATGCAGTCCTGGCAGTCTCCCAGGGAGCATTTAAATCCCTTTCTTTGGCTGGTTTTTAATCATAAGGCTGATCTTCTCTTTCAGTTTTGAAAGAATAGGGTTAAGAACTAGATTTAGGGACAAGGACAGACATGCATGGATGATGAGACTTGCATCAGATCATTTTTAAATTCCTGCTTGCCTTTTTCTTCCTCCTCCCACCTTTGCCCTCTCCCATGCAGATGCTGGAGACACAGACCCCAGTGCAATACAATAGAAGAGGCAGGTGTGTTATACTAAATATCTTTAAATACCAAGATTAAGCAGGCGACCACCTAGAATAAGGAAACAATGAAAAAAATCTTAATGGAGAGCAGATTTCTTAGCCTCCTTTTCCTCTCCTATCCCTAGACTTTTGACATCTCTCTCAAGGCCTCTCTGTATCTGGAAGACTGGAACATTTCCTTTACAAAACTGAGCATAGAAAAAAATAAAAAATGTTCTCTCAGCAGGTGGGAGACCCGGGTTAAATTTCCCACAACCAATACAAGAGATTAAGCTCCTTGCTTGCTGTGCTCTATAAGCCTGCTTTAATCACAAGGCTACAGGCACCTAATTTGGGGCCCTTGATTTGTCTCTTTGTTGCCACAGTGCCCTAGACTGTAGTCCACTTTTATCACCACGTACTCTGGGTCTTATGCTCCACTTCCATACTGTGAACCCTTCAGTTATCACGCTCATCCAACAGGAAGAACCCTCCAACACTTAGAATTTCAGGGTTTCTGAACTGTGACTCTTACCCTTGGTGCTGTAGAATCAATCAAAGGAAGAAGAATGAAAAAAAAAAAAAGAAAAAGAAAAAGAAGATTATACATAGCAGAGCTGATATGAAATAGTTCTTTGCTATACCTTTCAGTTCTACAAAAAACAGTCAAAGTATCACACTGGGATCCACTGA
This sequence comes from Petroica traversi, assembly GCA_025920805.1. NCBI lineage: Eukaryota > Metazoa > Chordata > Aves > Passeriformes > Petroicidae > Petroica > Petroica traversi. The sequence continues at coordinate 908,651 of JAHLSL010000012.1, forward strand.
AAAGCTAGTTTGCTGTGACTTTTGATCCAGAGTGAGAATTATCCCAGTGGTTTTTACTTTTAAGTCCATGGCATTTCAAGTAATTCTGATTGCATTTTCACTTTTTTCTCCAATCCTTTGTCCATGAGTGGGCAGAGTTTTCTGATTGGTGCTGCTTCATTTATTAGTTTTGTTTTGTTTTTTTTAATGCAACAAATAAAGAAAAAGGAAGCAAAGAAAATCTAAGATGTTTAACATAACATTAGCCTGAGTTGTCCAAGCCTGCACTATTCTCTTCAGCTGAAATGGGTAAGTCAATGAAAGGCATTTCTCAAGGTTGTCCTCTCAGTTTAGCAACAGAGGGACCAAAAATTCCTTTGCTGGAGCTACTAATATAAAGACATTCCACTAGGAATTTTGAATGAAGAACAGGAGTGCAGGGTCATGGTTTTACTTTGGAAAATCCCTATTACAATGAAAAGATTTCCCTAGACCTGAGTGAACCAAACCTCATTTGAGGGTGTAATTTGTAATTTCTTGTTAAGAGTTAAGCTTCCATAAATGACCTAGAGCCAAGAAAGTATTTAAGACCTATCCCTCAGTTGTTAGGAATGGCAGCCAGAAAGTGCTTAGAGAAGCCAGAAAGTACCCAGAGAAACCTTTCTATGTCTGGCTGGGTGCCTCAGCCTCTGGAACTCAATATCCCTGTAACGCACCAGGCATTAGGGCAGAAGATTTGAGATGACAACATGGACCTAACAGACCTAAGAATGCATAAGACCATGACAAGTGTACTGCATAGTCTGGGCTGAAGTGTTGAAAGCAAGGGGCTGCAGAGTGGCCTCTGAGGGAAGAGGTCACAGCTGCCCCATGCAGGACACAGCTGTGACAGCCAACACACCCACCTCAGGGCCAAGCTGAACCCATCAGCCAAACCAGGGCTTCCTCTGGGAAAACACACCAAACAAAGACATAAAATGATGGATAGGCAGAGGAGGAGAAGAAATCTGTTGTTAAAATGTTTGTCTTTTTGTTTCTCACTACCCAAATCCATTACAATTATCAATTAATTTAAATGTTTTCTCCATGTTAAGCCTGTTTTCCTCCTGACTATGGCTGATAAGCAGTGTCCCTGTCTTTATTTCAACTCACAAGTTTATCATTCTATTTTTTCCTCCTGTGCTCCTGGGTAGGGGGAGTAAGTGAGCAGCTGGGTGGACCAAGGTTAGGGTAGCACACATAGTCAGTGATACATGGCACATAGAAATCCTCAGCCCTGGGTACCCCAGAACAGAGGAGAGAAGGAGTTACTGGAGAGAGTCCTGCAAAAGGCCACCAAAATGTTTAAGGGACTGGATCATCCCTCCAATGAAAACATGCTCCAACCAGGAGGAAAGAAGGCTCAGGGGGATCTTATTGTTATGTGAAGGGAGGGTGTAAAGAAGATGGAACCAGGCTATTCCAATTTGTGCTCTCCATAGGACAAGAGGAAATGGGCACACTTGGAAACACAGGAGAGTCCCCTTGAACATCAGGGAAGACTTTTCAGTGTGAGGATAATGATGCCCTGGCAGAGGCTGCCCAGAGAGCTTGTGGGGTCTCCATGCTGTGAGTCAGATATTAAGAAGCTATCTGGGCATGGTCCTGGCCACATGGCTCTAGATTGCCATGCTTGAGATGAGACAGGGATTTGGACAAAATTACCTCCAGAAGCTCCTTCCAGCCTCAACCATTTTGTGGTTCTGTGTAAATGCCAAAAGGTGAAAAAGCCAACTCCATCTTTTCTAAAAATTGAAAGGTGACAGGACAATTTATAATAGAAATTCAACAGAAATGAATCACTTTAGAAGAGAAATGTTGAACTACAACTCAATTGAAATCTCTTTAGTCTATCTTGATTAACACAGGAAAAGTTATAAATGTAATGATTTTCTACAATCTTAATATGATGAAAAAAGTATGAAGGAACAAAAATAGTTGTTCTCACATTCTTAGGGGGTTCATTCTCACATTCTTCAATTTAGCCAGAAGTGGTGGTATCTGTCACTTTGTATGAATCTTTAGTTTCTCATCTACAACTATAATTTTCATCTGCCTCTTAATTTCCATGACCTACTGATAGGACATCTTTGTCATCAGTACAGAACATGTTTTTACTTTTATATAATCTTTATAATTTTATCTAACATAAATGTTAACTAAAGGAACTACAATTTCTTTGCTCACAATGCCATACATCAAAGTATTAATTAATACATACAGTATGACTAGATGTCACATCTCTCTGTAAAAGCTTTTTTTCTTTAAAGATATTTTTGTATTTTCACTAAAGTAGAAAACAAAATGAAGTAATGCATTCCAGTTGCCACTGTTATTTTCTATTACACTTTAATCTCACTGTAAATTCATAGCTTTTTTTTTTTTTTGCTTCCTAGGCTTTCTGCTTTCTATTTCCCACTTTCATACAATTACCTAAATCATGTATTCACTTAGAAACACTGCTGATTTAAATCACTTTGCCCATATTTATTGAATTCATTTTGAAAGCATAATTTCTCTGAGCTTGCACACAAATGAATATTGCACAGTAGACCTGCTCTCCTCCCTTTTCATTGCATCAGTCTTGTCACCTATATCCTTGCCATCAGTTGCCTGTTGTTTCACCTGTATTTTTAAGTCATGTACTCTTTTTTGTCCTCATTTTTGTTTTTTGGGGTGTTTTTTTCTCCACATGGAACCTGGCTGTACTCCAGCTTCCAAGGTCCATCTCTTTAAATACTTAGCTGTAAATCTGCATGCAGAGTTAGACACCTAATAAAATACTAGCATTTTCAATGCTGTCACTTCAGATGTCTGTTTTGCTCTGGAAGATTTTTGCAATCTATGCAGGTGCTGATGTTGCCTCATAACTAATTAATTGCATGGTGCCTTAGCTCAAAAATAAGAGGAAGTGGGCAAATTAGTGGTAAAATATCTATCATATGAGTGAATTCTAACTCCCTTGCATGCTAAAATCAAGTTCAGAAACCTTGGTTTACAACTTAGAAGATCATGAGAATTTATGCAATAAACGTAATATATGATATATTGTAATCTACAAGGGCTACTGTAAATTTTATACTGTCTTCCTAAATTGTAAATATTTCTTTTTACTTATGCAGTACTGAATTGACACCAGTCAAAAAACCCTCTATTCTGAGCAATCTAAAATACAGTTGACCTTGAAAGAGCACCGAAGTTAGTCTTAGTTTGGCTTAGTTTAAGGATGGTGAAACTTCCATTGCATTTTGTTTTCCAAAATATTTGACATCCTATTGATTTCATTTCAACTTTCTTCACTGTAGCACAGTGTATTGTCAACCTTAACCTTAACTATAGTCAGATTTTATAGCTTTACTGCTTTTACTGGTAGGAATCAGTTCATAACCCACATTTTCTAAGCATGTGAGGATTTTTTTGGTTTTTTGTAGTTTTAGGTTTGAAAATTTTAGATATTTTCTGATCTCATTTACCAAGTCTGGGCATAAAAAAAATAATGAGAATCTTCACTCTGATTTTAGTTTTCACACTCTCAAGGAATTTTTCGTTTTAATTACAAGACATGTAAGTCTAACCTGTTCTGGGCAGCTTTGGCTGAGGGCCAGGTGTTATTTGAAACCACCTCACATCACCACAACTGTTCAGTGGCAGGAATAAGGGGGAGAGAGCACATGGCAGAAGAGACAGTTGGTATTTGGCTTTCCATAAATTTTTTCTTTGTCTTATACCTTTTGTTATTAATATTTTTGTTACTGTTCATTTTCTTGTCTTGCTGCTGTTTCCAATAATTTTTTTTTATATATCTCAGCCCATGATTTTCATCTTTTGTGCCTCCATTTCTCAACTCCATCCTGCTGTAGTGGGAAGGGCGGGAAGAAGGGGGGAGCACATGGGAAGCCTCTGGTTTGGGAGGGTCTCAGTGGAGGCACTGAATTGGGGAGTACCATTTCTAACCATGATGACATTAAAAACAGTCTGACACAAATCAATTAATCTTAACATGATTAAGAGCATGACTTTATGTTCTGAGCCACATAGCTTTATCTTCTGCAGTATCCAATATTATGTACCCAAAATACGAGAAATAGCACATATTTCCTACATCATGTATTTCTGTTATGTAGAATTATCACTATTTAAGGAAGTCTTTACTATTTCTTGGCTATTGGACTTGAGGTTCAGGGTGAGAGGATAGAAAGGAAATAATAAAAAATTATCTGTGTAGATGAATAGGGAGTAACTCTCTGTTAAACTAAACTGAACTAGTAAGCTGAGTTTAAACTTGCTGAAACATATATGAGCCTTGACAAGACTTAAAACAGTATTCTTCCAGGTCCTCAATACATGAATGGTATGAGAAATAATACTTACGTCTTGAAAGCAGCTACCTAAAGTATGCTGAACTATTTTATGGAGCAGCAAATGCCAAGTTGAGGTTCAGGCTCTGAGGCACAAGTGCCATTTGCATAGAAGTGACTCTCAGAGTTGGACAGCTGCACCACTGGTCCTGCACATAAAAGCCGTTTTCTATGAATGTAGTAGTCAGACATTTGAAGCCCTATTTGTCATTGTGCCTCAAACTTGTTGCTAATCATGGATTTAAAATAAATTAGGCAAATACATTTTCTGCTGCAGAAATATTTTGACAAAAATGAAGGATGAGTCACATTCTAATTGGAAATTCAATCCATATCGTCTTCATGATCCATTATAGAAAAATGTTGATCCCCATTCAGCTGGAATTATAACTATTCAGTGTTCCACTTGGTGGAAGAAATGGAATAACATATATTCCATTTGAATAGATGGTGGAAGCAGAAGATACTCAGTAATGTACAGGAGATCTCCTTAGGCTATCACTTCAGTTCTGTTTATTTCTTGATATAGTTTTTACATAGATTATTTAATTCACCTACTATAAGTTAGAAATGAATGCCTAAATAAAAGGGAGGATTTAGGTAAGTAACGTTCATGTCCCCTCCTCCAGGAAAAAATCAAAAGCTCCTGTAATTTGCTGCAGGTCACTAGGCAGGATGCAACACCCTGGGAACAAAGAGACCCTCAGGGATGGACAAAGTTCACTAACACACCCAAGAAGATGTAAAATGCAATTCCCTTTGCTCTCTGGGGTGCAGTGAGAGCCCTGCACCTGTTGCAGTGTTGGCACCAGAGCCCAGCCTGAGCCTGTGAGAGATGATCCACCTCCCATCCTCTCCCATCAGATGCCACTGGGTTTGTGAGGATTGACTTATTCATCTTCTCAGGAATAAGTGAAAAATGACAGATGTGGAATAGCAACCTTTTTTTCTTCTCCTCTCTCTTTCCCAGGGAAATGCCTTTCTTTTAAGCCTTCCTGAACAAAGTAATGTCGGGATGTTTTTAGGAAATTGAAACAGAAACAGGACCACAAGTCATGGTGAGCTGTCAATGGCATCAATGACCAGTTTCTTGTATCTGAGACTGCAAAGTCTCCATATTTTAAATACATTCAAAGATGAAGAACCATCAAAGCTCTCCTGTCTGGCCTCCTACTGGCCTGTCTCCAGCTCTGAACTGATGCTTGCCTGGATGTGCCTGGGCTCTCCTAGAGCTTAGGCTATCCCTTAACAACCACACAGACAAATCACAGGGACAGTGTCTATATCACAGGAGCTGTAGGAACTTAAGACTGGCACCTAGTCAGTGAGAGCCTGCTGTCCCTGGCTGCATCCAGGGCATTGGCTCCTGCTGAGGAGGATGTGCAGCAGGACCACTGATCAGGTCTGAAGCAAAATTAACTCCCTAGCTAGATCTATAGGAGCTTGCTCTTCTTAACAAGGTTTCCACAGGGTTTGGTTTCATCACTGCTGCCATTCTGAAGGACCTTTCAGAGTTATTAGTTGTCTTCCCTGACAATTTACAAAATCATTTATGTCAAGCTTAAAACGAAGATCCTTGCTTTTAATAACATCTCCTCTGTCACTCTGTCAGGGAAGTCTCCATCTCAGGCTCTGACAGAGGCTTTTATTCAATACTGTTATTCAAAACTACCAGAAAAAAAAACCCCAAACTGTTTTACTATTATCTAATAGTAAAATTCAACAGCTAATGGCTGAAAGTTGACATCAACTTTCAGTAAGATTAAAGTTGAAAGAATGGAAAAAAAATTGATTGTCAGGATTATTAGCCATTCAAATATGTTATCAAACAAATTCTGATATTTTTTTCTGCATTTGTATTTATTTATTTATTTATTGTCTTCCACATTTATACATGCCCATTTTTCTCTCTCATGTTGGATTGCTGCCTTCATCATAGCCTATGACATCAAAGACTTAATTGATTTATCACATAAACCAAAATTTACTTAAACATTTCATGATCTGTGATCTTCTAATTTTTATAGTGCTTTTTTCTTTAAACTATCAGTCTGGTTGTACAAGTTGCATATCTCAATGGCATTAAGTTCCAGAAAATAGCTGTTTGTTTTTGTAGCTCATAAGTTCCAGGGCAGGAATGACTATATTAACTTCTGTGTTTTGTGTGGTGCAAAGTAGACAAGGAAATGGCACAGAGGAAACACTGTAACTGCTATTAGCTTAATATATTTCACACTAAATAATAGAGTCCTTGGCCTCTGCTTTCACAGCAGGCACAAACTTCTCCCAGTTTTCGCACCTGATTTGTGGAAAATGTCACAGGAGGGACAGCTCCCTCCTGATAGCCAACCCAGCGATTCACTCAAGTGACTCACAGACATTTGGCTCTTCAGACATTTGTTCACTATGCCTTGAGGGATTCTGTATTTCTTGATTTTACAAGAGATTAAGTCTGGAATGCCAAAGTGTAAAGGGTCTGTGCTATGAAACATTGATCTTGCTCACCTTTGCAGGACCACTCATGCTTTATTTGAGGCAAGTGGGCTATGAGAGCATTTGAAATAAAATAGAGAGCACAGAATAAAACTCCTCAAAAAATCCTACTCATGGCTTCTTGAAGGGGTAGGTTTCTAGCCAGGGGAAGAGAATTAAAGAGTCTGGTCTTGGCATCAATCCTTTGACACCCATTTTGAAGTGGATGCTGTCAGACAGTTCTGTCTTCTCTTTTCCAGAGATGAGGTGAATGGAGGTTATTTCCTGCCGTGATGACTCATACTGACTTGGGACTCCCCTAGATGGTATCTGTATCCCTCTGTGCTCTCAGACTGTAAGATTCGTAATGGCAGGTGTCCTCTTTTTTTCGTTCTGTGGCTATGGACACTGAGCAAGCATAATTGTTTTCCATGACTTGGGCTGGTACAAAGTACAGAGAACCTCAGACGGGCCTCAGAAAATAGCAATAAATGGACATAGCAGAATGTAGAGTAAGCACACCCAGGACAAAAGTTTTAATCTGAAGCACAGAAAGAACTTCAAGAGTCCAGCTTCTCAGCTGGATAAGAAAATACATTTTCAATTCAGGTTCATAAACCCGCAGCTTTGTCCAGTAGGTACAATATCAACTTGTTTAGTCATTACATTAATTACTGTTATCTGCTCCATGTGATTTAATATTTTCTGCTATGACAATGTCAAGAGGGCCTCAACAGGTCTGAGGACTCACAGACCTAAGTCCTACATGTGGCTGCAAGTAGATTATCTCTCTACTTGTGTTTGCCCCCAAAAGCAGAGATTATGAGAGCAGTGCTCATGAAAAGCAATGCCTTGCTCAGAATCTCAAGCAAGAATGGACCAGAGTCAGAAATTGCACCAAGATGTATTATCTTGCCTGGGAGGGCCAAGCCTGCTATGTTTCCCAGCCCAAAATATGCTCTCCTTCAGCTTCTTATGAGTTAAAATCCATAAGCTAAAATAAAGTACCTGATACTGTCTCAGAAGTGCAGCTTCCCAGTGGGTCTCCCATGTCATCTCAATTCTTTATATCGTACTGGGATAAACAAGGTGAATTTTTATACACCTACCTGAAAGTGAACACATCAAGAAATAAGTGAATGAAACATCCCAAGAGGAAGAGGCCTGAAAAGACCATTTCCTTGCCCAGTTATTCTATTTGTTGCGACAATTTGCATTTCCCTGGAATGCATCCAGGTGACAAGGAAAGAAGCTGACTTTATTACACATGAAAGAAGAACATCATGAAGAATAACTCATTTAAAAGCCTTTGGCCTTTATCTGTTGTTCTTTTCATTTACATTTTTCTTTGTATGAAATGGCCTGCCTTTGAGGTTTAGCCAGTGCCTAAAGGGACAGCAAACCACAGGGCTATATGGAGTGCAGGGAACAAAGGGAGGAAAAGCAATGAGCTGCTCTTTGAGAGAACAGCAAAAAGCACCTGGCCCAACCAAACCTTAAAAACTGCTTTCTTCTGTGTATAAAGCCTGTAAGTATGTAAAAATTTGATTGTGTCTGTGAGCTCCCCAATCTTCTCGGTGGTATCCATTTGCTTCCAACACCACCTAGTTGGAAAATCTTAAATTTTGTCACTTTTTCTCTTACCAGTTTGTCTCTCCCAGGAAGGCCAACTCTATTTTTTTTGGGCTGCATGGCTAGTCTACACTGTGGAGCTGACACCAGACTGCTGTACTGTACCTCCCCTGTATATACCTCATGGCCCCTTATTCCAGACAGTCCAGATACAATCCTTAGCCTGCCATTCCTCTGGGCATAACCTCTATTCACCCCTGCCAGCAACATCCTGTGAGTGACAGTTTTGTTTCCTGTTTATTTTTCTTCACGTTCCTTGCAGTGAGCACAGCAATCCCACAGTCAGTGCAACTGCTGGTGCATGGAAAAGTACCACAGGATAGGAAAACACTCTTCTAAAACCCATGGGGGCACTTGCAGTGCTTTCTGTCAAGTCTTTCAACTCTGCTTTTCTGTCTGTCTGCTTCTTTTTCTTCCCTGTCTTGCTTTGAATGTTCAGGAAAGGGAAAAGTGTCCCGTGGAGCACTACAGTGGCCAGGTTCTCCCAGGGCTTCCTCCACAGTGTAGCAGGGGTTTTGTGCTGAAAGGACAAGGTGTTACTCTGGAGAAGAAAGGATGCCAAGGGAAACCACAAACCAGCTGAGGTCATGGAAATCTATCAGGCATGGGAAAACAGGTCTTGGTGTGAAGCTGAGATGTTACCTGGTATTAATCTCCTATGCTCATTCAGAAAAGTTATTTCCAAGAAGTAAAATCAACTAAAATATAATTCCCAAATTATTTTCGTGGGACATGCCTCATCAAACAGAGCTTATGTGTTAAATAGAGGGACTTTTAATAGGAACAAAACACAGATGTTTCTTCTGCTCCATGTTTTGATTTTGAGGATGGCTTATTCATAAAATGCAATCAGTTTTGTCACTGGCCATCATTTGCCTTTTATACAAAAATGTTGATATAACTGGAATTCAGTAATGATGCAAGACTTCTCTGAAATGTAGGCAAGTTGAGTTTTTCATCTCCCTCAAATGAAGCTTCTGGTTAGGACTATGACTGGGCAAATCCTGCCTTAGGAAGAAGAGGGGAGAAAGGAAGGAGAAACCTGGGATGTTATGTGCAATGGTTTATCCCTAGATTGTGGTGCCACTTATTAACAAATGAGAGCTTGAAACTCTGAAACTCCCTTCCTAATGGAGAGTGCCTTTATGGTCTGTATGCCTGAAAATAAATTTGGTTAAATTTCCTTCCATCTGTGTTCTCCAAATGACTGACTATCATTTGAAAGTGTCAGACCTCACCAGAGAAATATAATTGTGGGGGGCTTTTAGGGCCGTGACCATCCTGCTGAATCTGCAAGGCAATCCAAGAGCTCCAGGCTCTGGGGTAACAGACTGTGATGCAGCTGCCAGATCCTTAAGGGGACAGAGCTGTGCCAAGGAGCACACCAGGCTTCACTGAGGTCCCTGGCTCAGCCTCCTGCTACAGGAGGGAGTAGCACAGGGGACCAGATGCGAGCTGAGAGAAGTCAGAATGGACTTGGCTTAGCCAGAGTCCTGCAGCAGCAGGCATCATCCCACATGCCCCTGCTCTGCCTTTGGCTCCAGCAGCAGTGGCCAGACCTTGGCTTCCAGTGCTCTGGCAGCAGTTATGCATATCCTTATGCATATCCTTATGCCCGTGGCAGTCTGTTGCTCCAGAGAACTGCCAGTCTGTTTTATACACATAGATATACATATATATGTGTTTGTCTGTATGTGTCTGCTAGTGTTATTTAAAATATGCAAATAAATAAAACTAACCCTGAATGAACCAACAAAAATTCAATCAATGAAGGGTTCTAGTTCAAGGTTTTTCACATCTATGCTGCCATGTAATGTACTTTCATCATCCACACATGGTTGAATTTGCCCTCTAACTATTTTCTAAACAACACAAAATTCAAAGCAGTTCTTTTTATTATTTCTGGTATCAGCAGTTACACATGCAAAAGTCCTGATGACTTTAGTGCCTGTAGATTTTCTTTTTTGGTTTAATAAGGAAGGTTAGGCATACAAACTTCAAACACTCAAGCAAAATTGCCCCTGCTTAGCACATATACCTGGTACTTTTCATCTCTGCTCATCCTCAATGCTAATTCTGATTCATCATCTCCATGATCCCTTACTTTTTCTGGGGAATTATTTGAAACAGGCTTACCAAAGTCAGGCTTACGTAAAAAAAACCCTGTGTTAACAGTTTGTGGTTGTAGTCGAAGCTGTTCTGGTATTTTCTCCTAATTGTCTAAAAAAAAAATAAATCTACTATATATAAAACCCTAAATCCCACAATTAAGCATCCCAGAGACCAAGAAATTACTAGAGAGAAAGCCATGGGCCAGTGTGATAGTTTTAGTGGCATTTAGTCTTAACTAATTCTTAATGAAAGTCAACTTGAATAAAGGTACCAGAGAAAAAGGAAGCAGGAAAAAATTACACATTGGAAAACATGAGCACAGCCAGCCAAGAATGAATGGCTGGATTGGCAGGAAAAGCTCTACAGGGAAAAACAGTGGAATACTTAGGCAAGAGTTAACAGTGATGCTAATGGAAGCACAGTGCTAAAAAGCAAATAATCCTTGAGATATAGATGATCTTAAACAGTTCTGTGAAATGTTTTGTTACTTTCATCTGCCATTCACCTTCTTTATATTAAAGTCTTAAAATTTTAATTTTCTACAGAAGGGAAATTGAAGTTAGTCTTAATATTGTACTTATTTCACAGTGAGTATTGATTGTTGTACTCCATAATGTCTCCTTAATCAGTGTGTCATGTATTTGGCTGGCTCAGGAAATAATTTATTTCCTATTGTTTTGGAGATCGGTGGCTCTTCTTTAAGTGACATCTGCTAGGAACTCCTCTCTGCAATTTTGTTTCTCTTGTGAGTTCTGACAATTTCACACTGCAGTCAATCATTTGGAGCACACAGATGGAAGAACTTAATCAATCTGATTTCAGGTAATGTTGACCATAATGAGGAACCCACAAGTGATAAAAGAATTCCAGGACTTCAGTATTTTGTTGGAGACCATAATTTAGTGACCAATTATCCACATAATCAGGGGGTCATTGAGTGTTAGAAACGTTTAAGCCAAAAATAGGGGTTAAAAATTTGTGTATTCACTCAAAGAAGGTTTAGCATCAGAGTAAGATATCTTGACTGGATTGTCAGACATCCTGCCATGTCTAGATCTCTGAAATAATGAGGAAACATCAACTTCAAGAGACAAACAATCACTACCTTTTCAGCCCTATTTGCTTTGCTTTACAAACACAAATTTGAGACTGCCTCAAGTCCAGACCTGCTTTGCAATCACAGCTCCCAGAAGTGTATGCAAGTCTGACTACCTTTGGACACACTGAAGTATAAAAGCATATTCTTAAATAGCTGCATTATAGATATGCTGGTTATTGCTACTCCTGCCAAGGTGGATTGTCCATCCCAGACACCCCAGTCTTGCTGCATCAGAGTCCCTGGGCTCCCTCTCAAATACAGGGGTGACATTACAGGAAGACAGTGTGTGATTGTAGACACCTGGACAGGTGTATCGAGGTAACTCACATGAATACAGGGTAAGAAATGCCTGAAGGTTCAGCCTGTTGATAGATACTTTCATAAAAGAAGAAATGTAGGTTAAAAAGCAGGCTCTGAGATTAGGAATGTTGGTGTGTGTGAAGCTTTAGCCTTATCTTCAGCCTGCTTGTCACACAGACTTACTGCATAGCAAAGAGTCCTCTGCTACACATAAAATGACATTTTCCTACTGAGAAAAAATTTTATCCTCCCCTTTCCTCCAGTTTTAGCCCATTTTTCTGTTTGCATTCAAATTTTCCTAATTAAGTTGGGGGAAAACGCGTAATTATTCCTATCTTTCATGCAGGTTCTTCTTGAAGATGGTTTCACATGTCAGAAACTGGGAACCAGGTTTGGGGCACTCTGCCTCCCTGTGCTCAATATTTTCCTTATCTGGCAGCTCAATCTGTTATCTCCTCCAATAACCAGTTTATATTTTTGTCCATGCATCCTCTGCAACTCCAGAGAACATCTTTGTTGCTGGGCACTGAGATTATGGAAACTGCCTTCTGCTCAGAGCTCTAGCCTTTCTGGAGTCACAATTTTTGAATGTGTTTGGACCTGATGTTTTATTATCAACATCTCACTGTTTAACGATCTCACCAGAGTTTACCAGCATTTTAAACATGCTCATAATTCTCCTCTTATCCATTTCTAACCTAAAAATATAATTCTATATCTATGACTTATCCCATTCATATTGTCTTCAGAATATCCTATAAAGAGAGCCATCTATCAGAAATTTCGAGGACAGGTCTCCTAAGTATATAATCAATATGATCCTTATTTCTTTTTGTATCTAGAAACTGGGCTTGTCTTTTAGAATCCATTATATTATTATAGTGATTGTTTATACGTATGAAAAATGAGGAGAAAACTTACCATTAAATTGTGAAATTAGGTTAGCAGTAGGTAACTACATCAAACAGGGCACAGCCCACAGAAATATTTCATTGCAAACTAGGTAGTGCTCCATGTAAGGGCTCCAAGTTAGCGGTCTAGGAAAACAGTTAATCTTATCCAGATGTGCACTCCACTTTTATTTCACTAGATCAGCTAAAAACTTGATAGTTTTCCAGACAGGGTCCAAATCTGGGAACATTTGAGCAGCTATTTCAGTGATGACCATATAACACTACCTTGCAACCCAGTGTAGAACAAGCCCAAACCTATCTGGGTGGGGATGGTCTTCACCTAAAGCGCTGACAGGCTTGGATACTTACCAAGGGCTCTCTCAGCTTTGCTGTTGAAGCATTTACAGGTTTTAGAAACAAAAAGAAATTGTATTGGGAAAATGGACAAGAAGAAAGGATTCCAGAAGCCTGCCTGGTTTGTGTGCCTGTGGCACTTGCAAAGATATCTGTCCAGTACCTCAGCATTGACAAGATGAGAAAAAGGCTCAGCCCAGCCTTAGACAGCTGTATTTTGAGTGTGCTAGATAGGAAAGAGTGGCTGTCAAAATGTTAAGCTGGGAAGATCAAGTCTCCCAGTCAGCTGGATGTTAAAACACTAAATGTTAAAGTATGAAACTCTACTATATTCTTTCTGAATACATTTTTTAAATGAAAATGGAGAGCTTCCTTCTGTCGAGAGAATGCTCTGAGATCCAGTGGGACAGAAGTGACTCTAACTCGGGTATAAAGTTCCAGAGAGGAAAAATAAATTTAAATAATTCTTTAATTAAGCATTAGGAGTTAAATTGCTCTACTGACCTTGCTAATATAAAGTCTTTTTCATCTTCCCTCTTAAGAGATCCAGTTTCTTTCATGCTCAAATGGGATTTATGATTTGAGAGCTTGGATTCAAGTCCAAGGAATAGATCCAGAGAAACCTATACTCTCTCTTTTCAGATACATTTAATTATCTACTGACTCTTTCAAATTTCTCTGGGATCTTTGTTTCTGTTGAGATTACTTCCCATCCTTCCTTATATTTGTTACTGAAGGTCTATACCCTGACTGTATCACCTGCATCATTTTCTGTGCAGCATGGTCTGCTCTTAATGTACACTGTAACCCTTCTTCTACATATTTTTTTTCAGCCTAGAACAAGAATAATAGCTTGGTTTATTAACTTTGATATGTATTTTGAGAATAATCAACCGCCTCATAGTTGACACATGATGATGACCTATTTAAATGTCAAAAATTATAATTCATATTCTAGGATCTTTCCTTTCAAAAGTTGCCACAGCTGATTCTTCTCTCCTTCTTTCCAGACCAATATCATGCCAATTCTTTGTATTGCTCGCTGCTGTAGTAAAGTGAAGTCTTGCAAAACAAAAACAGGAGCATTTTGTAAATTCTTTCTCCTTTTCTCAATATCTTGTGGCAACTTTCCCAACAAGTTTTACAACTTTCCCAACAGACCACACATGTAGAATCAATGGAAACAGACTACCCAGCCATGTCCCTAGTTTTATTTTCTTGTCTTTCCAGCTGTTCTTATTTCACCAAACCCAGCCTTTTGTGATAGCTTTTACTATAGACAATAAGGACAATGACTTTACTTACTGATTATTCTCCTTTGGCTTTTAAACAGCACTGAAATGATCAGGGTGAGGATATATTTCTGGATAGAATTAGATGGGAGAGAATAGCAGCATCACATCCTTATGTAAATGGGTTTGCTAAGTTTATGTGGTTACCAGCATCAGGAAGAAATGGCCTTAATGAGGAAACAAGCTATATAATACAGGATAAAGTATTTCATTAAGACTGAAAGCTACTGTTCTGATATTATTCCTGGAGAACTTAGATGAAAGAAAGAACTTGGGCTCAGTAGGCCCAAAATCACTAAACTGAGGAATTCAGTTTAGTGATTTTGGGCCTACTGAGAGTTTCACTAAAACTGAGAGTTTCAGTTATTCATCCGAGTTTTTCTGGCTGAAGATAGTCAGTTTGTTTTGAAATCAGTGTTTTACAGTGTGCTATGCCTCTGAATATTGGTAGTGTAAAATTTCAAACTTTTCTTTTCCCATCCTCCTTTAAAAGCTCAGGAAAACCTCTCACCCATCACTCAAAGCTAAAAAGAAAATTCAGTCTCCATTAATTCCCTGTTGTATTTTATGCTTCTGGCTGAAAAGCTCTCTTACCTTCAAGTTGTAGGTGGGTGAAACCAATAACCATGGGAAGCCTCACCAAAATGAAGTTGTTTGGGGAAAGGGGAGAGACAGAAGGAGTGTTAAAACACCAGGGCAAAGGTTGATGAAGGAAGTTGCCAACAGGTCTTCCTGCAAATGCAGTGATCGCACTCTGCAGGGGTGAAGAAGTTCTGTCCCCAGGATGATGTTTTTCTCTTCTAGCCAGATTTGCTTCACTTCAAAAAGGAAAGAACAGGTGATAATCACTTTCTTTTGTAGGCAATGGCAGGAAAACAGAAAACATTTCAGAAAACCAGAAAAGGAGAAGGACTAAGGGGAAGGGGGGTTGTTTCTAGCTGTGTTAAAGCAGGCATTCAATTTCTATTTTAGCTTGCATCTCAGGAATGTGTGGTAGCTAGGAACAGCTAGTAAGAAGCTGGACCTTCACTATCAGCTAGGTAGCATCTCACTGCTGATGCTCACAGCTTAGGGAGCTGGGTTGCAGGAAACTTTTATGTTCATTTTTATCTCCTTTCCTAAGCTCTATGGAACCTGAGCTTGTGAGAAGTAACATTGGACTCATGTCTTTGATGTCTCATGAAATAGCTTAGTGTGAGCAGCAGACAGCTGGGCCCTTGCATGGCAGCTATTGGTCTCCAAAAGCAGAGGCATTTTCCAAGCTACCTTAATGATAATATGAATGTTTTTCATGACTCTTCTATCACAACACTGAAGACTGAAGACTCTTCTATCACAACACTGAAGACAGTTGTAGATACATCCCACTGAAACCTTACTTCCTTCTGTAAACAACCAATATGGCTGGGCATTTCTTGGATTTGTTTTAGATCGGTTTCCAAAAAAAAAAACCAAAAAAAGAGAAAGAAATATATTCTGTGAGTCTGCAACAGCATTGATTGCCACCAATAGCTGAGTGTCACTGATCAGATTGCTAGCACAAATCTAGAATTAAAATGTAACTGATGTGAGTAATCCAAAATAGTCTACTTACTTTTTTTTTAAAGAATGGAAAACATATTTTCAAGCATATTCTTTTCTGTCTATTCTGTACCAGCCTTGCAATTATCAATAGGATTTCATGGCTATCTTGTCATGGGAAGCAATGAAAAACAAAAGTCAGCAGAAACAACATTGATATTATCATGCTATCATCTACCATTTTCTTCAATATGTGCATATCTCTCAATATTAATATAATTCTCATTTTCTAACCAGATCAGAAGCCAGAATGAAAAACTTCTAACGTATCTGTTTGTTTACTACACGAAACATTAAGTTATCAGTTGTTTCAAAAGGGACTGTCATATTCCAGTTTTTTAAGCAGAAAAAAACCTAGCAGCAAGAGTTGCCTTTCTGGTCCAGGAGTCAGAATTATCAATTAAATATGTTGGCATTTGTCTACACATTTTTTCTTGAACATCAGTCACAATTAATAAGTCCATTGACTTTCACCACCAGTTTTAAATTCTATTTGCATTTGTTAGGTGCTTTTTGGAAATAAGGCAAGATTCTCTAGAATTCTAGAAAACTCCATCTGGCCCTTTTTTTTTCCTCCATAGAGGAAAGCAAAACATAATCTGTTATCACTGTCCCATCCAGTGATGACCAAATTTGATCACCTGAGGCTGTGAATTGGATTTAGCACAAAAGGAAAAGCTTGATTCTGGACTTAAAACAACCTGGAATATCATGGAGTTCATATCACCAAAGGCAGATTTTTTTTTAAAGCTGTCATTCTCTATTACAAACTTTGAAAGAAAAGGAAACACATTATCTCAGCTTCAGCAAAACTCTACAGTGAGAGCAAAGTTTCTTAAATGAGATCTGTCTTCTATAGCACAAATAGAGGGAGAAAGTGCCCAGTTTTATAAAATGGCTTAACCCTACATTTGCAGCATGTAAAATTTTAAGCTGGCAGGAACAGATTCTATAGCTCCACAAAAAACGTGCTTCTGCTCCCAATAGATAAGAAAATGCTATGCACAATGTATTGATTTTGCTTCTAGTACAACAAAATAACACTGCCAAAATTATAATGGAATTAGCAGATACTTAGTATGGATATAGATGAAGTGTACAGTGTTTTGTATTTACAGGGAAATTACAAGAAGACTTTGTTTATTGTTTGACACACACACACAAACACTTATTTTGACCTTTTAAAGAATAATTTTCTCCTTTATATTTAGTTTTTGTTCTTTTTGCTTTCATCCACAAGGTCTCTTTCTATTTGAATTATTTTTGGATATCATCCCAGATGCAACAGGTTGCTGAACTAATTTATAAATAATATAAATTCAGTAACCATAAAATTGAGTTCCATGTTTCAAATTGTTTTCAGTGACCTTCTTGTTTGTAATGTGACCTTTTTTCATAAGCAGTGGTTTGCATCATCAATTCTACCTGTTCCTTCAGGAGATGTGTTTTCCCTGTTTTTTGATGGGAAGAAAAAACTGACAAGTGATATGTGTCTTGCTCAGTGCACACTGAAATGAGCTGGGTAATGTGATATCATAACTAGTAGCAGTAATCTTAGGGGTTTTCCAGAATAGTGTGTTCAGTAAATTGCTGCTAATGTTGTGAATTATGATTCCTGGATATTCTTTTGCTTAGTATGTCTAATGGTTTTTTCCTTGTAATTCTGCCTGCCTCAGTTGAGCTATTAATTAGGACCCTTTCCAGTTAGTCTGGTGCTCTTCCTCATCACAAAAAAAAAGTTGCTGATTGATACTATGAAAAATAAAATGCTCAGTTCTTGCAGGCAAATTTTGACCCAGTGAGAGTAGAATTTTTTTCACCTGAGAGGTTCTTATGGACAACGGTGAATGATAAAAAATTTTCTGGTGAAGGATCTTTGATCTTTCAATGTACCACAGGATACTTTACTGGACAGAACGTTCTAACAGTAACATAGTGCATATAGTGCTGGGGTATAGCACTGCCTTTGGCTCTTCCCTTTCACAAGAAAAATTTCTGATCTCTTCTGGTCTGAGACAGGTCTCTATGTGGTTTTGGAGCTATGCCAATCTCTTTAATACGTATGAAACCTTTTTATATTCGTGGGAGGGAAAATACTGCTCAGTTAATCAAAGTTCTCTGACACACTGTTCAAGCAAGAATTTGGCATTTTTCTACAACTTTCATGGCACCTTGTCAGAGGGCTACTTACTGGCTTTGCTACTGAGGCAGAAGACATTGTGAAAATTAGTTTCATTTTCTTCCAAGATTTCAGTTTTTCATTTAGATACAGCTGTGATCTTGCCTTGGCACTTTTTTACACTTACCTGGTAGGTCAAGTAAAATCATCTATTAAAACGGCCTTCCAATTCCAACATGTTTTTACAATCTAGATAATGTTTTAAACCAAGGTCTGGTAGCAATAGCATTTCATAAGCAAGCACTGCAAAAGCTGGAATGCAGCTTTTAGAACAGCAGTAATAACTCTTGACCAGTTTCTAGAGAGAACTAGAAACCTATATCAGATATCAAATGTTCTCAAGCCCTTCTGCCAACCTATCACCAAATTTTGTGTGACAGAAGCATAGAGATTAATAACATTAATATTTTTTACAGCATAAAAAAGTCAACTCTGTTTAGAAGTAGAAAGCATTAAGCTATTGTGACTTTATTCTAAAAGCCTGTTTGAAACTCTGAGAAACTGTCCTTTCCTAATTTCTTTCCTCATCCTTGATTTTGTATCTCCTTATAATCTCCTACTTTTGTAAATCTCTGTGTTGTTCATTCCGGTTGCCTTTGTCAGGGAAGCAGCTTAAAGACTTCATTGCCTTGTCTTAAAGACATTGCTCCCAGCAGACATCTAATTCTTACATCAGGTAGCATGGAAACTTTGTCTCCTATTCATTGTAACAGTTGTCTCTGTAAGTGGCTCTGAATTACAGAGCATGTGCACGTGTTGTGATGCCTTCTTGGCATTCATTATCGGCATGTCAAATGGCAAAGAATATTGGAAACCTCTTCTCTTTAGAGTAGCTTGGTGTGAAGGCTAATGACACCCAGGAGGGTGCACAATCACCCAGGCCTCTGTGCACAATCATTTGTGTCCCTAGCAGATGGATATTCCTTTCTAGTCTGACAGGTTTGTGGCTGCCCCTTGGAGACTTGTTCCTGGGGTATGAGCAGGCTGGCTATTTGAGAAACACAACAAACACCCACACTCCTTGGGGAGATAAACACATCTGGTGCAATACTTAGTTTGATGGAACAAACTTATTCAAAATGGTCGATGGGCAGGAATCATGTTGAAATTGTAATTGTTCTTTCCCTGCTCCTGATCTACTATCAGGATGTAGTCTAGATGTGTGCAAGTCAGCCAGATAAGGTACTATATATCTGCTACTCCTCAAGCTATATTTTATATCTGGGACTCTGCTTTTCTCTGTCTTTGCCAATTTGTAGTTTATGATGATAAAATTCTCCATGAATTACAAACTTCTGATTTCTCCAGTGACCACCTCAGTAATTAGTCTCACCCTCACCTGTATTTTATAAACAGCTTCAGCAAGGGAAACTCTCCTTCTGCCCCTGTCTGCTCCAAAAGTCACAATAACTGAAGCTATAGTCTCAGTGGTTTTGATCTACTCTCCATGGAAAAACTGTTCAGGAATAAGCCCCTGCCTAGAAGTAATGATAGTATGTTTCTTTACTTTATCAAGAAGTTCAGGTTGGCTCTTTTAAGGATATTTACCTAGGAGTACTAAATTAGGAAAAAGCACACTAAATATAAAATAGAGTAAAGCGTCGTGTTTTAGAAGTCTTCCTTTCTGAGATGAAAGATATCAATATTTATTTACATATAAGCAAAGGAAAAATTAAATTCATATTAAATTATGGAATTAAATTCACAACTATTCATGCAAATCAACTTTTTGTTTGAGTTGCTTGCCTGCAAATAAAATCCTATTAATGGCACTCATGTTTGGATATATTTGTGTAAAATATGCAGGGGCTACCTATAAACTAATGAAAATTTATATTCTTGCTTAATTAATCACTGTGTTGTTTGTTTAACCATAGTTGTGCCCTTTCATTAAATCTGCAATTTATTGAAGATATTTAAATTTCTTCAATAAATTGCAGATTTGAAGTATTAATCTCAAACTATCTAAAAATAGTTTGAGATTAATACTTCTTACTCTAATGAAACTTTTCCAAGGGTCAGTATTCACTTCAGAACTTTACACAGTTAAAAGCACAGTGAAAGCTGCTAGATAAGTATAGGTGCTGGAGTTAATTTTTAGGCTTATTTTGTTCAGGGGCAATGCAAGTATTGCAGTAGTGGAGTAATAAAGTCTTTTGGGGGGCTTTTTGTTCAAAATCCCTATGCTAAGCCTCGGGAAATTTTGAGGCTAATTCTTGTGTGGAAATAATTAAAAACCCAGGCTCTTTTCCTGTGGGTGAAAAGACTACCTATGGCTTATAACTAAGTATAACCTAAGAATAATGTGTCCAATAGGACGCACTGTAATCGTCTCTTTGCCAATTTGCCAAAAAAAAAACCCATCTAAATTTGAACGGTTCTTTTTTTTGTCAAAGGTCATGTTTACTGTTGAGTTTTCTACCTACTTTAAAGTGTGTCATTTACTGAAAGAACATATGTTCTGCTAGACTTGTGTGTTTGAAGAACTTTGTTCTTTGCAGGGTGCATGATAGTTTCCCAGAAGAAACACCGGTGACAGGCTTGAGTATTTCTTCTGTGTGATTTTTAATATATCACTTAAGAAAAAAATCTCTAAATATCTCTAAAAAGTGCTTGTACTTTAAGACAACATCTTCTGACTCCTTATTAGCTGACTTTAATGATGTATAGTTATTTGTGGCACAGACCGAAAGTAAAAATACCTCTTCATTAGTCTGTGACTCAGGTTTAATCAGTGCTGAGATTTGCAGTCTGGGGGCTGTTAATGCAGTTCTACCATCTACCCAGCTCTGTGACGTCACTGCCAGTTAAACATTTCCTTACAAACCAACAGTATTCTTGCCATCTATTAATTGCTTTTGGGGAGTGAAATGCTTTTTGGCTTCACTCAATGTAGCTTTTTGGTTTGCAGATTTCTCAAGCATTAATCACTACATTCAGGATTCAGAATATTTCAGCAAAAGAGTAATGATCCTGGGATAGAATTTTTTTTCCCATATTTTGATGGGGAATTAGGAGAATTATATATGACTTGATTTCTAACCACCAGATTCCCTCTGGTCTGTACAGATAATACTGGTGTCAGTAATTAAAGACAATATTTCTGTGCCTTGAATAGAAAGGGTTTTTTAAGTGTTTTGCTGGAGAGGAGGAGAAAAAATAGATACAATTATTTCTAAGTTATCTTTCCTAAACATGACTAGAATTTTGTCAAATTCTTCTACTTAATAGACTAATATTGAAAATGAGGTAGAAGTGTTTTGTTTTCATAAATGAACTGATAAGTGTAAGCTATTTGGAAAAAAACCCCACCTAATTCAACATATTTATTTTAAAGAAAAATTGTGTGAACTCTATAGTCTTCAACTGTATTTTGTCTGCTAAGTATTTTTGTTACTCAATTATAAGGAGTACAAAAGACCGAGTAAAAAAGATTAACTAGTATATTTCATGTTAAATTTATTTGTTAAAAGTTTTTGTGCACATTTTTGAGAACCTGCAGGTTATGCCATACAAATTGCTACGAAACATCTTTGAAAAGTAAATATTTCTTGGCTGTAAATTGGAAGACTTTTCTTAAGCTTCCTCTTTCACTCCTTGAATTCTTTGCACAGTGGTTGCTTTTGAGAGCCTGTCCCAGTGAAGAGCACTTTTAGTTACTTGGCATCCTCTGGTAACTTTCCATTTTGGAAGTGATTGGGTGGCTATGTTTTGCACTGTAAGTGTTAAGATTTTGGAGGGTTAAGTTGCTTTCCTAAGGAGATATGCCCATTGAAAATAGTACAAAACTGGTAAAGGAGATATAATTACTTTCATTACATAGGGGGAAAAAAGAAAAAAAGAAGCTAATTTTTGGTGAGCAAAAGGAAACTATGGAGAGAAATTTAAGAGAAACAAAAGTAGAATACAACAAGGAGAACATAGAAACCCTACAAAGGACCACTAGTTACAACTGCTTTGTAGGACTGTTAATGTTGAAAAAGGCCTTTCAGATTGCTAAGTCCAACCATCAATTTAACACCACCAACATTTTCACCATTAAATCATGTCCTCAAGGGCCATATCCACATATTTCCTGAGCACTTCCAGGGATGGTGACATCTCCTCTGGGCAGATCATTCCAATACATTTCAATCCTTTCCATAAAGAAATTTTTCCCAATATTAAATCCAAATCTGCCCTGGTGCAACTTAAGGACATTTCCTCTCATCCTGTCCCTTGGTACCTGGAAGAAGAGACTGACACCCACCTGACTACAACTTCCTTTCTGATAGAGAGTGATAAGATCTCCCTTCAGCCCTCTCTTTTCCAGGCTAAACAACCTCAGCTCCTCACCAGAGGTTCACGAGGACTCCTTGAACCCTACAGCAGACTCCTGGTTTAGTGTAATTCAGCACAATTAGAGGTCAGCACACTGCCTGGCATTGGGAGCTAAATTATCACCTCCCTTTAAAAGAATAAATAGCACCAGCAGGCAAGGTGTGAGGTGTAGATGGAGAAGTTACTGACTTCACTATAAAACCAGGTGTGACTCTGTTAAACTGTACATATCTTTGTGTAGATTATATTTAGCCCATATTTAGTCCGGAAGAGCCATTCTCATGCTCCTTCTCTGAGTCAAATTTGATTGCCGAGTGTCATTAGTACGTTCAGCTGCATATGTTGCAGTACTCAGTATTTACTATCTAAAAGTAATACCACTACACAGAAGCAAATAGAAATACATGGTAGATGGTTCAGGACATATTGCCATAATATTAAGTAAGGTTAAGAGTTAAAAGCAACCTTGCCCAGAGTAGAAAAAGTAATTTTGTATTTTCTTTGGATAGTGTCTAGCCGCTGTCATTTATTCCCTTAGAGCCTACAAGTCTGAATGACATTTGCAACACTCATATGAATTAAAGTAATTTCAGAGCCTTTTTATGAAATTCTTTTTCTAACAGAAGTACACCTGTCCTGCCCTGCTCCTTTCCTCTTCCTGCCTTCAAAATCTTTTGTTTTTCTAAGCAATTTTGGCAGTAGCTCAGATTCTGCAGCGAGTTTTCTTGCATGTTGACTACCCCTCACACCTGGACACCTACACAAGTTCCAGTATATGTTGTTTTCTAGCTCCAGGTGAGGATCTTAGAGAGAATCATGTAGCTAAATAACTACCTGGTATTCATTTATGTCATAGAATGCGCCTGGGGGATATGAGAAAGAAAAAAGATTCAAGTGGGAACCAGCTCTTGGTGACCACAGGAATGTAACCTTTCTGAGAAGGAAGTGGTAAATCAGTTCCAACTCCAATCCACAAGTAGGTGAAAAGAAATTAGGTGAAAAGAGAAGTGACTTGGGTAACTTTGGAAATTGCACAACTGCATGGTGCCTGAGAGCAGTTAGCAAGTAAAAGTGATTGAACTGTCTAAACTCAGAGACAAAAGCCAAACAAGACTCAGTAGAAGCAAGAACAAGTTGTTTGAAATTTTAGAACTTTAGAAAATGCAAGATTTTAAAAAAGGCTGAGACTATTTCCTGCTGTGACACCCTCTTTCCCCCAAAAGAGCAGCACACTAAGGTAGTGAGGCAGCTCTCTCACTAGGGTATTTTACTGACTGCGATGTCAAATTCCTGAACACATTTGTGCCATGAAAAGAGAATTTAAATATTAGGTGCATTGAAGTAAAGGCAGAAGAGAAACATCAATGTATTCTCTGACTGATTTGCCCATACTCTATTCTGCAAAGTTCAAAGTCTGTTACATCTTGCATTTATTGGGTTTTAGGTGTTGCAGTGGAACACAAAGTCACACATGAACTCTTAGGTGATCTGTCCACTCCTGAAATAGGTGTTAGGCTTCAAATTTCGTGTGCCTCAGGACTAAGCATAATGGATGCACAGTCTTAGTCTGGGTCCATTCCCTAGGAGAATGATAAATACTGTTCATGGAGATGTTCTTAATAACAACGACAGTAACATTTTGGCTGACAACCAATTTATTACCTTCAACAACACAGCCACCATACAAAAATTCCATCACTTACAACTTCTCTCATTTTAGGAACCCAAAAAATTTCGAACCCAAATTTGAATTTATGTTTCACCCCAGAAAATTAAAACTAAATATTACTTGTACCAACCTGGAAAAACACTCTGAAAAAATTATGAATCTGACCTTCCACACACATGCATTCCAATGCCCTTTAAGGGTCAGCGTTGATTAACATCAATGCTGATGGTAAAGCACAAAAGTATAGTTTTGCATTGGGCTCCTAGCACTGAGAAACCAAATATAATATCATCGACAATCATGTGGTAAAGGCCAAACCAGTCTGAAGTATACAAATATGATAGAAATATGGAATATGTGTAGTCAATGGCTCTGAAAGCCATAGCTTTCATAGTAAGCATGTGTGTGTGCACTGTTGTGAGAATGAGCTTGCATTTCCATTCTGCAGGAACATAAACACGCACCACAGCTGCAGTTCATATCTTTCTGCATGCTCCCTTCCTAAAAAAGTCATCACAGGGGCAGTCCACGCTTGGAATCATACTGTTTTGCTATGGCAGTTCCTGACTGATGCATTTTTCATATATGCACTTTGGCTGTCTCAGGTGGGTGGGTTGTGGGAAATTTTTCATAATGTTCTTAGTGAGTTTCCAGATCAGAGATCTACTGCAAGGACACTAGAAATATCACCAAAGGCACTGTCTGTTTGGAAAAAACCAAATCTCCTTCAATGTCCTTATTTGCAACAGCACAGTCACTGGCAGCCCACCAGGCTGTGCAGATCTCTGTTTATTGTGTTTTGAATGGAGTTGATTTCCGGTGTGTATAAATGGGGAGTGTATTAAATTCCATGGGTAGATGCCAGTTTATAAAGACAGAAACTGTGAACTGAAACAGTGAAGGATAAAGTCTGGTAGCAGCCAGTATAAGCCTTAAAATAGAGGTTTGTTTCCTTTCTGGGATATGCTCCATAATCAGTCCCATAGATCTTTTGCTTTATTAGTGTGATGGCTTATCCTGCTGCAGACTAGATGTTCCTAACAGTATGTGCACATATAAATATAAAGATATAAAATGTTCTGTCATAGTACCCCTACATTTTGTTTACTAGATTTGTAAGCAGTTTTCCATAGAACCACACAGCTTTCCACAAGCTTTGTGCCAATACATTTAAAATCAAGTCATAGTCTTTTCCGGCTTTGTGTGTTACTAATGAATGATTAAATATTAATTACCTTCAGTGCTGCTGATGGCATGAAGGGATCTGACAATTATGGATACCTGCTGTGCTTACCAATGTGCTCACAAGCCATTACTCCGGAGAACAAGGAATAAAAGTAGGCAAACCAGGCATTGTGCATTTTATTAGTGTTTTCAAAAAAAATCAATAATACATCTTGGGGAAAGACTTAAATCATAAGTGCTATGCACACTTTATTAACCAATGTCAGTTTTTCTGGCTGAAGAGATTTCACACAACCGTTCTAGATGGTTTTGCACTCTGAACTGTTGGTATGTAAAACCAAACCTGCTTGATTGCTTATGGATCTTTGATAGGAAAATTTCCAAAATTAATAAAAGTACTTCTTGTGTCCCTTCCACCAAAATGTAGTGAGAAATAGATTAATCTATTTTAACTT
This sequence comes from Petroica traversi, assembly GCA_025920805.1. Lineage (NCBI taxonomy): Eukaryota > Metazoa > Chordata > Aves > Passeriformes > Petroicidae > Petroica > Petroica traversi. The sequence goes on from JAHLSL010000012.1 coordinate 934,570, forward strand.
TACTAAAAAACAGGAAATAAATGCAAATATAGATACACACACACACACACACAAAGCTGCAAAAATAAAAATTAAAAATCTAAAATGCACTAACCAAAGAAAATACAGTAAAATAAAAAATATCAAAATATTAAAAATATATGGAGAGTACAGTATAACCCCCTAGCCAAATAGTCTTGTTATGCAAGTCATGTTTGTTCAGAGTCCTAGAAACTAGGTGTCAAAAACCTACATAGAATATAGATAAGATCATACAATTTTCCTTTGGCCACAGTAAAAACAAACAAACAAAAAATCCCAGGAAAACAAACAAGTGAAAAAAAAATAGCCGTCATGACCAAGTTAACTGTCTAAGATAATGAAACTTGACACTCTAAATATTTTCCAACACCTAGAAAACATGTTAGGCTTGTATTATATTATAGATATAGTGAACACTGTTTGCCCTAGCACCAGCATTCTTAAAAGAAAAGTACATAAAAATGGTTAGGGCTTTTAAAGTTTTTTATTATAATTCCAAAAGTGACATTTGCCATGACTCATTCACTGTATTCTATGGGTTTCATCAGCCAGACTTAAGCAAAATTTGCTTAGTGTGGTGATATAATCTGAGTTGGACAATACCCCCAATATGAGAGCCATTTCATGTTCTAGGAAATAGCTACTTTTCAGTCATATCTGTTTACAGTCATCCAAAAATTTTGTTTTAAAGAAGAAAGTTAGCAAAACATTCAAGCAAAAATTTGATTTTCAGGTATCTTCTTTGATTTTTAATTCAGTTCTTACCCCTTCAGGTTTTTCTCATGATTTTGATTTGGGAGTATTTCCCACATGTGAAAGAAAATATTCTCTGACAGTGGATATTGGCTGATTACTTACACATCAGGAGCCTGTCTCTGGTTCGTTCAGAACACCACAATGCCTGCATGTTAAACATGGCATTTACAAGAATAACATCCAGCCAAAAGTGTTTGAGTTTTTTGTTTGAGCCCTTTACTTTCTGCCAAAATCCAGAATTTCTTGAACTGCTTTTCTGTACATCATTCCTGAGCAATCAGGTGACTCGCAAGGAAGTCTAAATAGGCTCATAGGTACCTGTCTAAGGCCAAGTAGAGGAAATAATTCTGATGGGTCTTCATAGGCCCAAATCACCATCCTTGGAAATTAAGTATTATAACCGATTTTTACAAGCACAACATAATAAAAACCACTACTCTTCAGTCAGTACTGACAGCAAAGTCTGATTTTACAGGTCCAATTTATGGGTATATCCTTTTACACAGATAATTTTCAGATTTGTTTAGATCGCCTGCAACACTCATGGTCAGTCTCTCAGAGCTTATTATCTGTGCCTAACAGCTTTTCAGAGTGTAGGAATCACAGGCAGCACTAACATAAAAGCCACACCACTTTGTGGCTTTGGTTTGTAAACTCAGAAATTAACAAAACAACTGTATAGTAGTGGTTCTATGCTTTTCCTAAGTCGTGGGAGGAGTTACTCAGTAAGATCAAATGGTATTGCAAATAGTGGGGAATCAGTCAGACCTAAACAAAAGAAATAGCCCATGCATAAATATTTTGGATCAAAAATTACTTGATAAGCAATGGATTGAATAGGAGTAAAACTACTAGTTATTTTATCTCATAGTGGTCCTAACTCATTGGAGTAAAGTTTGTCTTCTGTTGATTTTCTTTTTACCATTTTCCAAATGTTTACTACAGTGCTATTTAAGAATCAATAGTATTAACACATTAATAAGTTCTTTTTCCATGCAGTGCCTGTAAATTTTTTTCTGTTAAGATACACAACCAAATTACTTTACAGTAGCAATACAATTGTGGTCCCAAGACTTGGGATCTCCTACCTTGAGGATACAATGGAGGTACCCTTCTTGTGCCTCAAATAATTTAGCTACAAGAATTTATTGCACTTGTCAGGCAGTAAGTGGTGATTAACCTTTACAATACATTCGGCAACGGTAGATTTGCAGTTAACAAAATCTTTCAAAATCAGGATTAATCAAGCTGATAACTTCAAATTTTACAGGTACCACTAAGCTCACCAAAAACTCTTCACCGACTTTAAAGGAGCACATCCCTCAGATTTACTCATTCAGATATCTGCACAGTTTCCTTTTTTTCTCCTCTGTTTTCATCACTATCCCTGCAGTTATTAAAACTGATTTTTCGTTAGCATAAACCACTGTATTAATAAAAAGATTAAAATATATACCTGCCTCCTATTTAGATGAATCCCATGATTGCTCTGTGAGAAGAATGTTTATTTTCAGGGGTGTCACTCTGGGACATTTTGGACAGAGTAGGGCATGGGGAGCTGTACAAGTCTGCTCTCTGGTACTTTCAAGAGATCCCCTCCAGAATTCCCTTCCCTTTGCTTCCTATTGTTTCTCAGCAGCAGCTTCCTGCCCTTGCATTCTCTGCATCACCAGTTTCTCCTACTACCCCTGCCAGCAGTCTCCCCACAGAGGCTGGTGGCTGAGCTGAGCAGCATGGGCCACTCATGTGTCCCCTTGCCAGTCACTGGCAGGGACTGGTGCTTGCTGGTCATCCTCCCACCGTCCACTGGGTCTTTCGTCCTCATTGGGATCTGCACCCCCGTCTTCAGCTCTGTCTGGAGGAGTTTTTTCACATTTGAATGCTGGGGAGAGGTGAGATGGCAGCATGCTGACAGACTGCTCTGTAAAGTATTCAAAATCTCAGGAAAAAATTTGAAGCTTCCACATATTGGGGAAGAGACAATATTCTACATTTTTTCAGATTTCTTAAGAAGGAAGCAAACTGTTGAACTGGAACATCACAGTTCCTCCAGGCAGATTACACTATTAGTTATATTTTGTTAGTTAAATATATGAATTATAAAGAATTGTAGTTCTGCCAATGCCATATGTTTCCTGAACAACAGAAGAGAAAAGATATCCCAAAGAACCTTGTTAGTAGAAGTCACATGGCAGTTAAGCAATGGTTTACAAGTCTTTACAACAGGAAACACAAATCACTCTCTTGAAAAGCAGTAATTTCATGCATGGTCCACTGTGTTTATGGATATGAAAAAATGATGACTTATGCCTAATAAAAATGTTAATGTAGGTATTACATATTCATTAGGAAACCACTGAAGCTCTACTTGGTAGTGGAATATATCAGTTTGATTTGTTCATTCAAGATGTTGATGAAAAACACTTTTTAGTATTTTGAAATTAAGGTGTAAAACATCAATCTTATAATTTATTTATTTATTTTATTTATATTACAGAAAACTCAAACAGCATGCCTACACACATTTCATAAAAGCAGAATAATTTAGGTTGGAAAAGACTTTTAAAATCATCAAGTCCAGCTGATAACCCTTTTAAAATCATCAACCGAGCTGGACTGCCAAGTCCACCACTATACTGTGTCCCTAAGGGCCATGTCTGTGCATCTTTTTAATACCTCCGGGGATAAAAGGTGTGATTAATTTAACTTCCAATGAACATCTAGGGCTCTTCTTTTCTCTTTGGTCTCCCTGTCCCAATACACTATAAATTCACTCTTGATTTTTTCATGGCTCCATTCAGACATCCTTGTACTGAAAAACATCAAATTTCCTCCTTTGTATATGCTGGCTATGGTGCCCTCACAACTATCTCAACATCCATAAACCCAAAGTATGTCTCCCATTTAATGTAAATCTGTGTATTTCTCTGCCATCTCAATTTTAGCTTGCTAAAACTACATCTGAATTAACTAATTGAGCATGACTAATAATTGGTTGCTCCTCAAGCCACCAACTTACCAAGCCAGGTAAGTTGCACTACCAGTGAAATGAGTAAATTCACTAAATGAATAACATATAATAGTGATGACAATTATCATTGGAAAAAATGTTTGGAGTTAATTTAGACACCTTGCTTAATAATTTAATATCCATTTTGGACCAAACACCTCTGGGGAGGATATACAGGATATACACAAGCTAAGACAGAAACTAATAGAGGAGCTTGTGTGTGGTGAGTTTCTTACTTGAGGAGAGTTAATGAAAGCATGACAGAGGCACTAATTATATGCAAACATCCATTGCAAAGTAACTCTTTTAGTTTTATTTGCTGATATGGCATGAGGACTTGTTGCAACACACTGACATCTGTGGGTATTTAAACATATTTGGTTTACTGAGCAAGCACAGGAACTAGTTTCAATGTTTCCCGACATCTGTGAGTATTTAAATGTGCTTGTTGTGTTTATAAATCTTAGCCTGTGTACTTCACCAATAAAATGCTGGATTGGTTGACAAAACAAGAAGAGAGTAAGAAGAGAGTGAGACAGTTTCAGTGACCGAGATTTGTTGCACTGTAATTCAATTTGTCACTAAAAAAATAAATTTTGATATCAGTTACAATTAAGTCCAAATTAGAAAACAAAAGTAGGATGTGCAGAAGGTCTCTAACCGAGAAACATCTCCTCTTAGATATAGCAGTGACTCTTAGGAGATCAGTCCTTATTGCTCACTTCATTCTTCATTTCCTAACCTCTCAGTAATGGTTCAACATGACAGGGCTCTGAATGCTTTTGTGATACCTGAAAGGCCTGTACTGGCAGTCCTTGTGATCTGCCCATATCCAGCTCCACTCACATGTCAGCTTCAGAGAGCTTTGTGTTTGGCTACCCACACCAGCACTCTATCCTGGCCAGCCCTTGGTGCCAGATGCCAAATATTTCTCCCCTTTATGGTTCCACAAAGTTTATATCCATCTACTTTCTTCATCACCTCCTCCAAGTTCCTTCATACTCCTATTGAGGAATACTTCAGTTGTTATAAAATTGACTTTTGAGACCTGGAGCTCTCCTGGCAATAACATCATGACTCCTCAAATGATCTCTTTCAAGCCTCAAGAAGGACAAAAAATGTCTTCGGTTTATTCAGGCAACAGTGGATAAAAGTAATTTATTCATTTTTACGTAGGGTGCCTGGCAGAGAGGCAAGCCGGGATGCAGAGAACTGATTGGTAATTTGTCCATGTGAATGAGAGATGGACTGACAGTAATAGGTGAAAAACAATATAAATCTTGCTTCTTTCCCAAGTGTATCCCTCCTACAGTTCTAGAACAGTCAAGTCCACAAAAACAGAGATGGTCAAAAAAGTGATGCTGGTCTCTGCTTAGCAATTTCAGAGATAGTCATTTGTGTTTCTGTTTTCCTCCTAGGCTGAGAACTGATTGGTTTAGTTTTCATTCCTGACTTTTGCTATGTATGCAGATCAGGAGAACTGGATCAGAAGAACAACTGTAATACCAAGGCTATTTTGTGAAAAGGAGTTTTTGAGAACATGAAAAGTGATAGAGAAGTATGGAAAGGGCAGAAAATTTTGGGAATTGTAGAGGGCATGTCATGAAAGTATGTTGCAGCCCTGATTCCAGATAGCATCTAAGAAAATTGTTAAAGATCAATGCCTATCCCACTATGAATCAGGGAGTTGAAGTTTCATGATGTGACTTTCATTGTAAGTAAAGATGTGATTCAATAAGTGCCAGAGTCCATTTAATCATAAAGAGATTTTCTGTATCACTAGTCTGTTTCTTTTAACTACTTGAGTTTTTTGGGCTTGCCTTCTTGCTTCTGTATCAGGAGGAAAGTTTATAGATGATACCAGCACATTTTTAAATTAATATAATTCTATCATTTGTTCCTCATTTCTATCATTCTAGTGTCATCTCCAGTGAAAGTTAATTCAATTAAGCTGCAGTATATTAGGACAGTGGTTTCATGCTGTGTACCAAAGTGCATGATAAATATGTATTTAATAGCCCTGAATTCTGGCCTTTGCTGGAACATAAGCTATTGGAAGGCAGTTTCTTGCATTTACTCATGGGTTTCTTGTTCTCAGGCTGGGATAAAATTTGCTGTTAAAGTGATATTTTGATGCTGACAGGAAAAGAGTGTTAACCTTATCTATCCTGGATCCTCCTCTATGTGGTTTTCAGCACAGAAATTCCTGCATTGCAATCACTTTTTCTCATTAGAGAACCAATTTTGTGATTATGATGATGATGGTTGATGATCGATGATGATTGATGATTGATGAATATGACGATTTTTCTTATTCCAGCACCGAGATCTTTTCACTTTGGAAGGTGCCACAGGGCTTGTGCACACCATCCATGTTTGGGTATCACAGAAAGTGACTACAAGGGGAAGTTCAATTTACTTTACAAGCAAGCCAAGCTTTGATGAGCTTGGTGATGACAACTGGTAGAGTTATCCTTTACTTCCAGACTTGGGAAACAAAGCAGTAATTTGTTTTCCTTGGCAGAGAAGTGAAGGAGCAATTTGGGTAGAGATATAGGTACAGATTTATAGAAGTATCTAAAAAGTCTTCCTGAATTTGTTACAATCTAGGTGGTTAATACTACATTTAATCACAGCTTAACAAAGTAAAGGTTTGAGGTGCCATATTATGCATTCATGCACATCAGTGAGAGATAAAAATAGAGAATCATCAATAGAGACTAGAGAATGCCTCAGAAATTCTATTAAAAGTTATATACTGAGGAAAAAAGCTGAAAGCAGTAAATGTCCTTTTTATGAAAATTACATTTGTCTAAACTGTCAGAAGAAATCAGAAACAATTTAAATAAAACATTAGCTCATGAGGAAACACAGACAGTAATTGATGATCTAATTTCAGTAAAACATCAAGTCCAGATGGGATTAGTATTGAATTCTCCCCAAAATATACTGATATAATTTTACCTTGCTCACAACATATATTTACAGTGTTCTATAAAATAAGTATTTTCTTCCCCGTTCGGAGGCATAGCTACAACATTAATTGCATTGCATGCTCTCAGAGTATTGCAATGGGAATATTTTAATGCTTTCCAAATGAAAATATGTCACTCTAAAATAAAAAAAAAAACCCCAGTCCATTAAAGATTTTTTCCTTGTGTTGTACATAATGTTGTAGAAAAAATACTTGCTAAAGACTCTCTCTGATGTGCCTCCAGCCATTTGGCCTGTGAGATGAGATTACCTTAACTAAGCTGAGATGCTCTTACTGTGTTACAGCTGACTTGGTCAAACAGCACCTTGGATTCTCAGGAACAAGGCAAGCACAAGCTGTCACCTTACTTGTGTGGGGTATCAAAATATAGATGTAGCAGAGATTTTCTGAATGGCCATAATAATAATTATGACCAAAGAACCTTTTGACTTCAGGTGGAGAATATATCTTTCTTAACTTCAAAGTGCTTTTGCAACTTTTCTATTATTCTTGAGAGTGCAGGGCTTCAGACAGACGAACTGCTCTTTTTAGAGAAAGAAAGTAAGAGCAGGAGTAGGATATCAGAGGAACTTTTGACAAGGTGGTGGCCTGAAGTAGAACAGAGCAGGAATTTTTCTGTAAAAAGGATGTAAAATAAAGTTTTTACATTGTGACCATATTTACATTACCCTTCTTCTGTCATCACTAAAGCAGCATAGATATTGCCGGAGATCATTCAGTTTTGAGGCACCTCAAAAACTGACCCAGAGACTCCAATTCTATGGGGACTATTAGACATGTTATTTAGCTGCCAAAATTAAGCATGGTGAACTGAAACTTAGTCAAATAAAAAGATGAGACATCCTCTGACAACACAGGAGGGGAGATGGCCAGCTTGGTCCTATGATTCTGGCAAAAAAATGAAGAAAAACAGCTGCTGGAGCCCTGCTCTGCTGCCTGAACAGTACTGATGGTATTTGTTGGGCACTGTCTCAGCCCAGTAAATGCACTCTATTGGTGACTGTGCAGAGAATAATACCCCTTATCAAGGCAACAGTTCTCCTTGATGGGTGGTAAACCATGCCCTGCTCATGGCTAAAGATGTGATCTGGTTATCATTTTCCCCTGCTCAGATTTGAGTGGCTCTTCCTTATCCTGCCACGGGGGATGTGAATTAAGAAATATGACTGATGATTCTGGAGACAGTGTCCTCTATGGACCATAAAGCACATAAATCAAAGGAAATACAGACACTTCTTTTTTTTTTGTTTGTAGTTCTTTGTTCTTCTTTCTATCTCCAGGTTTTCTAATGCTGCCTCATCCAGCAGTGATTCTAAGAACCATATGCTTTTAGTAGTAAAAGAACTTCCAGAGTGTGTCATTGATGTTCTTTTTTTCCTGTTCAGCAAGAGGTTTAATAATTAGACACTCTATCTGTTTGCTTTGTACATTACTTTTCCTCCTCTTAACATTCCTATTATAATTCCAGAGGCACGATCAACAAGGTGTTTCCCATACAACCTGCAGCACAGTGACCCTCAAAGGCAATGGATTCTGAGCTCTCAACTCTACCTGATCCGCTGTTCACAATGAGTTGCTTGTCATATCCATCACATCCCTCCAGGCTCTGAACCATGCCATGGCAGTATTTTATAAAGCATGCAGCAGAATAAAAGGTACTGGGGATGATTTCAGTTGCCTTTGCAGCCAATTGTCATTTAATCAGTGCATTTTTAAGAATTGTAAATATTTGATCATATGTGGTCCTGAATAAAAAAATCACAGACTATCCAAGAACACTAGGACAGTTTCTGAGAGTCTCATATTCATACACTGCAGTATATCTGCCATGCAATTAATACATGTAATGCAATTAAGGACATAATTTTTCCATTCAACTCTATAACTGGGCACTCAAACCAGAGGCACATCAGATATCTTCTGATAGATCTGGCTTGAAATTCAAACAGACCTTTATGCAAGCATCACATAAGCACAGGAAAGAGTTAAAGCATTGCTGCAGCCTGGGAATCCTGAAAGCAATGGGGCTGAGATGAGCACAGGGCCTGAAACAGTCAAGATGATTGGAAACATCTGAAGCCAGTCTTGCCTTCTCTAGAGAGCTCAGCTAATCCTTATCCTAGGCAATAACAACCCTGTTTAAGCAGCAGACACACTCATTTTGGATTCCCTGAGGCTGGTAGTATTGACAATTGCTGTTGTCATTGCTTGCTCTTCATCTGCAATATCCCAAGGCAGTCATTGCACTGGGTTCTGCCTACAGCCTCTGAAGTTACAGCCTTTGTTTCTTTCACCATGTTAACCTAGCTAAGGCAGATTTCATCCAGGAGTTAGGTACTTATAAACCAGCAGTGAATTTGATAGAAACTTTAGCAAGAAATTATATAGGTTGAAGAGACTATAGACAAGGTTGCCAAAAAATTTCCTAGTATTTAATTTTAAGTTACATTAAAGAACAACATAAGAAAGAGAATACATACCTGGAAAAGAAAAACATTTACTTTTTTTCCCCCATAAGGCTTTTCAGCAAGGGACTTTTTAATATTGTCGTAATCTATCACCCACCAAATGGTCACTGCACACCTATAAAACTTCATTACCTTGCATACAGACAAACTGATGAAACTTGAAATGTCAGGGAATGCATTAGGTTGGAGACTGTTCACTCTGGTCTCCTTCTGTCCTCTCTTCTTCCATGTGCCTGCCTCTCTAGGGGTTCTTCTGTCTTGGCCTTACAGCACTCATTTGAGATTTTTTTGCAGCAGAAGGTTACAATAATCCTGTAACACTGAACAGATGGGTTTTATTAAAGCCTGGGATAAAGGGTAGGATTGATCTCTGAGAACCCTAAGTGCTGCTGGTCTTCAGACACAGCATAATTAGTGATGTACCTGAGTGTGACAGACTAACTTTGTAACTTATGCTGTGAACTGCAACCTATTGTACTCTGTCGCTCCTTCTCAGATGTTCTTTATGCCTCCTCTGCCAAACTCAAGACCAAGCAGCTCCTCTGCCTCCTTAACAGTTTTCAACTGACGACCACAGGATGAGGGTGAGTAACACAGACACTGAAGGCATCCCTGGGGCCCTGCATTTTTGCCATTTGCATCCTCCACAGTCCTGTGTAAATGAGTCAGACAGCAATGACAAAGTAGCCTGTGAGGTTTCTGCCTCCTGGATATTTAATTGTGGAAAACAGGATTCACCGAAAAGAACCACATAGCTCACAGTCTCCCATACTGCAGCTGCTACTGCTTCACAGTTCTTGCAACAATTTGCACTTCCCAAGCAAATGTTGGAAAGGGATGACAAACATTTATTACTCATAAAAATGCCTTTACTTTCCCATGTGATTATTTTGTTAAGCTGATCTCCACAACTGAAGTCATGGCGGACTAGTCTGCTACGGCAGAGGTTACCCCTGAGACAGCTAAATCTGCACCCTTGAACAGCAGTGACCAGTTTGCCCAGACATTGTTCTGCCAGGATGGCAGGAAACACAGAATCTGACTTTTAGAACCCATAGACTTGATGTATTTCAATTTTTTTAACAGTTGAAATTGTGAGTGTCCTGAAAGCCATTCCTTTTAATATGTAGTGGAAAACACTAATGGAGTTGGCTCCAAGGGTCTTGGTGGGAGAGCTTTGACTGGGCCTCACAGATGCAGAATTTTTCTTCTATGATGGTAAATTGGAGGAATTCTCAAAAAATATTATGTAAGAATTGGGCTAAAATTCTTTTCAGTGTTTATGCACTTTTAAGAAAGGGGCCAAAAAGGTTTGTGACATTGGACTGAGAAGAGGGTTTTGCTTCCATTAGAGTAGTGAATGGTACAAATGGTAACTTTCACCTAATTTATTAATTTTTTATAGAAATGACATCAAACTAACAGAGCTTCTGCTCTGCCTTTGTTAATCTGCTGTTGTGAGAAATGCAGTGCTTCCACAGTAGGGCTGAGCTGGGCTGATCAATGACATAGGCACCATGCTCTGCTCTCCTCCCTGTCCACAGCCTGCCTTGTGCCACTTGTAGCTGCTGCTGGGTTTGGGATGCTTTCATTTTTGGCTTAGAAGCATGTTTATTCTGAAAGCAAGTATTGCTTTACCAATTTTCCAGCTACTGCAAATAACAAAGGCTCTGTACTCCAAGAATAATAATAAATACAGGAAAGTATGGGATTCAGATAACTAAAATTAATAATATACATTCAATAAGTTCGCTTTCTGTAATGATCATGGCTTCTTAAGTCAGTTCACAATGTTTGCATATAGTACATGACGTTGCCCTTGCAGATGCAGCAATCTTGTCTCCAGCCACTCAGACATCTGTTTTTTGAAAGGCTGTATCTGAAACACAAATGTCCTGTCCTGTCCTGTCCTGTACTGTCATCCCCAGCCTCTGAAAGGCAGCACTACTGTACCTGTAACATGTGAATGTCACTTAGCTACACATATTACAGGGAAAACCAGGGGTTCCCCTTGCTGTCACCACTCAGTCCAGCTGTCTCAGGGTCTCTGCTCTGGAACAGGAAATGGCCTCACACTGCCTCTGCAGTACAGATGGCAGTGAAATTGCAACACTCAAGCAAGACAGCACGAGACCTAAGCAACTATTAAAGATAAAGCATTACTAGGAAATATTTAAGACATAAACAACTCAGGTTGATATTTCTCAAATACTTCTGTCCTAATTATCCCCCTTGAAACCTCTCATTTGCACTTGCCTCATCATTATTTTTACACAAGAGAAAAATTGATAAAGTGATGGTCACAGGCTGCTTTTCTGCTGAGTCTCAGCAGAGTTATAGGGGAATCTGATAAAATGAACATATTCATCAATACAATAACAGAGTCTGTAGTACAGCTCTTTTACAACTAGCTCTAAAGCACAAAGGCAGTTAGATGATATCTTTTCCTTAATGTAGTAACATTTCAATAATTTAATCAGAGTTACTGAGGGAAAATGCCCTTCAGAAAGTTCATGTAATTGCACAGCTCTGTCTTTAATCTGAACCTTTATCTCAGAGCTCGTGAAAAATCAAAATCTGGCAACATATTTGCTCCGGTTCTTTGAAAGACTAAATGGCAGCAGTAGAAACTTCTTACCCAAAGTCTAGTATTTTTGATTTGTCAGAGGCCAGGAAAAGCTAAATGCTTCTGAGGATGTGAAGGTTCACTGGGGTAAAATAAGAAAAGGGAAAAAGACAGCAGGGATCTCTAAAGAGACTGCAATCTGAAAGTGGTGAGTCTGCTCACAAGATTTATTAGCTGTTGACCTCCTTCCACCACTTAGGCTATAACGTGATGACAGCCTGGCGGCGGAAGAGAGAAGCCGCTTTTCCTCCTTGATGCTGACCTAGAGAATTAGGATCGTGAACCAGCCACACAAACACGCCTTATAAAACCATTCATGGCAATTGCATTGCCACCTGCTCCCCTGTGTTTTAGTACATCAAGGGCAGTTGTCAATTCCTTGAAAGTCAAAACCAATTGAGATCAGACTGCAGCTGTCTCCAGTCCCCAGGGAACAGAGGCAAATAAAATGTTGATGTGATTTCTTTAAGTGTATGATCTCACATTAAGTAATTTTTTTTAAATTGGAAAATTCACTATATTATCACTTAATTTTGAAAAATTAAAAATGTCATTAAAATTTCTGAAGATGGAACAGTATAAGAATTTGACCTGGGAAGGAATGAATCCAAAATTTTATGAAGTCTCGCAAAAGGGGCGCCTTATATTGGGGGCCAGGCATGGGGCAAAACCAGCCCCACCCTGCTTTCCCTCCAGCTGGGACCAGACCCTTGAGCAAACAGCCTACCCTCATGTCTTTAACCCCTTGAAGAGTGCATAAAAAAATTCACATAAAAATTATACTAAAAAAGATTATTGGAAACATTTTTATTGACTTTTTGCTAGATGTGAGAAAGCATCAGGCTTTTTTGACTTGTTGGTTAAATCCCCATCCATCTGCACTTTGTTTTACTTTACAAAAACAGCAGTTTGGAAAAGCTTATATGGAAATAGAAGCCTTAATCAGGAACAACAAAAGTTTCAGTTCATGTTCATGTAAGCCCTTAAAAATGACATTAAAATACTTAAATTTAAAACTAAATATTATTTTGAAATGAAAAGAAATAGAAATTATCCCTTTAGAAGTAGTCCAAACAGAAGATATCTTCTCATCCTTTTTTTCTGACACATTTCACTTGCCATTCTGGAACAGCAAAAACTTCCTCAAATTAAAAAAAACTATATAATGTTCGGAAACTACTACTTTAGGTGAATTTATTCTTCATTCTCCAATCTAGTCAGAGACTAGGGTACCAGGTTACTTTTTTTTCAGTTTCTGGTTTTAGATGCTTCTGTAGTTGTTTTATTCCCTGTAGTGTCACCAGAAAGTTACAGTACCTTCACAAACATATACTCTATTTTTCATTTTTCTCACACATACCACAGAGATAAAAAGGAATTCAAGAACAGGCTTAATTATAATATCATGGGAAAAAATCCTGTCAAAAATGGTATTTAAATATAAACATCTGGCCTTTTGGCAGACAAAATTAAACAAGTGAATATTTCTGTATAGTTGAATTTACAGTGTATAATTGAGGTTTCCAGCCAAAAGAATTTAAATAGTTATGAAGAACATGCTGCCTGTCCTGTCTCACTGAGAAGAAGCTCACCTTTACCCTTGAATGCAAATAAGATCATGAGATAACTTAGTCTAGTAGTAAATAGGAAAAGTGTAAGAAATTAAGCTCTATATTTGCATCTATTATACAATATACCCACCTCTATAATAAAACATTAGTACTGGTCAATTGAGTTAAGTTATTGTTAAAGAAAAGAAAATCCAGAGATTTTGAAAATGAATGCTTTCAGTCTTACTGCTTTATTTTAAAAAATGCAAGGAAAGGTTGGGACGTACTTTTTATAGATAATCTTCATTTTTAGTAATATACCATAGAAGATGAACTAGACTTCTCATTCTTTCCAAGAGAAGAAAAAAAATCTTCCTGAGTCCTTTTTTTTCAGGCCTAGGCTTTAAAATACCATTCTTACTGAAAGTGCCTGCTGGATCACATGAGCTGCCAGCAGAAGAGGGTCTTCCCCACCTGGTACTAGACCATGTCTGAGGGTTGCTGTGTAACTCCAAAGCACATAAAACAAAAGCATCCTCATGGATGTTGTGTTTTTATCGTAATTTTACATCTTCAAAATAGCTGTCACAGTCATGGCTCTTGAAATCAAGACCTTATGGTAGATCTACTTTTCAATTTTAACAAAAGTTTTTAAATTCTGTGGTTATGCAGGAAAAAGGCTTTTTGTGTGGAGTGAGTCCAAAATAAGGAACCAGAAGGCAAATGAAAAGAAAACCATAAAGCATGGCTATTATTGTTATTTACTCATCATATTTCTGGGGGAGGAAAAGAGTGTGACTCACGGGTTTTAAGTGGTTTTAGGAATGAGAATAGTTAGATGTGAGAAGCAGGATATCTTTCTTTTTCTGAAGGTTACAGTTCTTGTTTAAGTGACAGAATTAATTTATCTTATTTGGGAGTAGCAGGATCCATTCTGGATGTGAAAGTGTTGCTACTCCAGAGAAAAAAGAAAAGTATTTTAAAGAAGGAAATCAAGGAAAGGGCAGAGAGAAACAAAGGCTATAGAGTTTATTTTACAAGTTTTGTTACAAAAAGAGCAAATTCAGGTCTGCACCTTCATTAGGTGTGCACACAATACACTGGTACATTAGTGACTATGAGAATGCTGTCTGTCTTGATTATGGAATGTTTCCCTGTCAGAAACAACATTTTTACGCGCTTTTGGGTTTTGCCATTTACTACTTAGGTATTTTCACTCCTCAGATAATTTCCTGCAGAGGAAATGTTATTGTTCTCATTCTAGTAGCATTTTTTAGCAACTGTTATTGTTTCCTATCAGCAATTCTGTGTTTTGGGACAGAACCAAATTGTCTGCTTTAAATTCCATCTCTGTTACACTTTCTCCAGAATTGCTTATGAGATAGCAATTTCCCAGGCCATCATCCGGAAAGATTATAATGGAATCTACATAAGATTTTGTGCTGCATTTCTATCAGATTGCAGGTGAAAGCGCTGCTCCTTCTGCTCATTATGCGCGTCTGGTACCAAGAGATCTCCTTGCTTTTACAGGCCAGCATCATTCTAATGGTGAACCTTATTCTACAGTGCTAAAGTGTGGACACATGTTGCTGTAAGCACCATCTTTCTGCCTTATTTTGGGTGTACCATGTGTCTTATCTCTACCTATGAAAGTGGCACTAACCCACATACACCTTGAGGAAGATGACCACGATGATATCACCCCCAGAAGCAGATAATACCTCCTCAAATATAATCCTTTTCTTTGAAAATAAATATGTGTAAGAAAGAACCATACAGAGTTCCCAGTGTTGTATGTCCCTGGTACAAATAAAGCCAGTCATGGTATTTAATAAAGTTTTTGTTGTGCTTGTGTGTGTAGGTGGTCTTGCAAAAAATTCAATGTTTGCAAAAAAGCCCAAAAATAACAAAAAAAATCCTACTTTTTTTTTTTAATGTCACTGTGAAGTGTACAGGGATGAGAATGCAAGACAGTAAACGTGTGTTTTAACTGATGCAAATTCCATTCTAATTTCAACAATCAATGATTGTGTAACAAACTCCAGCGAGGGTCCAACACCGCCATCACACATCCTGCATCCTATTTCCTCAGTCTGTGCTGGCATTTGGCTGGATATTTTTCCTCCAAAAGGTATTGAAAATTATGGGTGGATGCAAAACCAATCTTTTGTGGTGTAAATCACTACCAGTTCAAATGATGTCAATCTGGACTTGTACAAGTCCAGTGCAAAAAGGCACTGAAAAGAAACTTGGAGATGAGTTCTTTGCTGGAAAGCACAATTCAGCCTTGTACTGGATAGAACTCTTTTAGATCTTTGGCTAACCAAATGTGTTGACTTTCCAGATAACAAAGAATATAATTGGAAGCCTGAGTTGCATAAGTGGAGGAGACCTTTCATAACTTATGTAATTTCCTTATGTCATTTTCTTATTGACTCATTGACATAAAAAAAAAAATACAAGAAGATGTACGGGTTCACTTCAGATTCTTAACACTCTAGTAGTATACTTTAAGTGAGCTGACAATTTCTCTTACCTAGCCAGGCAGCACAGCCAGCTGGCCCACTACTGTAAGTGGTAGCACTATATAAGTAATTTCCCTGTCAGCAGGCCCTGAAGAATAATGTGGTAAATGGTATTTTTTGTTCCTGTTTAATCTTATTTTCAATTATTTGTTACCTAATTTAGCTCATTACTGAGAAACAGAAAACTCAGCTTTTTAGCATTTAATGGAGATGCTCTTTTCTCCAGACAGGAATTTCTGCAAGATGCACATTTTTCCAAAGAGATACCCTTGAATTGTCCCCCGTGAAGTCATGGCAGAGGACAAAGCTCTGGAAATTAAATAGTGTGTCCACAGAAGTTAGCTGTGCCTGGAGCATCTCCAGAGCGTTTAGTCAAGCTGGCAGCTCTTTGCCTTGGCCATCACTGCTGAGGCTTCCAGACCAAGCTTATAATTAACTGTAAAAAACTATCAAGAAATAAAATATAATTCAAAGCAAACAATTATTTAAACACATGCCCAGAGTCTTCTTACAGTTTGGAAACTATGACTCAGGTGAGACTTCTCAAACCTGTTACTGAGGAGAAAAAATATCACCTAACTTCGTTCATACAAGTTATTCTAAGTAACCCAAGTCACAGCACCTGAAGAATGACTTGATACAGGTGCCTGAGGCTCTTTCTTTTCATCCCTAGCCATGACTGGCAGCTAACACCTGCCTGCTGAGGTGGGAGGCCCCTCTTCTATTACAGGTATTACCAAACACCTGTGTTTCTGTAACTTTCGTAATTGTCCACTGATCTCTCCTTGGTTAAAACAAAAAACTATATTTTCCTCCCTAGGAAAGTTTTAGACAGGGAAAATGTCCATTTTATTGTGTTCTCCAGGGAGTGTAGTTATTCATTGGATGCAACTGCATTTGTTTCCTGAGATAGTGTTATCTGAGAAGATGCTATAAAGCAATGTTTATCCTTTCTGTAAAATGTTGCATATGATTTACACATTTTAAAATTTGAATTCTAAGAATGTACAGCAAGAAAGTGTAAATTCTTAGTTAAAGAGGCAGAGTGGAATATAAATGGATAAACTAAACCCAAGGTATACATGCAATATAACTTAGGGAGATTTTCATGAAGTATGACTTGAATACAGCTAAGATCCCAAAAGGTGAAATGTGAACTCTTACTCTATATCAGCAATGTTCCAAAGCTAAGAGGAATTCCAATTTTTTAAATTTGAAAATAATTCCAGACAGAAAAAATATGTACTTTTCCGAATTTACCATAATTTCATGCATTTCTCATAGCTTTTTCTTTTCCTTTCTCTACCCATGCATTTTCTTTGGGTGTTTAACAGTTCCCTCAGGGCACAGCCAATTATTTATGACATACTTTCCCATGTAAAATTTATTTGGAAAAACTGTTCCTATGGAAACTGCTGTTTTCAAACAGGCTTGTATTAACGTCAAGCAATATGATTGCATCTGCAATAGAGAATACATCTTTTATTATCAGACACATTCTAATGACTTTGAAAACCAAATAAATTGCACAGAGGAACAAAATGCGTTCTATTCTGTGATATCATCAAGTGGATATTCAACTGTCATCTGATCATTACAGGGAAATAGAGTAGTAACTCAGTTCATTTTACAGAGGTCCAATTTGAAGGTCTCTTAAAATTTCAAAACAAAGCTTTTAAAAATATCAATCAAAAGCCTGCACTGGAATGCTATGAAAGACCAACAAAGGCTTTATGTACAAATAAAACATGGAAGGTTCTGATTTCAGAAAAGTCAAATTTCATGTATATGACACACCTACACAGCTCAGCTTTGACACTAGCAGTAGATTGACAGGTTAAGCTGCTGCTACAGGCAATTGATTTCTGTGGCTTCAGGATCAAGCTCTTTAAATTATGCTTTGTGTTTGTGGTATTTTGATGTTAGGTCTCTCCTTACTATATCTCCTGCTTATCTTCTGGTTTTTGAAGTCCTCCAGAAAATAATGAAGCACAGAGCAGCTGCAGCACAGCTCACCTGAGCAGGTCTTTAATGAAAAAGAGTAATAATTGTCATCTGCCTGAAAAAGCAATTTGCCATTAAAAAAAAAAAAAGTAATTTAAGAACCTACTTCATTAATTGCCTTGGTGGTATTATTAGATTTTTAGAAAGTAATACCTAGTAGTAACCCAGTCATGAATATCACAGTGCAGGTGAATGGGTGTTTCATAGAACATCCCAGTCCTCCCGCTTAGACCCTTTCTTTGGTCCTGTGCAGAAGTTAATACTGTTAATACAAAGGCCCCTGCTAGAAAGCATCACATAGGCAGGCTTGTAGCACTTTCTTATCTTCTGAGTCATCTTCTTCAGGGAGATTTGGGAAAAAATAACTTCCATACATTCTGTGTGCTCAAGTGGCTTTTCACGTATTTAGACAATTAACCAAGAGTTCTTTATTTTATAAAGGGAACTAATTCTGCCAGGGACTGAATAAACTCAAAGGACTATAAAGGAAATAAACTGCAAATTCAAGTTGGAGAGTTTTCATATTTCATGTTAAGCTGACTGCAGGACTATCAGGAACAAAACCTCATTTTGCTACAGTGAGTTCCTAAGGGTATTGTCATGTATGTGACAGGAGAAATGTGTATAAACACATTTGTCTGAGAACTGCTAGAATGCAACATTGACAACACAAGAATTTAAAAAATTGTGAATTTAATCACCCCAAAACACTGACTGCTTATTTTTCTAAGCTGATCTTGTGAGACTGGTCAGAAATGCTCAGGATTTGGAGCCACAATAAAGAATTATTTTCAATCCCCTTTTTATATAATAAAAGTTCCATACTGATGCAAACTAGTCAAAGGACTGTTGGTGGTAAAAATGTTCCTGCAGCTGGGAACACAAGTTATCTGATGGGACATTTGTTATGTTAGGTAGTCTTGGTTTCTACACAACCATAGACAAGACCTTCCTTCTTATCCTGAATGGCCCTAAAATCTTTTTCAGAATTGCATAAGTTCAGGCAAATAATGTGTTAAAATTGGCTTCTCTTTCAGATCTGAGAAGAATTTCCAGCGGCTGAAAAAATCTCAGCTAAAACTAAAATATGTAATTGTATAATATTCTATAGATAGTGCAATATATAAGAAAGTAGTAGTACTTATGCAAGTTTCTGAAGTAATTTCTATACCCAAGGGGCAATGGAGAAGGTCCTACCCCAGCAGAAACAGTTGAAAACTTTAAGACTATGAAAAAATTCTCAGCCCACTTGTATGTGATTTTTTTTTGTTCTTATGTTTTGCTTTTAAAAAGGGAATGGTTTGGCTTCTGGTGGTCAGTGCATTTTCTTAGACTCACCCTTTGTGCAGCCTGAATTGGCTCCATCTGGCTCCAGCTTGTGGATTAGATTTAGCCATTTTATTTGTACTGAATTCCATGATGTTTCACTAAGCTGTTGGAGGCAGCATGTCTTCTGTCCTGCAGACTGCTTTTCCTGGGTCTATTTATCCATTTTTGGGAAGAACTTATTTTCCAATTTCAGCATCATAACGAAACATGCATTGACTTATTTTCACCCTCTCATCCTACAAACAGGAGGCTAAAAGACTTGAGTGGAGGAAATCCAGGAATTTCTACTCCCTTATTATAGTCCTTACCTTTTGACCTATTAAAGATTGCTCTCAATTAAAAAAAAACAAACTGTAAATACTGCTTATTTTCTTTACTGGAAAAAGATCCATAGCGACTTGCAGGTTCATAACTGAATTATTTTATCCGATTTATATTCCCAGTGTTGTCAGCTTCTTTGATTTTTATTGGATTTTATAATCTATAATTCCAAAATCTGGTCCACTATGTTCCTGTGAGAATCTTTACTTTCACCCCTTTTTGGCAACACTGAGAAGCATAACAGCTGAGGACCTAGAAGGCTGATGGATTTTGATCATTAATTACACATATTCTCGCACTAATGGTCATTGGGTAAGTAATAAATTTTAATGTTTAATGTGATGACAACTTCCTGAGTCAGATTTCTAGTTACATGAAAACTGGAAGAAAGAGAATATTCAAATATGTATTCATCACATAATAAAAAGGAAGGCATTTTTACTCATCTTCCAGATATGATTTTTAGCACAGAAATTAAGAATTTAGCAAAACCAGGGCTCTGAAATTTGCTGAAGACAGGAGATTTTCAGAAAAGTAAGTGACTCTTCTCGATTTATTCTGCTTGATGTGATATTTATTGGAGTTTTTTTCCAAGTCAGTGCAGGGCATTTTTGAAAATCTCACTCAACCTACAAGTGATTTATACTCTCATTTAAAAAACTCCAAAGTTGAATAAAATCAGAGTTTGAGCGTCTAAACATAATTTTTAATCCCTAAATGCAACATCAGGTATCAGAGATATCCAGTTTCTAAACCTCACACTACTGCCACTTAAATCATAAGTGGCTCATTTTTCATCAGCACTTTCTCCAGCTACTGCACTTTTGCCTTTGAGAATTAACATAAAAATGCAGGACAAACTGTCACCAGGAATGGTTATCTCACAGCCGTGTTTCACAAAGCAACATTTTCAAGCTTTTCTCATATGTGGGCTTGATCGTATCAGCCTTCCCTGGGCATTTGGACTTTCCATGTAGCTCCATCTGAGGTGGATCCTGGCAGCCAACCCCAGCACTGGGATCTCCAGGCCCATCAGCCCAACCCTCCTGCAGAGCAGAGGACACCAGAGCTTGTCAGTCAGGGACTACCCTCTGCCCAGTAGTCAGCTGGGACCTGAACAAGGAAACTTCATACCTCAGGAAGTTTCCCTGGCTGAGAAGTTGTGGAATGGATAGATTTCATCTCTCCTGTTTCTCCTTTTTGTTAATATATTTGTGTGTTCACTGAAGAAGGGATGTGTATCTAAGTATCTCGGGTTGATATGAAGGTCACTGTGTTTTTGAAACATTCTCAATCTCTGTCTACCAATCTTTAAACTTGTGCTTGAGGAAAGGAGGACAACGGCCACTATTCTTTCTTCTTTTTCTGGGATAAAAAATAATTAAATTTGGCTCAACACTTTAGTCCTAGAAGGAGTTCATGAGAGAGATATATTTCTATCCAGTCTAACATGAGAAATATAGTACATTTTGGAGAAAAAATCCATGAGTCTCTGTTCTCCAATTTCTTATGGACCAGCACCATCTGATTCTGCAGCCAGCTTGTTGGCTTCTGTGTATGTGCTTCTACAATCCCCCACAGCTCTCCAAGAAACAGATGGGATGTCAAATCTGGAATCTGTCAAATCTGACCCTGAACAGATTTGGCGCCAAAATTTTGAATATCCCAGTGCTGAATACTGCAGTGTCTAATACTCCCTAGCAAACCTTATATTTCTGTAGGTACTGTACTGAACCAAAAGGAGTTGCTACAGATTCTTGTATGATGAATGAAATAAAAATTTTTGTAAAACAGGAGCTGATCCAATGCATCATTAAAAATCAGAAATCTGAAAGGAGAATAGTAGACTTGCCTTTCTCTCAGTACAGGAGAATTTTGAGAGAAGTTAATATAGAGGCTTCTAATATAACTTTTCAAAGCCTAAATATCTGACAAGAGAAAAAACAATTAATACACACATACAAAAAGAAAATTTCCCAGATAATGGAAAAAATATTTTTATTTCAGAAAACAGCCTTTTTCCTTGAGGTGACACAGCAGTTTTGCTCCAAGTACATATCAGCCTGATAAAAACTA
Organism: Petroica traversi; assembly: GCA_025920805.1. Lineage (NCBI taxonomy): Eukaryota > Metazoa > Chordata > Aves > Passeriformes > Petroicidae > Petroica > Petroica traversi. The sequence continues at coordinate 956,251 of JAHLSL010000012.1, forward strand.
AACAAAAGTTCATATATTTGAACATTCAAGTATTTTAATATTCAGAAATTACAGGATAGACATATGCCCCAGTACTTTTCATTTATTTTTTCCTGTGCCAAGAGAACGAAATTAGCAATTTCTCTGAAGAAGTGTGTTTCTTTTTCTCTGACTTCTCTATGGAATTTATATCCTTGATGATATTTATACTTAGATTATTATTAATTAGTTTTAAAACACAAAAAATATGTACTATTAATTTTCTTTTTCCAGCTTAATCAGCTATAAAAAACCACCAAAGTGATGACCACGGTGTTTCATTACAATCCTAGATTACTCTTAAGACCAAACTGCAAAGCTTCATTTCCAACAGGGATATGTCCTTTAGAGGCTTGTCTGCTATGCAAAATAGCAGTACATCACAACATCTTTGTCCCATCACAAAGACATGAAAACCCCAGGTTCACTTAGCAAAGGCATTTGTGAGGAAAAACAGACTCCATGGCTGTTTGCAACCTCTGCCTAAAAATTTAGAGAGGTTATAAAATCATGGAATATGTTTTATTGTATGGGACTCACAAGGACCATAAAGTCCAGCTCCTGGGTGTTCATGGGACACCCCAAGGATCACACCATGTACCTGAGTGTTTTCCTAACACTTCTTGAACTCTGTCAGGCTGGTGCTGTGACTACTCTCCTGGGGAGTCTGTTCCAGTGTCCAGCCACCCTCTGTGTGAAGAACCTTTTCCTAATATCCAACCTAAACCTCCCCTGAATCAGCTTTGTGTCATTTCTGCAAGTCCTGTCACTGCACACAAGAGTGAAGAGATTGGCTGTTATATTCCAGTTCACTCTGAAACTGCAGGACAAGAGGCAACTATGTTCAGTTTCTGTACAATTTCTTTGCTCATTTCTGTACAATTACATTTCTTGTGCCTTTTGATCTGGTAAATTCAATTTATTTGTCTTGAGTTTTCAAGTATTTACCTTTCCCCACAAGACATGCTCTGGAAGTCTTTGACTAGTCCAGGGATGGATACTAGTTGTATCTGGGGCATAATATGGAGCCTTCTCCCATCAAATTTGGGCTGATGATTACCAGCATGAATTTGTGGTACATCTGCTTGGCACCTGCCTTGACTGCCAATCACAGTTTCAAGCCAGTCAACTCTTTATTATGACCCCTGTAGAGAATTATTTCTCTTCCTGTCTTCCTATCATTTTTTCCTATTCAACACTAGCAACAGAGTCTGACATAGTCCAGCTTCTATCCTGCTGATAGATGAGAGGAAAACGTTTGTGGAAGGGGAAATAAAACCCAACAGGATTTTTATGGAAAGAGTTCCACACCAGATCTGGTTGAGCCTGAATCTTCTGAATTTTAGAGCACATGACAAAACTCATCTACTCAAATAAGTATGTGCCAACTAATAGCCAAATGGAAAATAAAGGAATCTGCCAGCAACTTATTTTACTTGAAAAAGAAAAATGGTTTGAAAGAACAAGGAAATGAAGACTAATATGGAGGCCAAAAGGGTGAGCTTTTTTTCATCTTTGCTGGAAAGACAACATGAATACACCCAGCTCAGCCGCCTGCCGACCCCAGACAATGGTAGCTAATACCATTAGAGGCTGGGTGATTGGGAGGGAAAAAAAGAGACCATGACTGTGATTACATGAAATGGAAAGAACATTATATAAAGATGGATGAGGAAAGTACCTGGAAGAGGAGTCCCCTAAAAAAAAAAAAAAGGGAAGAAGGGTGTTAAGGTAGTGGTATTTTGGATAGGATTTTTGTCAAATTCAGAGAAAATTAATTTGGCTTAAAACTCGTAATGGGATGTGGTGGACTATGTGAAGGCAACGTACCCTTAAAGTTGGTCAGATGAAAATGCCACAAACCAGGTATGTTCTAATTAACAGCACTTGACACCTGTGTGAAAAACAGACTGGAAGATATTGAAATCCCCCTGATTTTCTCTCAAGGATTGTTCCAATAGGATTTTTCATATGCCAAAATCCCTATTCATTGCTGCTGATAGGCATTACAACACTGTTTATACAAGAGTTGTTAGTTTTTTTTCCTCAGGAAATCACTTGTTAGTAATTTCAACATTGAAGCAAGAATTACAACCTGAATAAATCTAAGATGTACAGTTAAGAGAGCAAGTGAATCATAAATATGAACAGCCCTAAGAGCATTTTTAAACATTGAATGGAAACATAAGGTCAGTTTTGGTTAACCATTTGGATAAATTTAGCCCTTAATGGAATCTAGAACAACATAAATATTTTCTTTTTTTAGACATTCTATTGGAAAGAGAATTAAGATTAAAATTTTCTTGCAATGCAAGCACAATATTTTTGGACTAAATCAACAAGTGAGAATATGAAACTCTGAAGTCTATGCTTGTTATCCAGGCAAACAGAAATGCAAAACACATGCATGCAGAGAAGTAAATGAGAGACAAATTTCTGACTATAGTTACACCCATAAAATTTCACTGATCATACTTGGGCTATCTAGTGGTACATTTTTAAAATGCTGCCTTCTTAGTCAATTAAGGGTGTGATTTTGAAGTTGTCCAAAAATCCACTTTTTTAGCCTGGAACCATTTTTTTTTTTTTTAGGACAATATAATGCTTCAGAAAATGAGTATTTGCTGCAGATTTTCTAACAAAATATCTTAATAAAATAGGAGCTCGATTCAATCTACATACAGATTTTAAGTGCATGAGCCAAAGCTATTACACTAACACATTTCTAAACTATAAAGCATATACAGAAGTCCATTTACATTTCATTGTCAGAGCAGGAAATCCACTTCCAACAAAGTGCAAAAATAATGATTTTATATAGAAATTATTCTCCTTACAGAAACCTACATAGGATACTATTTTTATCATCTGTCTCTGTTCAGTTCAGTTTATAAGAAAATAGTATTCAGAGATCTCCTGAGCAGATTAGCCTTCTCATTTAATGAACACCAGGAGGTTCTGGGAAGCAGGTAGCTTCAGCAAGAATGATATCCACCCCTGGTTCTGTGTTACAGTCAGATTCACAAGATGTGGTGTAGCAAGGAGAGAACTTGGGCTTTCTCATCTGTGCTGCTCTTTTGATATTTCTCCTGGAGATGGAGGAAAGGTGTTTCGGGGTAGAAAGAAATGAGAGCTGCCCATTTTTTTTACGTGGTACATTTTAGGTGTATTCTCAGCTGTGGATGTTTGAGAAAAAGGACTGTTTCCTGGTGTGGTTGGTTGACCTTGTCTGGACACCAGGTGCCCCTTCTTAGCTGAAGAGGGAGAGAAAATCAGACGGTTTAGATAAGGAAGTTTACTGAATCAAAAGTGAAAGGCTGCATGTACACAAGCAAAGGAAAAATCCCGAAGTTTTATCTTTTACTGCCCATCACTAGGTAAGTCTGGCCACATCCCAGGAAGCAGGTTTTCAGTACATGCGGTAGAAGGCAAACATTCTAATTAATGATGGCCCCCCTTCCTCCTCGTTTTCTTAGCTTTTATATCCAAGCAGAAGTCATAGGGTATAGAACACCCGTTTGGTCAGTTCAGGCCAGCTGTCCTAGTTGTGTCCCCTCCCCTTGATGGGGGTGGAATATTGGAGAGACATTGCAGGTGCTGTGACAGTGCTGCTCAGCAGTAGCCAAAACCCTGGAGGGTTACCAACACCTTTGTAGCTGCCACTGCAAATCACAGCACTGAGTGGGCTGCTGAGGGGAAAATTATCTCAGTCTCAGCCAGACCAAATACCCCTGGATGAGGAAGCACCAGATTTAGGAGCACTCTGGTTCCTCTTCTGAGCAAAATGAGTAAAACCATCCAGATAAATCAAGGCAGACTATTCTGAGGTCTTACCAGAAACCCAAAATCTACACTGTGGTACAACTTGAAAATATGAATCTAAATCCTCCATATTTCCAGGAGAGAATTTTCTTACATGGTGCTGGTTCTGGGATTAATGTTGCCCATGCACCACCACTCACTTCCTGCATTTTAACAAGCAAATCTACTCCAGCCTCTATGGGTGGCAGCAGCACACTTGTAGTTACCAGCTTACATCTTTCTTCTCTCTCTTGCTCCTTCTTAGGTTTTACAAGGTCCTTATTCATTGAAATTAATACACATGAGAGCAAAAATTTCTTGCAGAAGTGAGGTTCCACATCTTTCAGAAACCTTAGCCTTGGAGTTTCCACAGAGGTCGCTTCTGTTCTCGTGCTTTGAGACCCTTAGTGGAAATGTATTACATTGCCCTACATGCTGCCAGCAAAATACAGGGCAGGATGTTTCCCTGACTCTCTTAAATAGGAGTGGAAAAGAAATTATTGAATACTGAAACTCAGCCTTGAAAAGGTTGGAGTGATTTCTGTCAGAAGGAAAAATGAGTTTGAAGAACTAATCATGCTACTTTTCTATTCTCTTAATTTCCAACTTCTCTTGGCTGTCTGGTAAAGAGATACAAAATCCTGCAAGGTGGAAAGAGAAGGCTTCATCGAGGTTCAGCTCTTGGCCAAGCAGGTGAACATACAGGGTTTCTGAAAGCAGCTGCCTGACTCCTTCTCAAGCTTAGTCACAGAAATCAGGTTAGGTGCAGGAGTGAGCCACAGACAATTCTACTTCTCCACTGCAGTCAGGGCCACACTCACATAAGGCAAATAGACAGTATTTGCAATGGCCAGAGCATAATGTCATCTTGGTTTTATTTTAAACTAATTTTAAATATAGAATTGTTATGATTTTTTTTAATTTAGAATTTTTCTTTTCCCATTCTAGCTTGATTTTGTATCAGGAAATATTTTTAAAAGTAAAAATACTTCAATAATGAATGTGGACCCAGGGAGTTCTTGGAGAACTGAACATGTTGCCTTTCTGATATTTTTCTGTCAATACACTACAGATAACTCTAATCAGTAGGTCAGATTTTAATATAAAATCTGAGAACATCATAATGTGGGTTTAATAGTGAGTATTATAATTTTTTCATTTAATTTTTAAAAGAAAGTCAGAAACAGAACAATTACCTTTTAACTGCCCTAATGAAATGGATCTGATACCCATCTAACCCTAGAGATTTGCCTTTCCTGGAATCCAAAATAAATAGGGATCAACAGCAGAATTTAAGAAAAAGCAATTCAACATAAACCCAAACCTTTAATTTGCAGTTGATGTCATTGAAATGAGCTCTGTTTATCTGGGAGTAACACATAAGACTGAAAAAAAGTGTTTAATGGCTGCCTTAATTTCAGTTAGCTTGGTCAATGTTCCTTTGGGCACATTTTGTAAGCCAATGGGGTATTATTCTGTCAGGTTTATTGCTATTTTCTCCATAGAATCTTAAACTCGTGCTTTTCATTAAGACCATTGTTATCTTCTAAGTAGCACATTTAATTCTCCTGCTAGAGTAACAGGATGAGAACCTCTTTCTATAGGTTGTGCTTGGTTTTGTTTTTATGTAATTTTTCAAAAGTAATGCTGCCAATTCTTCTAAAATGCCTGTGCCTTCCATCTATTTTCCTGTGTGGCTGGAAAATCTGTCCCAATTTTTAATTCCTGCTTTTGCATCTTTTTGACTATTTATTTCATGTTATTTCATCACTTTAATTTGGAGTCCAGAAATTCAATTAATTTCTCAGGATATTTTGAAATATTGCTTTTGCCAAAGGAAACTGGATTTTGCTTTACAACATCATTCTCTTGTAAATTGTGTAGGCCAGTCATGTGCAGGAGAGACAGTTTTGATTTCTGTTCCATATTTGGGAACATTCTGAAGACAAAGAATAATCCACCCTTCTTGTTTTTACTTCAACTCTTGTCTGTGTTTAAAGTTAATCCAAACTGAACAGGTTTAGATGGTCCACCCTTTGGATTTTCATTAAATTTAACTCTTATATTTGATGAGCTTTTTGATTGTTCAGCCTTAGTCTGGGGTAGAAGACACAATTGTTTATCTGGTATCATTCTTTCCCCAAGGAAAACAACAAAGAGGATCTAGGGAATTATACATATAAAGAAGTTTAAAATTAATGCCCCCAAAATGTTCTGGAATAAATAGTCAAACTGACCATTTAGAAATACTGGAAAGAAGAACAGGGAACCATATTGAACAGATCTATTTTCAACTGAAAGCAGAATGTGAGGGCTCATGGACAGGAGACCAGCATGTGATTTAATTGTAAGCAATTAAGAAAATGTGTTCTGTATGAATATTTGGGTAGGATTAGCTCAAAAGTGTTGCTTCTATCAACTGCTTTTTATTATCTTTTTATTATCTATTTTTTATTTACTATGGCAAATATTTAACAAACTCAACCTTTCACATAGTTCCAAAGTCCGTGCCTCTTGATTTGAGCAATGATTCATTGATAAACACTTTTTGGGTACATTTTTAAGAATTTTTCTGGATTTAAAAATAATAGAATTCAAAATTATCTTGATAACTTGGTTTGGAGAAAAAGTATATACTACTAAATATGGTCAAGATGTAGACCCTTCACCTGGAAAATAATAATATGCCAGGCAGAAAACAGGTCAGGGATTAACTGGTGTGGTGTCAGCTCTGCAGAGAAAGATCAAAGGGGCCGAATAGGATGCTAAATAAGAATCAATATTGTTACACTTGTGAGAAAGGCAATAAATCTACTTGAATTCACAAATAGGAATGTAGTATATAAAATCACTCTAATAATTCTTGTCTACTCATATTTGTTAGGACTTCAGCTAGAGTGCTGCAGACAATTTTTGGTGCTGAAACTTGAGAAGGATTTATACCATTTAAAAAAGGAAGGCAACAAACATAGTTAAGAGTTTAGAAATTATGATATGGAAGGAAAGCTTGAGCTTTTACTTTCTATGCCTTTTAGAAGTGATGACAAGGTCTTGCTTCTGAGAGCCACTTTGCTAGGCTCAGGTATGATCTGTCCTGTAGCACAGGAACAGAAAAAAACATTTAAAAAGTGAACACTCTTCCAAACTTTAGTATCCCAAGAAATTACCACGTCCTACCCCAGTGTCACAGTGTCAAGGACCCTATGTCTGAATTACTGACTACAGACATATTAATATACTAAAAATGGACAGGACACAGGGTCAGGTCTTGATATGTGACTATTGATTCTGAATCCAATAGACATGAGCCCTGGCATAGTTTTGGTAATGCCAAGGAATTGTCTGGGACACAAGTCTGACCCAGCCAGCTGAATATACGAGGCCATCTTGTCCTTGGGGCTGGGAAAGGATAAAGAGCTCAGCTGCAGGAGCTCAGCTGTGTTTTCTCCTTTTCTTCAGGGCACAAGAGCAGCCCATACCCTGTTGAATCTGTCAGCATAGGCAGCAGCATGATTATGATATGTCTTCATAAACATCGAAGCAAATTTCAGGTCTTCTACACAGTAGATGCTTTCAGATCAGTCAAAAAGCTGCTCTTGACTATCTTAGACTTCTCTTTCTGGTTCCAACTGAGTTTCCTCAATTATCCTCAAATTATCCTAATTGCCCTCAAAAAAAGCTGTTTTCAAACTCCAGACTTCCAAATCTAACTGAAAATAACTGCTCCCATTTCCTTCTGGTTTGGCTCTGACTGAGCGCGCAGGAGTCCAGCTAGCAAAAAAATAAAATTGCCAAGCCATGGTGAGTGAAGCAGAAAGCCAAATTCAGGCAGTCACTGGTGATTTTACAGAATCCTCAGCCCCTTGTCCCAGGGTGGTAGAAACAAAGAGGCATTAACTTGGAGCAAACATTGCAAATGTCACAGGAGGTAGGAAGGGACAGCTAGAACTGGGAGGAAGAAGCACACATTTGAGGGTTGCAGCTATGGTCAATGCCATAAACAGCTGTCACCACCCAGCAGCAGCCCTGTCACTGACAGGTCTTCTGAGGTTCAGTCAGATGGTGCTGCTATCTCTGATCAAAGCGAGTGGCTGAGGGAATAAACATGCTGACCTTACGCTCTGCTTGTAATAAACACCAGCAGCACTCTCACTCTAACTGTGGGCAATTCAGACTGCTTCTCAAGTAGTGTCTGCTGGAAATCAATTCCTAATGAACAGGCTAGGTGGAAGATAAGTGAAAACATCCTATCAATACTGGCAAAGTGTCACAAAGGTTTGTTATGCCTTCATCATCAACTCATCTGGCCGAGTGTGAATCCTCACATATTTCTTTTCTCCGTAATAGTAGCAAATAATTCTTGCAGTGTTCCCCCAAGTAGAGCATTTCCTCTGGTTGCTATGAGAAAAATAACAAATATCTAGGAATGCAAGCATTTTAATTAGTTAACAACAAAGTGGTTTTCTTTTTCTGGGAAGCTGGACAGTTTGAAAACTGAGAACTCAAATACTGCAGGTAAATGACTGGGTAAAAAAAATTATTTATCAAATTGTTATTTTGGGTTGAAATGGGAACTTGATTTAAAAAAAATATAAACAAACCCCAAAACCAACAAAAGCAACAACAAAAACCCAAGCCAAACAAGTTCTAGTAGTTTGTACTTCAGGACTTCAAACTTACAATATTCTTCAATTAAATGGACAAGGTCTCCAGAACTTTTTTAAACCTTTTAATAGCGGTTTTAAGTCTCTCAAAGACAGTAACCTTTCTCTATTACAAAAACTGTATTTTCTAGATGACAAGTGGAGGGTCTCATCACCTGTGCAGTCAGCAGCTGGGGCAAGATTAATTAGCGAAGCTGAGAAGGTTGTTGTGCCTGAGCCTGCAACACAAAGAGGAAAAATATCCTTGCCCTTAGAGCAGACTTCAAGAGGAAGATAAATAACTTCTTTCTCTTTTATATGACTATGAGTGAGTTTCACTCACCTATTCAAAGTTGATATATATTTTAGATATAGAGGAACAGCTGAACACAAGTGATAGTCAACAACATAAAAGTTAGAGATGAGCCTAATATTTTTTTTCAGGACAGTTCTCAGGTTTACTAACAAAAATTTAGAGTTACTTATGTCAGAAAACTGCAATTCTTGTTGGCTTTATCTATGACTTTGTCTATCAGCATGATTTATACCTTATTTTGGAGCTGAATTTTAATTCATATTTCTTGTTAAGTTAGGATGGAATTTCATCTCACATTAAAGGGACAGTTAATCCAAAGAAAGTGAAGAACTCAGCCTTTTTCAAAACATGTATGGATCTAGCTCATTGGGATATGTGACTGTTAAATAAATGCTAAAGATGGCCTAAGAATTTTCTTATTTATATGATTGTTTAGTATTATTTTATAAGCAAATGTGAGTGTGTATATATATATATATATATATATATATATACATATATAAACATATCTCAAAATCATAATGTCCCTACCCCAATGCAGCACATTCAGTTACTGGTGAATCCCATCTGTGAGCTCTGTTAATAATTGTGTTGAATTTATATTTTAAATCAAATTCCCATCATCTCTGTGAGAAAAACTACAACTTCCTCATAAAACCAGGGCAGTGGTAGTGTAAGGGACAGTGGATAAAAGATTTCTGTGATATTAGCACATCATTGTCTATGAAAGTGTTATGACAAAAAAATAATCAATTCACAAAATAATTTGCAGTGCAAATCTCACTTCTACAGCATGCATGCTGAATTATCTATTATAACTTAGCTCATTTTAAAATTGGTGAATTCTGCAGAATGTTACATTCCCTCTAGACCAGGAGTTCTACACATAAGGTCTTGTAGGGAATAAAAAAGTAATTACTGAAGATCACCCTTTCCCGGACAAGTGCTGTGGACTATTCAACCACTCATTTACAATTTAATCATAGAGCTCTCATTGAAATAGGTTTTTAGGTGTTAACTCAGTCTAGCAAAATGGTTATTTAAACTCATTACATTTGAAAAAACAGAAAACATATTTTCAATTGTGTGGTAGAATTGAGGCTGTTACTTTTGTTCAGAAAAGTGGAAACAATGTAATTGGATCCTGTGATGGTTATGTTGGTGGGTTTTTGTTTTTTTTTTCTTTTCACAGACATATTGACTGCTTCCTAATCCAATATAATTTCTACTGTTTTCTTAACATGTTGGTTGAGTGATAAGTAATACTTTATCACCAACTTTTTGAAGGTATTTGAAATTTTCCATAGATTAAAAAAAATACCTTTTTATGTTTCTTTGAGAAGTACTTTTAAATTTTAAGCATCTTATACAGAATACAACAGGATAAAGAGTCATAATTCTCAAAAATGTCAGGTTTTTAGTGTATATATATATAATTATATATATATATATAATTATCAATCTTTGTTTTGAAAACAGTTCATGAGGGCAAGTAATGCTATAAGACTTAATTTTTAAAATGAAGTGTGTGCTACATGTTAACAAGATATGTTGGGGGTTTTTCTAATTCCCCTTCAGTGGTTATTACTCTATTTAATGAAAGACTCATTTCATGTTCAAAGAATCAGATTTTTCTTTCAGTGTAAGTGACTTGATAGTAGTTTAGCACTGATCATTTAAACCATCTGAAACACTGCTTCTTCTTGTGGTCTTCTCCACCCCTTTCCCCCCATTTCAAACAGCATTGCTAAAAGGCACTGGAACCAGGTTTGCAAAGTTACATTAGTGCCTATCCTTTTGTCTTGTTTTGAGCAGTCACCCCAGGACACCTTTCTCACCTTTCTCACTGGTTATTTTAACTTAAGTAAACATTTTACACCTTAAACAAAGAACTCTCAGGTGATCCCCCTGTCATTTCTAGCTCTCAATCTACAAGTATACCCATGTCAATATCATAAGCTTGCTTTGCCTGGGCTGTAATACTTCTTCTTAGAGGTTCTCTGAAATGCTGTGTCCTACCAGACTGACTGACTACAGTTCCTCAGAATTCAGTGGGGATCATCTCAGGTACAAGATGCAGATCAGCACAGTTCTCACTCAGATCACACTTCAAATTAAAGAATCAGGCTCCTGATATATTGGAGCTGTTATTTCTCATAAAAGTCCAATACCTCAAGTTCTCAACTTGCAGATTAACTTGTATATTAGGAAAACATAAAAAGCAGCAGGTAATGAAAATCATAAAAACATTATCTTGGTGTTTATTATTACTTGCCTACAGAGATAAGTTAAATGCATCTTGTCTTCTGCCAAGAAAAATTTATTGTCAAAATCATATTTGTCGAAAGATGTCTTGCACCTCACAGTGATTTTATATTCACATACTGCATTGAGGAAGGTGCTGCAAATCTGGAAAAATTATCACACAAAGTATGATGCAATAGATCCCTTGCGAAACGTGTTGTTGGGCTGAGAAGGTGCCATACCAGTTGATACCTGTTAAAAGAAAACAGTGATGGGCCTGTGGCTGTGTTTTCCTCCTCAGTCACTGGAAGCATGTTGTAGCTTTTTGCCTATTACTTGGAGTTCAATCCAAGCTATCTCCACCCGCATAGCTGGCAGCAAAGCAAAGTGCTGCGGAGTCAAGCTTGCACTTTGTGAGCAAAAGGAAGTTTCATTAATTTCTGATGTTGGCAGATGACACTCTTAGGCATTTTCCAGTAAGTAGTTGAAGGGCATTGATTGGATAAAGGGACTTTTACAAAAGTTGGATGCAACACTCTGCTGCAATTCAGCTGTGGAGAATCTCCTGCAGCCACCAGCTGAATATGCAATGGAATCACTGGAAATTATTGGCTGGCCATATTGACCAGACCCAAAGTTTGATCATCTCTTAAATGGCAATCTCACATTTAATCAAAGTCCTTTCAATGAAAAGTATGAGTTAATGAAAAAATTTTCCCAGGGTTTTTAAAGGAATTCTGGTTTCTGCTGGTGCTGTTAAACTGTTGCTGTATAAATTCTTGCAATGTAACAGGCTAAGGAAGATGAACAAGGCTTTGATATGAGCTACTCAGTGATAGATGGTGAAATATCACTCTTCTAGTGTTTGGGAAACAAATTTAAATAGATAGGTAATAGAATGCTCTTCTCGCAAGTTCTCTTTAGATTGTAGGCAATGAGAAGGACTTGTATCCGTGATTTTTTTTTTCTTATTAAAAAAATAGTCCTGTTACTTACAGTGAAACATATTTGCCCTATGTATCTCAAAAACAAAATTTTTCATTCTTTAATCAATAATTTTACAGTTATTTGAAAATGTGTAAGTGCTATAAGCTGCATTCATGTCATGTTCGTGGTGATATCATGCAAACTGGAAAAAACCCAGATGTTCTTGTTCAGAAATAAGGTGATCTTCTCAGAATGACATCAGCCAATTTCCTTAGTCCCACTACCTCATATTACAGGTGGAAGACCATGAGTGTCTACTACCTCGTACTTGTATCTTAAGTGGCAGAGGGATTACACAATTTACCTTTATTCAAAGAAGTTTTTTTCTCTTCCTTTTTATTGAGACAATGTTACATGTAATTAGAAATATTAGGATACCAAAAATGGGGCAAAAATATGCATTACCCAAGAGATTAATTTTGTAATTGCTCCATTTATTTTACTGATTACTGTTCACTGTTATACACTCTCCATAACAGACATTATTCAACTCAGGAGCTTGGTTTTTTCCCTCAGCAGTATATGTCTCTAGCATCTCTCCCTCTATCTTTTGTCATCTGTAATTTCAAGAACCCCATTTTTTTTCTTCATAACCACTACAGTATCCTTTTCATAGAGAGTACATGTATATTACATAGATCATATCATATATTTGTGGCAAGCAAAGAGTTTTTTGGGTCTGATGCACACAAGAAAACTTGCAAAGGGTTAATTAGGGAATTATACATTTTGAGTTCTTTCAAGGAGGCTAACATTATAATATTTGTGTTAATACTTTGACAAAATAAGGCATTTAGGAAACACTGAAAATTTAGCCTTAAATTAGAATAATTAGTATGCATCTTTATCTGAGCTCTTCTTCATTTAAACATTTTGGTTATCTGTCTAAATTAATTTTGAATTCATCTACTTAGGGACACAGAACAACAGTCCTGGTTAAGCAGGTTTATCCCCCCGTTCAGCCAATTCAGTGCAATTTAGCAATCTCCTGCTTCAAGCTGAGAAAGTTTTTAATCAAAACGTAAACAGGGGCAAGTGAATATATAAAGAATGATTGCAAAAACTTAACTGAAAATCAGATATCCTCTCAAATCAGGGCTGTGGTGGAGAGCCTCTGAAAATGTAACACCTCAACAGTGACAGAGGTGGTTGTACAGGGATAACTACAAGGATGTGTGCTTTAAAAGCAGCAGGAGGAAACCAGACAGTGGAACCCCTGGGGAAGACATGGTAATCAATAAAATAAAATATGTGAGATATTAGGCAAGATAATAGTTTTCTGTATTCTAATACTGATCTTTGAAAGTGCTGGGAGAAATTGTTACAATGGCTTCTCTTGTCCTTAAATTTTGGTGTCTTGTTTGAACGGAGTCCTTAGCATCTGTCCAGGCATTGCTTTCGCTATTGGTCTGCGAGTATAAAGTCAAAAAGCTTGCTTTAAAAAAATGTGTTAAACCTGATTCCTTCTAAATCAGAGTGTTCCTGATGCCAGTGCTCATATCTGAAAACAACAAATTTGAGACACCATACCAATGCTGACTCAGTGTCTGCATCTAACTTTGCTGTGAACTGGATTTGAAGGTGGAAGTCTTTCTGGTTTCTTAGAGCAAGAACAACCTGCAGCTTCCCAAGACTGCACCCAAAGGGAAACTTGTTTTTGCTGCTGGGAAACAACTGCAGGGCCACCACAGCTGAGAAATGACAGAGGGATGGTACTGGCTTCGGATCTGTTTTGAAATAGGTAACAAAGGGTGTATGGGTTTTTTTTTAATTACAATAAATTAATTTTTTTAAAAAAGAGAAAAAAAAATATTTTTAGTTCAACCTTTAATTAAGGAATCCATCATGGATGTAAATACATCTGAATGAATTTTTACCCCAGTGTGATGCCTGTTCCCACAATAAATGGAATAAAAACAGTGCCAAAGCCAGTGGACTGCACAGGTGCCAGGAGTGAGGGCAGTTGTCATGATGCAATGGCTCTCAGCAGGATCAGTGGTCAGATTTCCTTGCTAAGCCCTGAGTGATGGTACAGTACAATTGTCAAGCTGCTGAGGGATTTTTGACTCCTAATTTACAGCATGGGTCCTATGGTTGTGGATCCTTTGTCCACACTTCTTCCTAAGGGCTAGAAGCAAGAGGAAAACAACCTGCACAGAGAAAACCTTGTGTTCTGTGTTGCATCCCACCCTGGAGAGAGCAATTAAGTGCTATAAAATCAGTCTTCATGTGCTGAATCATCTAAAACTGAAGGTGAGAAGGGGATTGAAAAATTTGCCTTGGATTAAAATGCATACAGAAGCACACAGGGTGAGGACTCATGCAGAACTTCGCAGCCCACAGTTTGTTTTTTTCTTTGCATTACATTGCACCTCAGTAGATCTTAGTTCAAAAAGCCTTTGAAATCTGCTTCAGTCTCTTGATTTTAAATATATTGTTTGTCACAAGCAGCTTCTAAATCCAATAGTCCATTAATTAATTAATGGAACCTAAAACTTGTGCCTTAAATTCTTTTCCTGTCCATACACATTCCCATTTGTCTAAATTTCTTCTTACCAGTCAAGTTGATAAATTCCCCTCCCTTTAATTCACTTCTGTGTTTCATGTACCTCCTTTCACAGAAAATGCCATGTTTTTCTTCTAACCTTCAAGGCATTGTGCACATCTTGCTGGTTAGCTGCTGCTGTTTTCTTCTCATGTGAACTTTTATACTGACCCATTCTGCCAATGTGTCAAGCTTTGAATGCCTACTTGGTGCCTGAATTTCATGCCAATGCTTTATGCTTATTTTCATTGCCCTGGATTTCTCTAGTGCTCCAAAACCCTCCTTCTTCAAACTCTGCATTCTTATTAATAAAATCTGTGTCAAATCACATTTCTCTGTATCTGCAAACTGCAGCTAGCTTTGCAAAATTCAGAAAATGTATACACAGACGTCATAACTTCTTTAAGTATATGAATGCTTTCCTGTTATTGTTGTCCTTCCTTTTTCCTTAATGTTTATTGAAAAACCCAAGACAGGGGGCTACATCCTCAAAACTTTTTCTAGTTCATCCTCCAAGGCAAAAGATTCTTTCTATTGCTTCCCTAGATCTATTTTAAAATAATACAAATTTTCTATCTTTTAGGAGCACAAGCATACATGAATGTATTTGTTCATCTATCAGCATCTTAATTGTATGTTACGTAACTAACTGAGCAATTACTCTTATCTATATTATTAAATTCCTTAAGATTAATACAATTATTGTTGTTTTGCTGGTTTTGTCTTGTTTTTCCCCTTCCCCAGGGGAAAGAAATGCAGACCTATGAAATCTGACAAATAAGTTAGAAAATTAGTTCCTAATTACAGAGTTGCCTGTAAACACATTTAAGTGCATCTTCTTAAAACTTTGAAGGATGTCAAAGAAGCATGTCTGTAAGCTGAAGATACTGATTCTGTTGCTTCTCTAGAAGTTCAGAAATAATTTGAGGTAGAAATTGTGCACGGAAAACAAGGCAAGTAGCCATTGGAACAGCACAGAATTTCTTTTTGGGAAAATTTCATTTTTATTTAGTCTAGAAATTACATAAAAATCTTAGACACAACTTAAATTATGAAAATACTGTATAGTTTCATTCACAAGAACATGATGTACCAAGAGTCTAAAAAAGTGTTGATGGGGCTATTTCTACACATAAGAAAGTACTCAAGAGAACGCAAGAATAAGCATATATAAGAAGGAGAATTAATAAAACAAGGTGACCCCACAGGTCTCCTTCCTGTAGCTTTCTGGAGAAACTGATACCTGCCCTGAGGACAGGGAACCAAAGGACAGTTTTGAGATGAGGCCCACAATGATATTGATTAGCCCAAATTAGTGCTAGGGGGCTAGAAAAATGCCAGATTCAAATTACAGAAATACTTTTCTCCAACACTGAATAATTGCTTTAAAAATACTCAGCATGATATTTCCTTGCATTTTTCTGTTCTATTTTATAAATTGCAGCATTTAGACCTATATCTTCTATCTCCTGTTATTTTGAATGATGTTCATTGAATGCCACTTGAATGAACCTCTCTTTTGAAGCATAACTTGTAGGATACTGTCTCAAAAGAGTATTTTAAGATCACCTAAAGAATCACTGGTGGAGGTATTGGCATAAGCAGGTTTAATATGAAGTTGTTTGGCAAGGTTCAGTCTAATAAATGGCTAAAGCACACAAAGAAAAAAGAAACCAAAATCCAAAACCAATCAAACTGAAACTAAAATCCATCACAACTACCTATGTGGCTGCTTGGCATGGAAAATGGTAAGGATGAAAGGAATAAAGGAAGACCCTCCGAGGTCTTCCTATTCACAAGGTTCAGAGAGGACCCCCTTGCCAAACTTAACCCCAGAATTGACCAATGGCTTAGGCCTAAATTTTTGCTGTTAAACCAACAATTTAACAAAAGATTCTGTAGAAGATATATATAGTTGGTTGCCGCCTGCTGTGGACCAGGACAGCCAAAGGGTCTCTCCCAGGACTGCTGGTTTTAGGTGTATTTGGTTTGCATGGCCTGGTTTTGATAGCTGAGAGGCTACAGGGGTTGGCTTATGCAAGAAATTGCTGGAAACTTCCTTCATGTCTGGCAGAGCCAATGCCAGCAGGACCCAAGACAGATGGCTGCTGGTCAAACCCAAGCCAATCAGAAGGGGTGGTATGGCCTCTGTGATAACATATTTAAGAAGGAAAAATAAAACCAAAACAAGTTATAGTGCAGATATAATTGTGGCCAAAGAAGACCAGGGTGAGAACATGTGAGAGGAACAACTCTGCAGACACCAAGACCAGTGGAGGAGGAGGGAGGGGAGATGCCCCAGGTGCCAAAGCTGGGATTACTCTGCAGCTAGTGGTGCAGACCATGGTGAGGTAGCTGTGCCCTGCAGCCCAAGGAAGACCACAGGGATGCAGAGGTCCACCTGGCCATGCAAACCCAATACAATAGGGTTGTAAGACAGCTGCCTTTAGTCACAGTACTTTTCCATCCTGGCTACAATTTAAGTCAGCAAGTTTCTTTGAAAGTTCAATAACAAAAATATTGTTCCACTTGGGTTGTTATGCAGGCAGGAAAAATAAGTTTCCAAGGCTGTTCATTAAAAAGCAGGATCTTGTTAGACAGCATAAGTTCCTGGGAGCAGACAGTGTTGCTGATAAGCTCAGGAGGAGCTTAGCCCAGGTACTGTTCATCAAGGCCAAGGTCTAATAAGCATTTCTGAGATCATCGTGCAGCTCAAGAAGTACTGGGGGGAGAATGCACCACCACAGATACATCCTTTCTAAAGAAAAGATTTGGTTAAAAAAATGCGTAATTTGCTTATTTACGTCCCTATTAATCACAGACTATATACTGTCAGAAAACCATCTAGTGAAGAGACATGGCAACTGCGTAATTAGACTTTTAATTACTATCTCGATTCCAAACTTCGTTTTTTTTTTATTTCATTGATAGTCAAAAATGGAAGTCTCATTATTTTTTTAGAAATCACCCTCAGTTACCCCAGTTACTGTAAGTAAACATATAATTATAGAATGGAACATGTTACTGAAATCAAATTATTCTTTGAAAAGATGCATTCTGATAGGATTGAAGATGCTGGTAAGCAAGCTTCACTGTGACCAGAGACATATGGGTGGTTAGCACAATGCAGCAGTACAACATATTGAGGAGAGAATTTGGGGAAATTAATATGCTTTTGTTCCCCCTTTTGAAATTATAGGGCATATTGATAGTACTAATGTTCAGATTTCCTTAAATCTCCTTTTATTTTGTCTTTGTTATCCTCAGCATTACTTTTACATCTTTCTTCCTAGTTGATGAGCAAGGTCCTTAGGTCACTAGTAAAATAGAACTCATTGCTTCTGCCTTCTGTGAATTTAACACTGTTAGTTATATTCATCAATGGTGATTCACACTACTGTATTGAGAGAAATATGAATTTTTGGTGAGTGCATGAAAGCAGAGAATCAATTTAGGAGACAATTTGAGTCTGTGGGAGATGAGAATGCATGCTGCACATCCTTTTCTTATGAAAATTAGAGATTAAAATATTAACATGCAGAGTGTGTTGGCATACCTAGAACCAACCAATTTTATCTGTGTAATCTCTGCTCCAGTAAGATCAATTAGATACAGACTTTCCTTTTAACTAGGTTACATAACAAGGATGAGAAAATAGTAGCCAGTATATGAGTATGTTTTCAGTTTTTCCATGCTTTTGGAGATGGATAAATGCTTCACAGATGGCTTATGTCTTGCATTGTGCCTGTGGAGACAGGGTGACCCTGTTCCTTGTTCTGCCCTCCATCCTAGAACATGATGTGTCTTGGAGAAGCACAGATGCCTCTACAGTATCCATGAAGGAAAAGCCCAAAGTTATTCCACATCAGAGGGTAACAGCAGCATACCTTTCTCCATGCATGGCTGGAATGAATCAGGTAAATCCTAATTTTGTCTGTTTTTCTCTTTCTGCTTGCCTTGAAGAAACATGCTGAAATGAGTCTATGCTCAAGTACAGCAACTTCATGTTCACCTGGCCAGTACTGAGATGAAGGATGGTTCTTCACTCCCATTTCCAGGAAAGTTTGCCAAAATGTGATAAACACATCAAAGGCTTGGTTCCCTTTTTCCCTCCCTCCCCCCATTTTTTCCCCTTTTATTTTTTCCCTTTTGTTTTTTTTTCCTTTTATTCTCCATTCAAAATGAGGTAGTTATCTGGCAGTGTTCACTCAGTGAAAAAGCATAGATGCAACAAGCTCCCACAGGGAAAAGATTAGAATAATTGTCTATTGGCTTGTGACTTTATTTGATTTAAGGGTGAATGTGTTGCAAGAGACGTTTCGAGCTGGCGGCGTGTGATTTCATGTTCGACAGTCGCTGTGTAAGGAGGATGTGTAACAGCCCTTGGCCATCGTTCCAGCCTGGTTGATCGCAGCAGAACCTGTGACTGGCTACAAAGCTAAGCCACAGCCTGCCTCTAGGCTCAGGAAGATTATTTTTTAAATTTTATCTCCTTCATACTCGCACTTTGTACAAAACCTATTTATCCAGGCAGCATGAAGAGAAAAAAAGAGATTGGGCCCCAGTGAACTGTTCTAAATCTGATGTGTGGAGTTTCCTTGGATATGCCTTTTTTTGTTTTTGAATTAAAAGTTTAGGTACTTGTTTAAGGAGATAATTCAGCAGTGGCTTTTGAGACAAGATGACAATCTTTCCTCTAATTGTGTGGCAAAATTACGGTAAATTATATTCTATATCTCCATTATAGACAACAGAACATTGAGAGCCCTGGGATGCTGTCTCTCTGTCATACCTTGAGTCTGTGCAGTTCTGATCTCTGCGTCTCAAGAGAGATGTAATATGTACTAGAAGACATACAAATGATCCAAGGCATACAGAAGGTGGGTTGGAAAAAATATTAGATAGTTTGGGCTACTTAGTTTGGAGCTGAGAAGATTGAGGGAAGGCATGACGAAGCAAATCATGCAGGTAATGTTAGCATAATGCAGATCCATGGTTCACCAATTCCCACAATACAGACACCTGGGGACTCTGGATGGTACTGAAATCAGTTTGAAATATTTAAAAGTACTTTACCCAATGGGTGGTAAACTTTGGAAACTTTTCACCACAGGAGTTTGAGGATAGCAGATGGTTTCATCAGGTTAAAATTTCAAATAATATGAATTAGAAAACAAGCAGGAATATGACCTCCAATATCCTTAATTCAGTGGTAGTACAGCCTAGGGAATGAGAAGGATGCATAGCAGAAAATATCAAGTTTTTGCCAACGTCAGAAAACAAATCCTGTCTACATGAAGTATTAGCTTAATCCATCAAGTTACTTCAAGTAACTTCCTTTATCCTGGGAAGTTTAATTACCACCACATGGCTCTTCTCAACAACTCTGATTTTTTTTATTTCTGAAATATTGCAAATAATGAGGTGAATGTGTTTTTCTTGAAACTTTTGTTGTACTGAGACTTCTTCCTATGAATTCTTCAGTAAACCTCAGGGAACTTTCTTTTTCACTTTTTTAATATATGTGTTTGGATGGAAATTTGAATTTTCTACTAAAAAGGGTCTCTATATTCTTTGACATTGTTTTCTTCGTGACTCTTCATCAGTGCTAAATAATTCTCAAGAACTAATCAACCTTTTAAGGCAATCAGACTTCAACCATGGCTTTAGTAATGCTTTTACAGCATTATATGAGTAGCAGATTTTTTATTTCAATGACTACTGTACATGCTGTTGGGCAAGGTAGTTAAGTTCTGCTGAGTTACATGAAACAGTTGTCTCTAGGTCTCCAGATATCCTGAAGAATATTTTTCTGCTGCAAATTCAAAAGGCTGAACCTAAATGGCCACAGGAGACAATTCCTAACAGGTTCAACTCCTACAATTTAATCTTTGTCTCAGGCTGAAATGGTATTTTGTTAACTAATGTTATTTACTAAGACACTGCCTGAAACTGAGATTGGAGCATGTGCAATGCAACCATGACAGGCTTGGGCACCAAAAAGTGTAAAGTGAGTTTGTGGAAAGAGAGAAGAGAGATTTAAGCCTCTGGCAGCCTGAGCACAACTTCAATGATGATCTTTCATAGTCCCGATATTCATGCAAAGTAGAATAAGCAACACACAGGCCTGAGATTTGAATGTCAACACAAATGGTTTCTAGAAGGCTGGGTAAAATCTTTCTTCATCAATGTCTCACCTCTTGGGGAACTTTTTGACAACATTTTTTCTTTCAAATGTCTGAGAAATAAAGTAAGAATTTTTTAAAGGAGCTACCTTCCTGTACAACCTCTTCTGGGATATTTAAATCTTCCTCACCATCAACCTCTTTTTTAAAGCAGTCCCCCAAGGATTGACCCAGTCCCAGAAAAAAATGGCCAGTGAACAAGGACCTTTGTAGTGAACATTATTTCAAACTGGTTTTGTTTGTTTGTTTGCTTATTTTTAAGATTGGAGCAATTGTTATTTGGCAAGTAAGTTCTGCTTTTCCTGACTTTTCCAAGATCTCTCTTGGTAACAGAACACTGTTCAGAGACATAATTGTGCCAAACAATTATCTGTGGGACATAATTATGATTTTGAAAGCTGCAAGTCTCCTATTAACTTGTACATTTTAAGTATGAGGTGTCTGAGGCTTGTTGTGTTTCTAAGGAATTCCTTAATTAAATCTTCTTTTTTAATTCTTCCCCCTTCATACACTTCGTAAATTGCTGGCAACAATCGTGGCAAATTACTGAATACAAAAAAGTTTAGTCAGAATGATAATTTAGTTCATTTTAGCACAGCCACCCACAGAAAATGTTTCTATACCTATTTCCTATTCTGAAGTTGCACTTAAACCATTCCTGTTCTTAGGAATTTTTTGCTAATCTTTGATAATGTACATGTAATTTCCAGTCTGCAATAATTTTAAAGGGCTCATATTTTTTTCAAACTAATTGCCTTGTTCTTGCATTTACAAAATTACCAATTTCTAATGCAGCTTCTTAATATTAAGGCATAGATCAGGAGATATCAAGAAATATACAATTCAAATATCAGTTGCTTTTATTTTGTTCCTATCTGTGCAAGGTGGATGTAAAGTTGTGCCAGCTCTTGAATGCCATCAATTTTACAGATTTTACACTTGAGTTTTGTGTTGATCTGGTTAATGAATATATAGGCCCTGGGTTCAGGGATGTGATTCTGATGGTTAATAGTAGTAGTAATATTAATAATATTAGTAATTATAATAAAAATTAAAATCACCTCCCCCCCCTCCAAACCCAACATTCAATGCAAGAAGTAAAGCTCCTTTTTCAAGCTGGGTCTCAAAATCAGCTTTAAAAAAATCTTCAGAAGGCAAAATGCAACCATCCAGCAAACTACTTATAAATGTGCTTACCCTTAGCCATCCTACTGTCTTTAAGGAGGTGGTTTTTTTTCTGTACATGAAGATAGACTTTTGTTTTCTGTTGACCATGATACTTTAAATCAATATTCAGAAATACAATACTGTACTTGATTCATATTCCAAAAGATCTGATCTCATTCCTTTTCTCTTTTCTTCCATCATCCCTCTCTAAGACAGTGAAAGCTCTAGAGAAGAAGTCGCGTGAGGAGAGTCTGAAGTCAGTTTTGTCTGTTCAGCCTGGAGAAGAGGAGACTGAGGGGACACCTTATCACAGCCTACAGTTTCCTCAAGTGGGGAAGTGGAGGGGCAGTCACTGATCCCTTCTCTGTGGTGACCAGTGACAGGATTCAAGGTACGGCATGAAGCTGAGTCAGAGGAATGAATTAGGTTGAATATTAGGGAAAGGTTCTTCACCCAGAGGGTGGCTGGGCCCTAGAACAGGCTCCCAGGGAAGTGGTCACAGCACCAGCCTGACAGAGCTCAAGATGTGTTTGAACAATACTCCTGGGCACATGGTGTGATCCTTGGGGTGTTCTGTGCAAGTCAAGGAGTTGGACTCCATGATCTTTGTGAGTCTCTTCCAACTCAGGACATTCTATTACTGCGTGATCTAGTAGTTTTCTCTCTAAGAACCTGTTACTGTTAGCATAGTGTCAACTGTCTTAACTTTGAGCAGGGCTAGTTTTGTCATGTGCTAGTATTTGATTTATGATTTATTCACCCAGACCTTCAGGCTTCACAGATAGTGAATTTATTCCCTAGATTTTTAAACACAGGTCCAAAATATCTTTAATGCTGCAGAAGTTAAAAAGCAAATGAGTCAGGATAATGCATGTTCTGCTTCTATGACAAGCTTTCCAAAATTGTTCGTGGCTTTCAACAATGTTAAAGTACTCATAGAGAGCAAGGAATAGGCCTGCCTTTTAAACTTCAGACTCCATATACTTACTGAATACTTAAGATATTTCCTCTAGGAAAAATCCCAAAAAATATTGAATATGTATATGTAATAAAATATTATGATGTAACACATTTATGAGGGATTAAACAATGATTTTACAAGCAATGGTCTTCTGTTGAAGGCAATTAATGATGGTACTTTAAGTGAGATCAAAACTTTCCAGTTGATGCAAAATGCAGCCTTCATAAAATGAGAATTTAAGAGCCAAAGAAATTGGCAAGTTTACTTAGGTGGAGGAGGAAGCATTACTACATCAACATAAACACAGGGGTTTTCATTAATTAAGGAGTATAGAAGGCTGCATACAGTTTACAAGTCGGTTAAGTTAAAGATTGGAGAGAAAAAATTAAAAATACAGAGAAGGAGATAAAGAGTAGAATAAACTAGTGGTTAGAAAACCACAGTAAGTAACTCTACAAATATAGTTTGAAAAATCTAGTCACAGATTTTAATGGATAAGAAAATATTTCCTACCCAATGTAGCAATGTAATTTGTCAATTTTTAATTTTCTGTAGTTACTCCCCAGGATGGCACATCCAGGTTTTAAATGGACAGTCCCAGATAAGGGCAGTGTGACTGTGGATTTATCCCAGCTGGGAATGCTGACTACATCACTGGGTTTCATGCTAGCCAGCCATCTTTGCAGAGAGAATTTTGCAAATATAGTCAAACTTACACTAATGCAGCATTGTCCCATGGATTCAATGTACTACATGGTTCTGCACAGGCTCATATTTCTGCATCTAAGACAACATGGATCAGGTTTTTATTGCTCCCCAAGTCCTGGAATTGGACTTATGGTACTACTAAATCCACTTCCATGGTGCTTAGACCCAAAACAGTGGGATCATATTAGAGACATGTTTTCAATAGACATAAGTATTAAAATATCTTTATCAGCCACATCTATTTTATGTGGGTTTCTGCTGTTAAATTTTTATTCTCTGGTGAATGACATACATTATTTCACCATTTTCTAGGTCAAACAGTTTAGATCTACCTACATTAAAAATAAGAATTTATTTGCAATATTTACATACAAAATCTGAATAGATGTAGAACATTCAATTTATTACTAAATGCATCATGATTTGATTATTTGTGAGCTGAAAGGCGCTTGGGCACATAAAAGTCTCTGAGAGAGCAGTGTGCCCATCTCTCAGAGGAATCATTAAGTCTCATTTTCTGAGTACAGCTTAGAGCCATGAGAAGGAGGTACAGTAGGGCTGGGATCCCTGCATCTGGATTTTGTCACAGCAAGGGTGTCAACAGTACTCATAGTTTATGCCAGTGTCTGAAAACTGATCAGCCAGATACATCTCCAGCTACAGTATGACCACATCATTTTTGTTAGAAGTAAAAAAAACCAAACAAACTGGCTTGATCTTCCTCCTCATTCCACTGATGAAAACTTTTCTAACTTGCTTTGCCTTGCATTTTGAGCAAGAAGTTTTTCCCAGGTAGCCTCATACAAGTGGTTAGTGGACTCTGTGCAGCCACAAAGATCAAAATTCAGGTTGGATTGCTTTTTCAATAGCCACCATCAGATTTTCTCTGTTTCTCCTTTCAAAATGCTCGGTCTCCCTTCCTGGAGATTTGAAATCATATTTACATAAATCCTTAACTGCCCTTTCTGCCATTTACAAAATGTGTGGAATTTGGGGAGAAAAGCTCCTTTCTGAGGCACAGCAACACTTCTTTCCAGCATGCCCCTTCACCGTTTTTGCTATAACATTCACCCAGAGAACATCTGAAGTTAAGTTACAAGAGCTTTGTTCTCAGGGAGAAGTGAATTGGTAACATGCTAGCCCTAGAGAAGAGTAACAGTGTGGGTGGTGAAGTGAGGTTACTGTGAAGTGTACACAAAGATGATCGCTCAATTCAAGCAGTTATATAAACCATAAAGGACCACCCTTGCCTTGGAAACAGCAGTGTGGTCTTTTCTGTTGTTCAGTGCTAGTCATGGGTGATGGAAGAACAAGAGAGTCTTACAGTCTTGTTACAGTCTTCTAATTGATCTGGACTTTGGTTAATCTAAATTAATGAAGTTATTCTTTGCTCATTACACATTATTGCTGAGGATTGGGAAATGGCAATTAGAAGCAGAATACACAGCAGTAAATGCTAGCTACACAGATGAGTCAGCAAGGTGGCCCATGTGTTGCAAAAGACAAAAGGACCAGTGAAGGGCAAAAAAGGACTAAAATATTTATTTCTATGTCTAATGAAGAATAAATATAAACAGTTTAGTTTTTCATTCTCACCCTCAGACAGGCAGATATGCTTCATTGACTTCCTTATTAATACAGTTACTCCAAGTGCATAAAAGTACAGACTTTGATTAGGTTAAATACCTGAGGATAGAGAACTAGATCAAAACTTGAATGCATCTTAAATAGATGAAGGAAAAGGATAAGAAATATTGTAAAAAAAATAATTTAAATGCTTCTTTTAAAAAGACTGTAAGTCATAGCAAATAATAAGTATAAAAATACTTGTTTTAAGTAAAACTGGCAAGTGTTAAAAATCCAATCCCTACAAAAACAGAAGCTTGCAAGTATTTTAAGCAAAAAGCTCAAGAAACTGATATATTTTTGAGGAATTTGTTGATACTTAGAGAAAAAATTAGATGTATATTAGAAGATATTAGCATGAAGGTTTACTGGTTTTGTGAACACTCCTCCTCCACCAGGGCTGGTATCAGTCAGTGTTCTGTAAATACAGCTGAAAGACTTCCAAAGGCTCTGCCTATGCCTTCTGTCAGATTGCAGTGTTGGACAGACAAGGATTCCTTCCAGCATTAATATATTTTTGTCATTCACCTTACCCACAGTGATCACCCTTTAATTTTTTAACATTAATCATAAGCAAGGCATCATGAACTAACTCACATGCAGGCATATGACAGCAGAGAAAATGGATACCTCTCATAGCCTGTAGTTGGACTAGGCCCAGATATTTTACTTTAATATATCAAGGACGCAAATTTGACAAATAGGTGCTCCTGGCAACTCAAAAGCACATAAGCCAGATCTTCAAAATTCTTAACAACTGTCCTAAAGTCATCAATAAGAAATATAATTTAGAAATCTTTGCTATGTTCTCTTGGACTTTAAGCTAAATATGTTTGGTCCAATCTTCCCTCAGGAATTGTGAGAGGTTTGGATTGTTTTGTTCTTTTTAATGAAGATGGATGTTCGCATGAGAACAAAACTTTATAGTTTAAGAAAGTCCCAAAACCAAAAATCCTCAACAATGTCCTGTTAAATCTGCCTAGATTCACAGAACAGTTATGAGAATCAACAACCCTTAAACCCTGATACAGAAGCTTCTCAAATTTCCAAACCCCGGCTATGGTTTTTAATTGGATGCGTACTGGGGCAGTGTAAATAAACAGTTTTCTTAAGTTAGAGAACTGAATGTAAGTGGATGAGTAGATAAAATGTTATTTTCCAGCACCTTCAGAAAAAACAAAGCTTAAGACTTCATTACATGTTACATAGGACATCAGAACTTTCCTCCAAATTTCTCTAATATTTTACCCCACCTCATGAGGCTTAAGCATTTGAGTTTCTATGATTCAATCTTTACCTAAAAGGAGAATAATAGAGGTGGTTTTTGTAACCTTGCAGAGAAAGCAAAGAAATATTGAGGTGTGGCCCCAATTACTGTTATGGACTTCAGTAAAGAAAAGAGCTAGGTAGAGAAGTGATGGATGTGTCAACTGTTAAAATTGTTTGTTAAATGCAAGCAGCCAGATGGTTTATTATCATCCATGCTTAATATTGATCTCAAAAAGTAGTCTCAATCTGTGAGAAATGTATTGAATTTTTTGCTTGACTTCTTTTCTTTCTCTGATTTCATTTAAACTAAATGTCAACCATACAAACTTTTTTCCCCTTTAGGCCTGTCATAATTTTGCTCATTTTTTTTTCAGATGATTTCTAAGGAGATTTTCAATACCGAACACAAGAGCAATATTTTTATATTGCATTACAAATATCTTCAACTTGGTATTGTCAAGACACAGTCAGCACTGCAATCTGTAATGAGAGAAATGCAGTCTCTTTGCTCTGTTGTGGCAGCACCAAGAAAGAAGTAGCAAAGAAAACATCTTTCATAGTTAACTCTTTATCTCCTCCCTAAGATATCTCTCATGTGCAGTTGCGCAGTGAGCAGTATGCATGGCTACATACTCAACTCATGCCAAATATCTGAATATCATCCTATTTAATTTATTGTAGATCAGACTTCCAGAAGAAACACGATGAGAAGCTAATGAAAGATATTGAATTTCTCCTCTGTCTCACTAACAGAAGGTTATGATAGAAAATTATAATAAAAATTGCTTTTATGTCTGTTTGTCATGCAACAAAATGTTAAATTATACAGGCCTCTTGACATAAGGTTTGGAACCAGGAGTGAAAGAAAGACTACACTGCTAGAGGATTACAATAGTAAATTTTTTTCTGCCTTCTACCTGGAGCTTACTCTGTTTTAGCTCTCAAAATATAGCAGCCATTTGAAAAGTCTCCTTTTTTCCTCTTTGGAGGGAGAAGAGCAACAAAGCAGCTATTTGAGATAACAATCCTTAACAGTACCTTCAGAAAGCCATGTGCACTCCCACTCTTTAGAAAATCTCTGCAAGGTGTCAGAGGTGTTTGTAGTCCATCTCCAAGCTAGCACATGAATCCTTGTATCCTAACAATTGCCAGGCTTCTTTGCCTAAATGTGGATGAAAAATATGCACAGAGACCCTTTCTCTCCCTTCCAGGTGATCCTGTTGCTGTGACAGTTTCCTGCTGAGGCTAAGCATCTCTGATCCTGCTTGTAAGGCATAAAGACATGGATATTGCACACATGCATGTCTTTGTGCTTTACAGGCAGGATCAATGAATAATTTTCAACAGAATTTTCTATCTAATCTTGTTTGAATACTTGTATAATAGCAAACAATTATAATTTGGCAGCTTTATTTGATTGTGTTATACAAATGCCTGCTTATTTAGAAGAGAAGATCAATAAATAAATTGATGACTTTGTTTTCATCATAAGAAATGGATATTTTTTAAGTAATTTAAATTGCTTATGAAAAAAATGATGCAACAAAAAGAAAATACATTCAAGACCACAATCAAGGTAAGTGGCTCTGAGGACTGGTCACTAAAAATCATTAATAAAGAAAGCAGCTAGTTCTTAAAGTTGAACCACACTGCTACTGAACAGACACCCTTTACTTCAGCTAGATCTGTAAAATTTTAGAATATTCCAAACAGACTTTATCCAAACTTCTGTTAGCTACCCCAAACATTAATTTTAGAAAAAAATTGTTATGGAGTTATTTATTGATAATTTATCTTAATTGAAGTGAAGGTGGGGGGACTGCAAATTAGGTTTCCTGTGGTACTTCTGACTTGTGTTTTACTATTATTTGTTAACATATACCCGTTCAATTCTTTTTCATAGATGCACCTTTTACTGTAAATAGTTTCTTCATTTATTGTGATTAACTTTTCTCCATTGTAACTAAGAGAATGGCTCAGCTACATTGTTCCTTATGCTTTGGATATTAGTTTCTCACACAGTTGGAAATAACTGCTTTTGGGAATATTTAGCAAAAAAGGCATTAAATCTAAGAACATAGTTTTACAACATTGAAATATTAGGTCTAATATTAAGACTTCAGAAAAAAGAAATGAGGTCTGATTTCATTCCCACCAAAGAATTATAATTGACTTACATTTTCAGGGTTAAAGATTAAAGTGAAATGGCACTGTGACCAGATTCAAGCTGTCCACTTAATAGACTGGGTTTTGGAATAGCTTCTGCATCAGCAGGGTTGTCCTAAACAACAGGGAGGTTGGGAGCAAGAGATGAGCAGTACAAGCTCAAAGGGTGAATATCGTGGAGGCAGGAAGATTGGACTACTTGTTTAGATGAAGTAAAGCATAGTGATGGACTTGGTGGCATCCTAGTGAGAGAGAGGGCTCCAGCACAGAAGCCAGACAAGGACCTGCGAGTAAAACCAGAAGTGTCAGGGAGCATTCCTTATCTTGATAAACTGACAGTTTTTTTGGCAGAGGATAAAAATATTACCATTTTGATATTTGAAACCAACACTGGTTACACAGATGACTGCCTCTTGCAGCAGCAGAGCCAAGAAACTTTATTCAACTTGGTGAGGCACTTAGGCTCACACTTAACACCACTGATAGCTGCAGGATTATGCACATCACCTCACCTCAGCTTTATCGTAACGTATTGTAAAAGAATGTGTTGATGCACCCTAAATCTATAGAAAGTTATAGGATGAAAAAAGCAAGGAGTAGGTTATGCATTCATTATATATTCCATACAATGCACAGAAATAATATTTCTTCAGTTGTCTGAGGTACCTTATTTTGAAGATTTGAAGCCAGTTGTTTTCCTTCATATCACTATAACACTCATGCCACTCCAGAGGAAATCAGATGAACTTTTCTTTCAGGACTCCAGATGATCCCCAGCTCACATCTGTCCTTAGGGTAGGCTACTGGCACAGCACCTGCAAAGGGGAGTGGGACGGTGAATGACTAATTCTCCTTTTCCACTGCTGGAAATATTTTCTCTCAGCAGAATGCATAAAAACTGAAAACAAGTCCAATTAAAGGTGACTGTACCAATGAACAGAGAACACACAGCAACAGCTGAGTGATTACATAGGGCAAACCAGTGTGGTAGCCAACTGACTGCAATATGCTCTACTAAATTTAGATCATACATCGTGCACACAGGTAGGTGGTATGAACTGCACTGAGCTACCTTGGTCTTGTTTGCTGTCTTATTGATTAGGTACTCAGGTCTTAGCTGTTGTAAATTCTTTTACTTCTCAGTGCATACTGTCAAATATGCTGCCTGGGGAGCTCATAGATAAAGTTCAGTTAAAAAAAAAAAAAGGGTATTTTAAATTGTTTCTTTTCTTAGTGTTCATTTATTCAGTACTTCTTTTCCTCTGCCAACTGCTTTTGGAGCATACTCATGAGCAGAGCAATAGGCATTTAAATTGTTATTGCTGCAGTGTTGCAGGAGTTGTGTCTATCAGCTGAAGGGAATCACTAACACTACCTTATGATTTAAGTTACAGCTATTTTTCATACAATTAAAAAACGTGCATGGCATATATTTATATGACTGACCAGATTTATACTTGCTCATTCATGCTGGGGAAAAAAAATCACAAAACTATTATCATTCACGTATGCATTCAATACTTTGCATGACAGGCTTTTCAAATGTAATGAGTATAAGGCAATAATCACTCCAGGGCTAGATTAGTTTGGGTTTTTTTCCCAGCATGTTCATAACAACAATAACAAAAACTACACTGACAAATTACTGAATGGCAGAGAGAATTTTAAACAGTTCTGAGAGTGGCCACCATATATTTTTTTTTAAATTTATTTTACTACATTTCCAACTACTGCTGATACATTTTGGATATTCTTGCTATCCCTCCATGTTTTCAGAACACTTGAGGTGCATTCAGCATATATGTGATTACAAAAAAATGTGATACAATTTGCAGAGTTGGTACAACTTATTATTTGGCTATTCCTTCCACTATTGGATACTCTTGATTTTGCCAAACTCTCACCCTGTCACTTCAAGCTGAGTTATTGTACTTTTTAGGAAATACTTCAGATAAGGCTATTCAGCTGTTTCTGAGAATAATATTACAAGAATAACTGGTTATTTGGCCAATTTTAAGAAAAATCAAGCAAAATTTAACAACTGTTCTGTTCCAGTACATAGTTATAGAGGCTTTTATTCAAGGGCTTCAGATTTTGCAAAGAAATATTTTTTGATTTCTGTTTCTTTCAGAGTTCATAAGCAGAAAATCATAAGAAAATTATAAGCATTGGAAAGATTTCTGTACTCAAAGATGTAGTTTTTCATAGATCTACACACTTATAACGCACAATATGAAGTCTAAATTGACTTTAGCATCTGCAGCAGATAAGAAATAGGCAGTTCTGACAGCTGTAAACTGGAATGGGTGAGGAACACACTCCAACAACCTGGCAATAATTTGGTGATGCAGGAAGGAGAAATAAAGCTGCCATGAAGGTGGGAAGGGAGGGAGGATAGATGGAACTGCACAGGATGAAGGAGTGAGTTTTAAGAAAAACCTGAGAACAGACAGACATAAGAAACAGACAGAAATAAGGCATCTACAAGGATGAGACTGACTTGCATCCCCTAGCACAGGTGTAACCACCTGTGCCACTGGCTAAGGCAGAGATACTGTGGGAAAAGTATCAGCTATGCATGTTATTACAAAACATATGAGATGAGTATGCACCATGGGCTGTCAGCCAAGTTTAATTCTGACATTTCTCATCTTACACATTCCTAACTAGCAGAAGGCATCATTTGACTAACATAACTTTAATTCATAATTATAGAAAAGAATTTGATATGTATATATAGCAACATCTTGTTGTCCTCTGCAGAATAGTGAAGGTGCTTATTGATTATTTTAAAAGAGAATTTTCAGGGAAATACTTAGGATTGTGTGTCTTCTGCAATAAAAAAAAACAAAAAACTTTATTAGTTTTATCAATAAAGCTGTGTGAGATACCAAGTTAGATTTAGAAGTAGAATAGGGGCAGACTACAAAACATAAAAAATTTTTGTGAAGTAAAACAGCTGGACCGACACTAAATAAAGAGTGGAGTATGAAAGAGGTCTAGCAGCATTATACACACAGAAGGCCTGGTTTTCCAAAGGGATAAAGCTTCTATTTGTCTCTATTTTAGCAGAAGATCCTAGTAGCACAGCAAGCAGCCTTTCATGGCTTACAGCTGTGCACTTTAATGCCACCTAATTCTGTTCTTCTGCACAGCTCTCAAATTCATAGACTATCCACCTGGCAGAAGCAAGCTAAACATTGGTTTGCAAGGGTCCTGAAATTTCTCTAAATTACAAGTGCAACAAATAAACACAAATCTGACAGAGAATACCCTGCAGTGCTTCTATATGAAGCTGTGTTGTACCCCACTGCAGTCAGGATAAATGCTGCATCCAGTAAGACCTTCTGCTAACACTATTCCCACCACTCAAGTTAAAATGAATCCTCATTGTCTGGCCATGGAACAGACAATTAGTACAACCTCCCATTGTCAGGCCAACAATTTTCTAACAGCTCTGCATGACTGTTTGCTTTGGTAGGCCATTGTATGGAACAGTTTAACTAGAGAAATATGGAATGCAGTAGGTTTCTGTGTAATAAATTTAAAATAAAAATCCAAGATGTAGAAAAATTGTAAGAAAAAGTAATTTGAGACAGAAGTTGCCACCAATCTACAAACATTACAATCTTAGTGGGCAAGGTGAAGAGTTAAGTGGAGTGAGAGAATTGTAAAACTGAAGCTCAGTGCTAAAACCAAGAAAATAATGTAGTGGGAAGCTTGGTAAGGAGGTTATTTGCATAAAGAGTTTGTAAATTTGCAACCCAAAAGCATCCGAACAAAACATAATTTAGAATTATATTCCCTGAGGGGTCAATGAGAGATGCTCCTAGAGAAGGAACTTCAGAGACCTTCAAGGAAACCTAACAGAGACCTTATTATGTCTTCTCAGCTCTTGGACTATACCAGTAAGTCCATTCTCCTCTGGCTTCTTCGGCTCAGCCCTCTATTTCTTTTCAGCAAATAACAAAATATTCTTTATGACTCTATTAGAAGTGCAGTTGTTACATTTACAGTACTGTGCTTTGGTAGAGTCTGTTTTCCTCCAAGAGTTTTAGACAAAGTCAAATATTTGTTTTCTATGGAATTTTGTCTAGCAACTGAAGGCAACATTTATCTTCACATTTAAATGTGAAAATTAGGCCTAAAATCATATCTGCACAGGAAGAATTATTTAGTTACTGAGTAGTGAATGTTATTAATATGCCTTCACAAACCCTGAAGCATGCTGTGGTTCTTTTTCACTTCTGAAAGGATAGGAGGGATGTGACTGGAGAAGCAGATTAAAAGTGTGTACTGTCTAGCCCAGTTATAATGAGCTATTTTTTTTCCTCTGTGGATGGTAGATTTAATATTTTAGTGATGTTCTAAAGCAATTGCACTTACTTCTTATATTCTCCTATTGCCCTATTTCCTTTCTCACCTTTCTTACGATTTTCAGCATTTTTCTCCTTTTCTCAACAGATTACATCACAAATCTACAATCTACCTTCTACAGCTTCAATTTAATCACAGGTCAGACAGAAGATTATTGACTTTACTGCTGTATCACAATTCAAGGTGTTCACTCTAATAAATCTGGAAACCTCGTGTCAAGTGATGGCTCCTGTCTCTAGTGATTTTATGGAACTTCTTCCTGCGGTCATTGCTATGTAGGGAAAAAGGAGTTCTCTCTGATCTACTGTTGTCTCTGTTTGGAGAAGGTCTGTCAGCCAGTTTGTTTTCCACTTTTTGCAATTGCTTTGTGTGAGTCCCAGGCTCTGATTTTGAAAGGTTTAAATCTGTAGGTGTAGCAAGTCTGTAAAAATTTTCATGAAAGAGGGAAAAGGTCCCAATAAATTATTGTGGAGGACAACCTCATTCTATTGTGAATAGTTTCTTGAAGATGAGAGAAGTCTTTATAAAATTTTCACTTTTTTGGGGTTTTATTTCCCCTCCTTGGAGCTCTAAGGCAATACTTCAATCTGCAGTACCCAGTAACATACCAAGAAAGAAGAGTAATTCTAAAGCCAGATATAACCAATATTACTACATGAACAAGCTGTCTGAAGAACTTCTTAAAGCTTTGCTTTTAGCTTTTCAAAACTAAGGAAGACTTGTTTCTGTTGTGAATGAGTGTTTTAAGAGCTCTTAAAGAATCACCAGCAAAGGTATCAGTAAAAACAGGTCTAATATAAAAGCAACAGCACTAGAAAGTTCAGTGGCAAAGTTCGCTCCACTGCTTACTAGATAGTTAAGGCACTGAGGAAAAGCAAACAAAAATCCAGAATCAAGCCATCCAAACTGAAATAAAGGCCCAATAGCACTTAACTTCAACTTAACAGCACCCTAACTTATCAGCATTTAATTTACTCAACTTAAGATTTTTGTTTAACAATTTAGCAAAGGATTCATATAGGATTTACTGTACCACAAGAGTTACTTACTTGCAGGCCTAACTTACTTATAAGTCTGAAGTAATTGAGAATCTAAGATAGCAGAATTCCTAGTAAATTCACTTTAGCATATGCACACCTGCATGCACACAGATATAAAGAGTCTGTACAAGGTGTCTGTGAAAACTTCCCTTTGAAGGTAATAACATATTCATTTCAAATGTCTTTGCATCTTCTCAGCAGGTGAAGGGTAGAGCCTTGAGGAATGGGGTGGGTAGCATGGATCAGGCCAGGATCCATCATTGTTTGGCAAGCTCTGAATACAGAAAACCTGAGAGCTGCTGGCTTGGAGAGGTCCCACTCAGAAAGGCTTCATTGGTCATTGCTGTCCAGGAGAGCTCAAAGTTTCTCACTTTGGACCCCTGTTTATAGGCTGGCAAGAGACAGGGCTTTAGTCATAAATTGTTTCATCCTGCACACACTTCAGGCCACAAATTTCCTTTGAAAATTTGAGACCAAAAGCATTATCCCACTTCTGTTGATATTCAGGAAAGAAACAGTTTCCAAGGTTATTCATTTAAAAAAACCAACTGGAGCTTGTTGGACAGCACCAGTTCTGAGGAGGTGACAATTTCTGGTAAGCTCAATCCAGTGCTGTTCATCAAGGCTGAAGCGTAAGGAGCATTTCTGAGGTCATAGTGCCTGGCATGGGGAGGATACACCCCACAGTTTTGTGTCTTTACTATTGAATAAAAATTGAAAGACTCTCACTACGCTTGATGTTTGATAATATTAAGATGACTTTCTTCTTTATAAGAAAACATGAATATTATATATTATAAGCTGAAATTCTGCTTTTAATATGAGTACATATAAAATTTCCTCAAATAATCAAATTCATAGTTTTGGGTAATGAGTTTTGGTTTTGAGCATTTTTTACTGGTTTTAAATGAGTCAAACTTGCTAAATTCTTGTTAAAGTATCAGGAAAATAAGTTTATCATACACACTGACAATCATAGTTGTAATGGCATTCCAGAGAGCTCTTCCGATTTTTTTTCTGTCTTCAGGATTCTGAAAAGCTTCACTTCTCACA
This sequence comes from Petroica traversi, assembly GCA_025920805.1. Classification (NCBI taxonomy): domain Eukaryota; kingdom Metazoa; phylum Chordata; class Aves; order Passeriformes; family Petroicidae; genus Petroica; species Petroica traversi. Next base: position 991,357 of record JAHLSL010000012.1, read on the forward strand.
GTGTGAGGAGGAAGTTTCAATCAATCAAGTCCTTCTGCAAGGTATCATTTGGGGACAAATAACTCTATTTGCCCCTAGTATGATACAGATGCTCTAAAATTACTTCTGATTGACTCTGATTTTAATCAGGCCAAATAAAAACTTGGGGGTTTTTTGTTGTTTTTTTTTTTTAATGACTGATGTAATTCAAAATAAAAAAGTGCTGAAATCACTGCACTAACTGCCAAATCTAGAAGAGCAGAAATGTGGTAAACTATGTTCTTTAGTGTGGGTTTCCCAGCTGGATCAACATGGATAAAACATTCTGCAATAAGCCAGTGTTTCATGGAGTACTTTGTGGTATGTGCCAGGTTCAGGCAAAAAGGTTGATTTAATACAGCTTTGATTCCATGTCGGAATGTAGACTCTGTTTAAGAAAAGACTTTCAAATTCACCTTTAAGATCCCATTGCACTGAGGTGAGTGAAAGAATGTCAGTGCTAAAACTATAAATGATAACAGAAGGCTTCAAAAGTCACTTTTTGTGGACTCCTCTGAGATAAAATTGTTTTAGGTAGCCAATTACCAAAACATCTTGTTTGCTTCCTTATACAGTACTGACTGTACTTGTAGGATTCCCTTAGACAAAGAATCCGTGACACTTGGGCATCTTTTAACCATCTTACAAAATTACCACATGCAAAGGTTAACTACTTATCAACTTAAGCAATTTTAAATATTGAAAATCTAACCTCAATTAACACCTAACAGACAAAACATGAATTACAACCTAAAAATAAAATTTTCATAATATCCCAATTTAAAGAAAAAAATAATGGAAACCCAGCTGTACTTCCCTCACAACAGCATCTCACTGTGGCCTTGGCATGCAGTAGAAATATGCTTACACTTCATTAAGAAATACTTGTCATAAAGAGTTCAACAAATACTTTTTCCTAATTGCCCATTTTAGAGGGCATATTGCATGTTTGTCTGGGCTAAACAGATAACTAAAGGTTGATGAAGTAATTATGAAAGCCTTGCTTCCACTGGTGAAGCACCTCAAAAGTCTGTAAGTCCCTAGATTTTATGTAATCCGGTATTGCATTAATGATCCTGCTATAAACTCAGTCTGCAAAACTAATAAAATGCAGGAAGCAGGCAATCCTTGCATGCTGATTAACCAGCAACTCCTCAAAAACTGTTTCTCAATTCTTTGGTAGTAAAATGGAAATAATTAAATGTGAGATGTGTAGATGATGAAACAATGAATTCAGCAAGGAGCCAGAGAAGCCCCTGCCTGCATCTCCTGGGTAATTACCTGTGCTGCAGCAAAGTATTGCAAGAGCTTCCTCTGCCAGAAGGGATGTATTTCATGTTGCTGAACCACCACGAGTGTGTTCAGCTGGGACAAACTCACAGGAGAAGCATGAAGACAGATGGAAATACTGAAAGAAGATCTGTTTATCTGCTACTCCAAGTACAGTGTGAACAAAGAATCCCTAAAGGATTTTGCCCTTTGAAAAAGGTACCAAAAAATGTTTCTTTTCATGCCAAATTCATACGCTATATCAGCATAGCTATCTCAAGTCTACATGTGTTTATTAGATTACATAAATAATCAGTTCATTTAAAGGTACAATGCTATCTATCACTTTCTATTGCTTCCTCTAAGGTAGCACCATCACCTACCTTTACCCAGACTTAAAGTCAGCTCTCTGGCTTACTGTAGTGCTATAAGAAACAACAATGGCAACAGTAATTAACAACAAACAAAAACCAATAAACAAACAAACAACAAAAAAAAAGCCCCACAGACCACTAGGTCAAGCTATTTGTCTGCTTGATATGGGAAGCTTGATATATCCTGGACACTGCTTTACACAGATTTTGTGGGAGGACATAAGGAGAGAATTAAAAAGCATGTGAGAAGTGTGCTTTACTTTGAGGACTGGATTTATAAAGAGAGGCTGAGAATAGAAAGAAGAGAGTTCAGAAGGAAAACTGTCAGAAAAGTAGGCAAAGCAGTAGACACTGTGAGAGCATTACTCAAAGCTGATGGGAAGCCAACAAGCAACACTTGAGGAGAGTAGCGTGCATGGTGCTGTATGAGGTATCTAAAGATGTTCAGAAGTGAGTTTTTATTTTGGACATTTTGTTGGAAGTGGAATTCAACTTCTGAGAGAGCCTTGGCTGAGGTTTCTGAGATGTGTAGTTGTGAGAACTGAGTCTGCATTTATAGAATATAGACTTTTCCAGTATTTCAGCCTAGATTTTCAATTGAAAATATTCCATATATTTAGGAATACCCTATTTTCGGGAGATCTGCTTTGAAACAGAAGTAAAACAGAACTAAATTAAAATCATAGCTCTCCATTGTTTTGGGATTGAAGGGTTATTTTCTGCCAAATGCGTCTGGAAAGCAAACCTTGATGTTTACTTTTTTGTTCCCAAAACAAAGTGAGTTGCCACAACACATTATGTAGAGCCGTAAGTCATCTCCACAAGCCAAATTATTTATAACTATTTTTATTTTCTGTTTCAAGCACAAAGACCTTGAATGGAAGACAATGATCTATTACGTAAATATTTTGGTGGGTAGCATGAAGAGTGCTAAATATATGGGAGCCATTGTGACAAGGAAAACATACCATAAATCCATTTTAAATGAATATAGATGAGCAGCACGTATTCTCTTGTGCCGCGGAAACTTTGTTCAGCCAGCTCAGAAAACTGGTTGTAATTTAGAAATATTTAAAGTTTTTATTTAAAAATTTATGACTGCCTTCATGTCAACCCTTTCCAAGGCCCTTGACCTTAGGAGACTAGATACAGACACTCATGAATGTCTAGCACGATTATTCTATGAGAAAAAGTAAGGGAAAAGTGAGGTGAGGGAAGTAATGCACTGTTTTTGAGACTCATGAGTGACCTCATTGTTTCCTAACATTGTCTTTTCTGCTAGCAAAGAGCTTCTGCACATTGCCCACAGCCTGCTGCAGCACTGGGGAGCAGCTGTGGATGCATGGTAAGCAATGCTAGGACAGATTTATTCAATGTCACCCTGTCCTGGTTTAGGCCAGGACAAAGTTCATTTCCTCACAGTTGCCGTGAGGGTGGTGGAGCCTGGAGCCAGGTGTGTGTGGTGTCCAGGTTTATTATTCTGTATCCCCCACATCATCACTAGGAGCCGTGGCTTCAGGTGGAAGAAAAATGGACACGATGCAGAACCACGGCCCTTTTGTTCCTTTTTCTGAGGTAGCAAAGTGGCAAACAGAGCCAGTGGGGTGGAGTGGATGGGGACAGGAGGGGTCAGTGCAGTGCAGCTCATGTGGGCAGATCACTCCCTCTCAGAGGGTTTGTCCACAATTTTGTATAATTTTCTCAGGTTCAGGGCTGAAAGTACTGTCTGCAGTGGTGAGCATAATTTTCTCCTTTGTCTCAGGAAGACACGTGTCACTGGCCATGGTAACATCAGGTCAGTCAGACTTCCATAAGCATTTTTGGCATGCAATCACTCTCTTCCATAAGTGTATTTTGTGTATAAGTGTTATTAGTATTGCTGCTGTTATTGCTTGTTTTACTTATTTTATTGCTGATAATTTTTTTTTCTCAACCCATAATCTCTGCCTTTTTGTCCCTTTATCCCTGGAGAGGGTGTAGGGAAGGGAAGTGGTTGCTTGGAGCTTAATTCCCAGCCGGTTTTAAACCACAACACCATTGAAGAAAAACACACCATGGCAACCAAACAACCAGTTATTGCAGTTTATTTTGCTAGGGAATGGATATTTTTGTGGTAGAGGAAGGACCATAATTTCAGAGGACTTGACATATGTCCCTGGGGCAACCCTAGGTAGGGATCCAGTCTAGGGGTTTAGGCTGGCTGCACCACAGAACATGGAAGCTTCCTCATGGACAGCTACCATCCTGCAGTAGAAAGGCTGGGGTTTACTTCTGGTCATGTGTCAATCTGGACAGTTCTGTCAACAGCTGAAGAACAAGTCTGGACGCAGGAACACCCAGCTCAGATCGCACTATCATGCAAGAGACAGAGGGTTCCTGATTGCATTGGAGAGGGTGGCCGGGACCTCCAGTTCACACAGGACTTGTCCCATCTATCCTAGGGTGTCACTCAGCATAGCAAAGAGGTGGTTTGTTTGAGGAGAATTGTATAAACTGATTTGGTCTTGGAAGACTGATTTTAAAAATAGTCCCCTAAGAACATCAGTACGGACAGTTTGTCTTAAACCTGGACTTCAGAGCTGAAGCTTGGGAAAATTATGAAGCAGCCAGCCAAACAAACACATATGGCATGCAATAGAGAGGCCAGTACCTTTCTTCAGGTACAAATAAATGTGCTGGAAATAGAAGGTATGCAGAGTATTAGAGCTCTTTGTCTGCTAAAAGAACATATGAATAAACTTATGATACTTCATGCAGCCAGATATTATCCACCCCTCATTTCTGTGAGGCTTCCTTCTTATTTTTAGTCCAGCCAATGTCCATCTGCAAGATTTTATGATAATTTCCACACTTAGTCTGAAATTGTCAATTCAGCTTGATATATATCAAACCAAATTCTTGTGGATCATTTCTGCTTTTATTGTCTCCCAAAGTCATCACTTATATTCAGAAATGAGAAAGACTGCTTATGCAGAACTCCTCTGTGCACTGTCCTGAAGATTTTAAAAGCTGTTTTTCAGAACAAGCTGCATGTCAGGTTGCAAATGCTGATATTGAAGAGTCAGCACTTCCTGCCTCCTATTACCTCTGTGCTTATTCCCAAGACTTTTACTTCCATTAACAACATGAAATTTGTGCACTCTTAGAAAATTGAGTGCACTCTTGTCGAGTTCAGTCCCAACTGAAGCCCTCGCAAGCTACATTTAAGTGCTGCTGACAAGGTGTTCTGTCGCTGCCCTCCAGTTTTAGGCTGCCCTCTACAATGAGGAAATATTCCTTTAAAATGATCATAATGGTGTAATCTGGAGTCCTCAGCTCTCCTGGTAGTGGGGCCAGCTTTAAAAGCCATAGGTGGCTTGCATGCTGTAGCCTCTGCAGCCCTGCTAATAAAAGGGTGTCTGTCCCTCTGAGTCTATAACTTTGTCTCAGCTGTACATGTGAGCAGTGCTGGCATCAAACCAGTGCTAACAAAAGTGAGACAAATGGATAAGTAAAAAGGTATTTCCCATAGTCACATCTGAAAGTAAGAAGGATAACTCCCATCTTGATCTAAATACAGTTCAGAACAGTGGTCTGTATGCTGCTTGATGAGCTCTGCTCACATGTGCATTAGCAATGTAACACTGGATAAATGATTCCATACTGGGAAGGGATGGGTAAGCTGCACAGGCTGTGTTCAGGTCTCACTTCTGGAACTACAGAAACATCATCTGGGGACATTCCTCCACACCCCATTACACATCTGCCACACCCATGACTTCCCACTGCAGTTAACAGAGAAATGTATACAAAAGCAAATGCAAAGCAAAATAAACAATTATTCCAATTCAGCTGTCACTTTTCCTCACAGTACTGAAGAATCTGTCCTTTAATGGACCTTCTGAAAGCAAGCAGATAGTTTTAAAGACAAAATGTGAAAAGTTTGAGTCCTAAGCATTTGAGTCATTTGGGAAAAGAAAAGATTAATAGCTTTTTTCCCCTTTCTAATTGTTAAGCCTACAACTTTTTTGTTTCTGATTAAGACTTACTAAAACCAAGAATACTAGGTTCATTTTCTCTTTTCATCCTCCACTGCAAAGAGGTAAATGTAATTTGGGTTGGAAATACAGATTTTAGGAAAGGGTGTGTATTAACACCTTCCCAGCTAGGAAACTTGCAGTGAGAATTACTCCAAAAAAGACAAACAAAAGGGTAAAGCAAAACACTTTGGAGTTTTTACATTTCTCATAGCACCTTTCCCCTTTGAATTACCATAAATGCCTTATTTTATTAGCTTTTAAAAACGCCTTTTAAATCTGCTTACAACTAGGTGACTTTTGCTGCCTGAGATGCTAAATAAACTACAAATAAACTTAAAGGCTATTTGTTTTTAAACATCCTGTTTCTCTCTTTAGAAAAGTGCTTCATCTCCAGCTGTAGGTACTTCAAAGAGAGACAAGCATTTGAGAAATAGGCTGCAGCTGAAATCAGGAATACTTCTTGCAGTTTACATGCTGAACAAAGCGTGATTTGGGGTTACAAGCACTTCAAATGTCTTTCTATTGAAGGCTAATTAATTATTGCTTTAAAAGAAACAACCTGCTTAAATCTGATGAGTCTCTGTTTTATGCATTTTAAGCTCCTGTAAAGTATTTTAGTATATAACTGTGAATAGTTAATTATCCTGTTATCTCTTTGACCAATGCCTTTCCCTTTTAACTTCTAAAAACACCACCCTGAATCTCTATTTTCTTTCAGAGAGGTCAGTAAAGTCTGTCACACCAATAAAGGCTCAGGCTTGTGTCACACTTCTTGCTGGCAAATGAAATATTTTTGTTTTCAGTACGCTATTTCCTAAAGCACAGTTTCAGTATAGGAAATGAAAGGCCTAGGTGTTGCCTTGTTTTTATCCTAGGCACTAATTTCTTAATTCTCTACTGAAGTGGTTTACATTTCAACTCCTAAGAGGAGGGAATGAATGGTGATCACTTAAAATGAGATTGCATTCTCTAGTGCTGCTGAACAAAGAGATTTTTTTTAAATTCCTGTAATAAGTGAAACAGTGTTGAAATGTTATGCAATAAAAATTCTTTTTATTTTTTTGATCAATTTGTGCTGCAAATTCTGGATATCCTGAAAGCATTGCACAATATAGGTAAATATAAATTTTCCAAAGAATAACTCTGATATTTCAATTTTTATAATTCAGATAATTAAAATAGTTCCTATTTTTATTAACATAGTATTCTTGTGCATTAAAAATGCTCTCTACTTTTAAATGAAATGTTATTACATGACTTACTGTCATATATTAATAGATAACATAGATATATAAGTCATTTTAATAGTTATTTAATATGTTGGAATTATTTAATTGAAGTGCCATTATTTCCCACCAATTTGGTAAGTCTAATCTGGGTGTTTCTAGTGATCAACACTGAAAGTGAAAAACAACTGAGAGTTAAAATTTAATAAAGCGGTGCTTATATCTGGAACAATTATTGTAATAGTTTTAAATTCTATTATTTAGTTTTTAATGTTTATTTTTAGTCTGGACAATTACTGGCTATTAAAATCAGAGCTTTTATTCCACCTCTGTGTTTGAAAGGACAAGATAAAAAATGAAGGTTGAAAGAAATGTTTTGTTTGCAGGTACAAGCTCTTAACTAAATTCAAGAGAATACAGTGGGACATGGTAAGTAGAAAAGACCACTCTGTAAAAACTGTATGCTTGTTTTCATGTGCAGACCTTAAGGCTGACATGGTTGAATTCTGCAGGCAGAAAAGAAAGAGAACTAGCATGGCAGCACTGCTGAAATTCCTGTCTTCTAGACATTTTCTCCTTGGAGTTATGCTGGAATAATGGCCAGGTGCTCAGGCTCAATGTGCAGTACATAAAAAATTTAAAAGAGCTGCTGAAATTTCCAGTCCCTTGTGATAGGACCCCTGGTGATAAGCTGCACTTAATCAATGGGGCAAAACAGAGAATAAAATATTTTGAATCCCACCCTTTTCTGGGGATTCATTGATTTTCTTCAGTTTTATCAGTTTCCATCAGAATTCATAATCTACCGGGTTTTACTGAAAATTGTCATTTTTGTTTTTATTCTGTACTATTTCTGCTCCTTTCAGGCTTTGTTTGGACTGTGGTTTAAGTTGCAGTGTACACATCCACCATTAGCTATCTAGGAGCACATGTTCATTGGGCATCAGGTAACTGAACTGATTCTTTTTGACCAGCACGAAACAGGCTTACCATGGCCCCAAGAATAACAAGGCAGTTGCAAAATCCCAGAATCGTTGAATGGTTTGGGTTGGAAGGAATATTTAAGATGATTCAGTTCCAACCTCCCTGCCATGGTCAGAGACAACTTCTAGACAGACCAGTTTGTTCAAAGCCCCATTGGCCTGGATGTGAACACTTGCAGAGATAGGGGAGCCTCTCTGGGAAACCTTTTCCAGTGCCTCACCACCATCACAGTAAATTATTTTCTCCTAATATCTAATCTAAACATGTCATCTCTCCATTTAAAGCCATTACCCCTTCAGTCATCTCAAGCATGTACTGTCCTTGAAATTATTTCTGTGACGACAGAGTAGAAATGTTATTAAGATGTATCTCTCAGATGTCCAAGCCAATCTCCTCCTTCCATGGTATTTCAGAATCTTGTACATTTGGGCTTTTTTGGTGTTTTGTTGTGGTTTCGTTTCCTTATGATTTATCTCATCTACATTTTCTCAGACCTGAAAGAAAGAAAAAAAGGATGCTTTAAACAACTGTGACCTTCTTGGAATCTAACAAGTTTTTTCCAAGTTAGATATATTCTGTCCACCCCTTTCTAATGCTTGAAACTCAGGTAATCATATAAAAACCTGAATTCTGAAAGCTGAGTAATTGCAGCCAACTACCTTTACCCACTTAATCCAAATGAGTATGGAGAAAGGTCTGTGCCAAAAGAGTGGTATTACTCCTATTGATAAGGAACAAAACACATCTGTAAACTTGCAGTTTACAGTCACTTGGGATATTTGGGAAAAGATTTCCAAAGAACGGTGACATTTTCATCCCTGATAAAATGTCCACACGGACAAGGAAGAGGACTCGAGAAACTTGCAGGACTCCTCCTAGACTGGTCTGAGCTTGGCCTTGCAATCCAGTTAATTCCTGAGAGACTTGCTTAAAAGAAGTCAAAGCTCCCTGGTTGTTGTGCTGGGCAGCACATCCATTGGAAACCAGTCTGACATATAGTGCCCTTGCTTTTATGATATATGCTCTCATAAAAGGCACAGAGCACAGAATGGGTGATCATGCTGTTTTATGTAGTGTTAACCTCAAAATTGATAGGTTTTATTTATGGGTGGACTTGTTTGCATTTCACACTTGGTCCATGGCAGTGGCCAATTAGTGTCTGAATCAGACAATGACAAATATTCCAGCAGACAGAGTTTGATCCCATTTCTGACACATATTTTATTTTGGAGGGGGAGAGAGGAGTTATTCTACAGATTATATTTAAGAGGAATGAACATGCTTGCATACTTCCAAACCAAAATGTTGTCTCATTTTTTCATCTGTGATATTAGACTCAGGCCATGAAATTAAAAATTTATTAAACATAACAATTTTAACTACTGATAAATTGATGCCACAGCTCATTCAGAAATCTAACAACCACTTTTCATACTTAGATATATGACGCTGCAGTGTTTTCAAGATGTTTTGTGAATTAAAAGAGGAATTAGTTTTAAATATTGCTTCACCTTTTTTAAACCTAACATATGATTGCCATCTAACTATTAAATGATTCTCAGAGTTTTCCAAAAGACTGTTGCTGCCAAAAGATACTTCTCCCAAATTTCCCCACAGTATTGACACAGCTGTGTTAATGAAGCTACTGGAGTTACCATGCAATTAAACACTGCATATACATCTAGGATTTTTTCCAGTTTCTTCAGTAGTGCTACAGAAGATGCTGCTTTGGCCAAATTTAGTAATAAGTAGAATAGATGATCCCTTCTCCTTTTTTTTCCCTTTTTCAAGTAGATGTGACATTTTTGGAAACTTACCTTTTTTATTTCTTCTTTAATCGTGTTAAATACAACAAAACAATGGAGAAATTACTGTCTGCTTCCAGTAGGAAGATAGCTGCATACGATGGCATCTTTTTCCTGCTGTCATTATAAAGAGAAATGCCATGTTCAGGATGATGTAAAGGCAAACACTAAGATTTTTTTTTCTTATAGTTACAATTAGATAAATAGAGACCTTTAAAAATACGTATATTTGTATATATACTGTCATGACAATAAATCACAGAACGTGAACAGTGTGTTATTCACTTTTCACACTGCCAGAGTGACTTCTAAACAAGTAATTTATTTTGTTTTTTTCAGAACAGATTCAGCAACGCACTTACAGACCACTTTATACATGCAAAGATCTCCTAGGGCAGCTGAAAGCTTAATATACTTACTCTACAGTGTTAAATCCAAAATAAACTGTTCCTACCTAAGTGGTTGCAGCTCAGATGTGGACCTCTGGTTTAGATTCTGGTAATGCTGTCTGGTTAATGAGTGCTTCTGCTTGTAAAATTTCAGTTAAAGAACATTTATCTGTAGGATGAAGAAGAGGAAAAGCCATCAAGCCATTTTAGTCAAAAATAAATACAGAAGTGTCAACCACAGAGTATGTTTAGTACAAGTAGAGGAACATGTCATTCCCTTAGCCCTGTCCCTAAGCCACACTATGTCCCTTTCTGTTGAGGCAAATGCCTGTGATTTTAAGGAATGCTGAAAGTACTCACTTTGATTCTTCTGATCCCTCTAAAAAAATGCAGTTAGAGGGAGCTTGAAAGTAAAGATTTCTGCTACAATATATTCTTTAGTTTATGAAAATATGTTTTGCTGAATTACTGTTGCTATGGAGATAGGGGTAGCCTGAAGAGAAATCTCCTCTTGAATTTTAAAAGTTGACATTTTACTGCTTTAACAGCTTCTGGGTGCCTTAGGATATATACTGCTGTACAGTGTCTTCCTACAAAGGGCCTTTTGTGTTGTGCAGAGAGTCAAGGTAAGCATGAAAGAGCCTCTGCTTGCTTTTGGGCTCTGCGGCCCTAGAGATGAGATTAGGTGTACATAACTCAAGGCAATTAGATGTGGAAAGTCTGCCAGACTGCTTCATAGAGGTGTTGGGGGGGAGGGTGAGCTTGACTTTAGATAACTCACATATTGAGGATCCAATCTCCGGACAACACATTCCATAAAACTCATTGGTAGGAATTTCTCCCAGACCATTACACCTTGAATTTGCCCTGTCAGTTTCAGAATGTATACAAGTTGGAGCTCTTTTACTGTTTAACAAAAACAAAAAAATTTTATTTCTTCATGTGTGTATCCTTCAGCTACTAGGAAGCACTTCTCTTGTATTGAAATCCATCTATCAAAATGTTAAATCCACTCCAGATACAACTTTTAATATCTTTCTTTTTGCAGAGGATAGTCCACTCTCATCCAATTGTAAAAAGCCTGCAGAGGTACAGATGTTAACATTCCAGTTCCTGATGAAAAGGTAAATTCTCAAGCAAGGATGAGGAACTCCAGCTACAGACACTGCACAATCAGTTTAAGACTGATAGAATTACAGGTTTATATGTCAAAGTTTAATATAACTCGGTCCCTCTTCTTACTCCACGCAGCTCATTGCAGAATCAGAATTGAAAGAGACTCAAGCATATGAGTTCTGTATATGAGATTTTGAATTAAAAGAAGGGTTTCAATACAATGTTTATATCAGTGCTCATGTCATCCTCTATTGTCTCTCAGTCTCTATATCTTCCTTTCATAAAGAATTACCCAATCTTCCCAGAGTGCTCCTGATATGTACTGCCTGATAACCAGCTCTTGCATTCAAAGACACCTGCACATGAGTGATTCAGAAGTAAGTCTGTCGGCTTTCTCTTCATGGGGGTAGCAGGTCTCATGGCAGATATATCACATTCCTGTGTCTATCAGCTGCTGAGCTATCACTGATAGCTGTAAGCATTTATATTTCATTGGCAGAGGTATGTCCCTGCCTGGAGGTCTTCTCATGCAGTTTCAGAAGTAACACCTGATTATGTGCAATTACTGCGGGATCTGGAACTCTGACTTGTTGTGGCTGAGCTCCCTTATTTCTCTAAAGTGTGTAGGAACATTTGATTTTAAATCTGTTTTCCTTTCACACTACTTCTCTTCCTTTCCCATGTTCAAAATTATTTGTAAACTAAAACTAGGACTAAAACTAAACTAAAAAACTAAACTAAAACTATATGAATTATAGCAAGCACAGAGAAGTATGTTTCTTATGTGCTTCCCAATTTGTAGGATACTTTATCCCAGCCCCAAGGCCTGCCTGCAAGCTCCAGGCAAGTTTTAGCTTCTGCATCTACACAGAGAGAGACCCCTTGACCCAGGTACTGCATCACAAATTTTTCTGTACATATTTTTTAGGAGGAGTATTTCCATTCTTTTTTCTCAGTTAGAAGGGTCCCACACCTGCACTTGCTGACAGTTTGCTTTGCTTACCCAGAGGAGTGTGCTCAGAGCCATGACAGAGACAGGAAATTCTGCAGGGGGAGGAATTTGAGGGGACTACTTCTCCTTGACAGTGCATGTGCTGGCCTTCTCTCGATGCAGTACAATGGGATGGAAACTGAGTGGAAATATGCTCAAGGGTTTTGACAGGAAAAGCCTTGAAATCTTTACTGCTGTCGCAGAAGGGATTTGTAGCCATATTGACTGGAGAATCGATGGATAGCTAAAATTGAGTTCTAAATATACTCTGGCTTTGAGATAACAGGGTCGGAACAGTTGGCCACAAGTTATATGGGGCTCTTCACCTGTTTCCACTGTCCAGATTCCTTCAAGTTCTAATTTGATGTCTTTATCAAAGCTCTATTCAATAGGTTAAGACAACCCCTGTTCGTCTGGATGTGTTCTACAAAAGCAGAAAGCAAGAGCTTCTTGTATCTGATCTTTCAGCCCTGAGGTCTACTTCAGAAGAATCTCTGCTGGAGGCTGGATGCTACATCCCATGTGAGCTTCACATATTGTCATCTTGTATGCCATCATGTACAGGCCAAGACATGGCCACAGCCCTGGGGAGGGAAGGGAGATTCATCCTGAGTTGTTTTGCTTTCTCTAGTCCTGGCCTGTTTCACCCACTGACCCAGCTCACTGGATATTTTAGGTTCTGAAGAATATTTTACCTAGAATGTCGTCAGGACATGTCATATTCATAACTATTGGTCAAAGGTGAAAGGACTTTCTTCATTGGCCTCCAGCTAAGGTGAATATGCCACTCTGTGATCCATGCTGTAGCTAGATATTTCTTATCCGTAGGAAGCATCCTGCTGTGACTTTTACCCTGCATAAACTAACTAGGGAAATCTTACTGACCTCATTATTTTGTGAATGAATGAGGAGATGAGCCGCAGAGATTGGAAAATGTTAGCATACATTGACACACAGGAGCTATATTCTGGAAAATGTAATCATGACACCTGCAATAAGACAAGGAAAATAATTTGTCATTTTGCCACCAACATGCAGTAAGAATATGAGAGGTAATTTGACGTGTAAAAATGATACTGAGTATCCTAATGAATGTATAATCTTGAGTCATGATGATACAAATCAGAATAAAGCAACAGCTTATCCTGAATGTACATATATTCTGTGTACCCCTTGGAAATGAGGGGAAGCCACTATGACTTTGAACAATTAATGTGGGGGTTTTTCTTTAATTCTACCCCTCCATTTGCCATATTCTCCTTATGTCCAGCAGCTACCTGATTGCAGAGTCATCAGTCAGTGTGTTCTAATAAGTAGCACAACTAGTCAAGGGACTGTTTTGAAACACAGTCTCCCAAAAATAGGGGAGTAGAAACAATAATTCTTTTAAGCAGGAATATAGGATTTGCATTAAGTGAAGAGGGGTAATTTCCTCTCAGACTGCAGTCCTCTGAAGATCCTCTGCTTCAGCCCACTTACTGACACCTTACCCACGACAATCAAGCTTGTGCTTCAGGTTTTTAGCTTCCTGTCACAAAGTGTGTGTACGTAAAGACAACTTGCAGATCAGACTCTCCCTGAGAGCAAGCAATCTGCACAGCCTCCTTGCTTTGCTGGTTTTAAAAAGTAAAAAGGAAGAGTCACTTGCAAGCAAAGTCAGGTACCATTTCTTGGCTCCTAGCAAAGCACTGCTCCACTAAGAACACCAAAAAATGGCACTTCATTGAATAAGAATGAAAGGGCAGTGCACTGTGTCAAATCAAACCTTCACTTAACTCAATATCCAACTGTGTCAAAAAATGGAGATGAGGGAAGGCTGACACAAGCAACATTCAAAAATTGTTTAATTATTGCTCTGAAAAACTTGACCTGACTCTGAAACTGATCTTGCTTTGAAAAGTTAGCAAAACAACCTCCAGAAGGCTCTTCTATCCTAAATTATTTCATTACTCCAGTCAATGGAGCCTTTTCTACCACTAAAATGACCACAACCTCTAATGATTTACAGGTCTTGCTTTAGCTTTGGAAAGTACCACCTCCTGTACTTCATTGGAAGAATAAATCCCCATTCTATTATACACTGTTATACTGCCCAATACAACAGCTATATTTCAGTTTTGTGTACCAAACACTAAAACTTTATTAGTTAAAACTAAATATCACATTCAGCACAATTACAAGGGTGATGTTGCATAGAAGAAAAATAACACTTCTTGTATAAAGTCTTGTTTAAAACACTTAAATAGCTTTCTTAGATTTTCTTTTCTTCAAAAACACTGCTACAAAGAAAGGTCAATAAGACATAAGCAAAAAAAAATTGTCTTTTACTGCTCAGTCTGTAATATAAAATTCTAAATTGGATCTGTGCAAATCAAATCTCTGTTCTTGACAGCTTTGCCACATTTATCATTTTTCACATGGGTTTAGCACAGTTGAGTGGAATGAATTTCAAAAGTAAAAGGTCTTTAACCTTCTCAAATATGTATTTACTATCTTTGTAATAGAAATATGGAATCACCAACAACTGGTGAATGAAATACATAATTTGAAAAGCCACTGCTGCATTTTCTATCCCACAGCCATATTTTGATGTATTTTGAAATTAATACAGTGAATGTCTTAAACAAAAATAAAACTAAATTTATTGTTTCCTGAAATGATGAGTGAATAATAAAATGGCACAGATTATGAAATCTTTTTTCCAGGCAAAAGAGCTGATGGAAAGGTTGTGTCTGGAACCACTGGGAATCAGAACTCATCCTGCAAGAGTCAGGCTTTGGGGGGGAGTACTAGTGGCTTTTCAGAAAGAGCTCTTCATAGGTACACAGCATTTAAAAGCTGAACAGGCTTGTTAAAAGGGGAGAGGAGTAACGTGCAAGAGTGTTGAAGGATGGAACTGATGGATATGTTGTACATGGTGAACAGTTTTTCAACTGGTTGTGCACAGGAAGTGTCCTACTACCTTTGCTTGCCCACGTGGGATCAAAGGGGCTGCTCCCATTAACCCTGCCAGGGAGCTGGCCATAGATATAATGCTTCCATAGTATTGGAAATATCACTTGAACAGACAGTGGGAAGAAATGCAGCAAATATCCTCTTTTTCCACTGCAGAGGATGCTGTAATTGAGAGTTTAAAACCAGCTCTTCTTCAAGACCTTAATCTCTCTCTAGGAACAGAAGTGTCTCATAAATAAATATTCTTATCTGCTTTGAATTGCTTAGTCAAGGTTCATCCTTTGAACTTCTTACTCAAATTCAGGTAAATTAACTCGCAAAGCAAATCAAACTGAACACTCTGTAGACCATATAAAATTGTGTGAAAAACACTTCAGTAGTGAAAACAAAATATTTGCTGGGGGTGAGGAGAAGAGGGGAGTGAAATGAGCTTGGCCCACATGAATATTGATTATTATTTGTTGTCTAGCTGAAATAAAACTAAAAAATTAAGCATGGCCAGTTTTTGAAGATTGGTTTCTTAACCTAAAAGAAAATATTGCAATAGCATCTGCTTTTAAGCAACTGAAAACAATATGAAGGCTATGAATTAAAAAGGAGGTATGGATTTGGGTTTTTTCCATTTGTGTTTTTTTTTGTTTGTTGGTTTGTGTTTGTTTTTAAAATACATTTAATATATAACTCTGTGTTCTGCTCCCAGTTGCCCATCCTGGGTAAGGACCTCTGAATTTTTCTATTGGAAGATTTGAGAGGGGCCATCATATATTCAATATAAATATAATTTTAAGATTCTCTTCCTTTAAATTACCTTGGTACAAAAAGAGTAGATTGTCTTTCATTAATTTGCTTGCACTATTTATGAAGCATTTAAAAGAGAAAAAAAGGACCATGTTTGCATGGTTAAAAACTCTAAGGTAACAGGCTTAAAGTCATGTTCACTTCTTGATGCATAAATAAAATCCAAGGTACTCCCATCTTCCATCAAAAGTCCCTCTACCACTTGTTTGCCAGTCAGGTTTACTAGTATTTTATTTTAATACTTCCACCTTTTCATAAAAAAGCTGGATTTGTAAATATTTGGAATAACCCAATCACATTTTTTAATAAATTAATTGTCAAAACTATTTTGCCTGGCCCTAGGTAGTAGTAACACAATCAATTTTATGTTAATAAAAGGTGTATTTAAACTGATCATAAGCTACAGGCAGAATCTGACTGTGAGCTTTTACTCTATTTTGTCTTGTAAAAATTGAATGCTGTAATACTAATGACTTCTGGGAAACCTTTGTGCAGCAACTGGCAGTGTCAAAGAGAGAAAAAGCACATAACAAATTTTGACCTTAGGACTGTCTTTTGAATTGTGTTTTCATTAACTTTAGATACTAGGAAATTCTGGCACTGCCAAGAGAAAGAACCCTGTGTTACCATTGCATCAAATTATGGTCCAAAACCTGCACAAAGGCAGAGGGCCTTCTCTTTCACTTCTTTCTTTGTGTGCATTTTCTTTTTACTCCTTCTTTTTTCCCTTGAGATTAGAAGACAGCTTTTCTATTCCTTTGGTAAAATTTGAGAGCTGCTCTTTGATCTAAAATATCATTGTTTGTGACATTTCAGCAAGAAGTAGAAGGTTTGTGACTATTTGTAAATACAGAATCAAGAACTTGGGTATTAAACTTTTGCTTCAAATTGTGATTCAGTTATTTATTATTTACAACATTGTGCCTCAAATGCATGTGTCCCCCAGTTGGGATATCATGCTCATCTGCTATCATCAGGTTACTTTGCAAATTCTGGGTTTTGTTCAAAGCCCAGAAAAATAAATGAGGGAAATTTCTGTTTATTTCCAACCCATAAAGTGAGGAGAGAAAGCTGAAGCTTTGCTAAAGAGGTGAAACCATCCCACTTTTAAAATTGGTGGCAAAACTCTCTCGAACTCCTGTGGATGCAGGATTTTCTTCAGACCTTAAACACCTGCTTAAGATGGCGGAATTTCATCACCGATGTCCTGTGATTTTACCCAAGTGCCACGTTACTCACCTTTCTATTATCAGGATACCAGTATTTTTTCCCCAAACTCTTTTCGGGGAAAAAATTCCTCCAGTTTTGAGAATGCTTCAGCTATCTTTATTTCAGATGACAAAAATGTTATTTCTTTTGAATTTAAGACTCAGTCTGATCCTTTCATAAATAAGTTTACGGTCTTAGTTTTAATATTTAATCTTAATTTCCACTTTTATTCTCATTTTAAATATCATCTAAAAGTAAGCAATGCCTTACTTTTGCCAATAGTAAGCACATTGGTGCTTTCAAATTTATTTACTGTCCCTGGAAATATTAGGGTGCTGCTAACCTCTGTGTTGTTGGTCAGAAATCCCATTTTCAGGCCACTGCTAGTCTCTGCAAACACATTTTCAGCGAAGATCCAAAGAGAAGACTCAAATGTCACAGGACAGGAGAGAAAACCAGACTACAAGGGCATGTTTTGAGCTGCAAATACCTCAGCATAATATGGTGAGTGTGTGATAAAGTGCCAGTGCCATGATATCACAGGCAGACCACCACCTCACCCTCCCCACCCTGCCCATGGCCCCCTGCCCCTTCTCCCAGCCCCCCATCACTCCCAGCTCCAGTGATGCCACAGTGTCCAGTCCCCCCAGCCCTGCCCTGCCCAGCCACAGGACCCTGCTCTGTCCCCACAGCACTGGCACAAAACACAAGGCAGGTAATCAGAGAGAAACTTCATGACAGAGAGAAAGGAAACAAATATCTGACTGCTCCCGTTTGAAGGAGAGGAGGGAGGAAGAGAGAAATCATGAAGGCTGCTCTGGCAACCAGCCAGGTATCTAAGAGGAAAATAAATAAGGACAATAGGGCACTGCTGAATTCATGCTACCAGCATCCCTCAGTCTATATAATTGTGGCTTTGATAAACAAATAATTAATACTGCAATGTAGATGTTTATGGACCATAGCGTCCAAAGAGATATCACCCAACAAAGTATGATTTTCAGGCACTTCCTATTAGACTTCCAACAATTTTAATTAAAAAACCCATCTTATTTTAATGTTCTTGTAAAATCTGAATATCCAATTAGAGGAAATGATTACTGCCCATTTTATTTTAAAGTGATTCCAAAGTCATACCTTCTGCCCATGCATTTTAAATACAACTTATGGCCCAATTTTTCATGTGAAACATGGAGGGAATAATAGTCTTCGGAGAAAAAAAATGGTTATATTGGTTTTTAATTGTTGGGGAAAGAGTGTAAGAGATGCCTCATGATGGTTAAAACATCAATGACTAATATGATGGAATCACATGAATTAAGGACATTGTACATGAAGCCGATAGAAAACATCAATTCAGAAACTATGGAACATATTCCAGGCCTTGTTTTCTAATGAGAACAAAAAACTAAGTTTGATTTAAGATGCTCAGCATTTCTAGCACAATTATATGAAGCTAAGAGTTCATTTGTTCACCAAGTCAGAATAAAAATGTGACACAACAGAGAACAATGCCTCTAAAACTTTGGCAGAAGAGACTTTAGTTCACTTTAAAGGCTGACTGTCATCTCACTGTTATTTGCTGAAAAATGTCAAAGATTCACCACACAGAAAACATGATATCAAACAACAGGGAGCAAAGTTTTCACATTCCCTCGGTGAGATACAGAGGCAAGAGAATCTGAAATACAAAATACAAATGTCTGTATTTCAGTAAAACATGGATATCTTGTATTGCATACAATATATTCGAAAGTGAGGAACATATTTTAAACAGTTATTCCTAAAATTGTCTGCATTTTCCCGCTTTAAACTTCCCAAAACTTTCAGCTGTCAAGCTGAAAGTCTATTTGTCCAAAAAGGAGAAAAAAGTTACCATGCAAAGATGAATGTTTTAACATGTTGAGTTTTAAGAATACTCTTTAATGGCAAATCTATTCCCCCCTCCATTTAAAAAAACAAACAAATAAACAAAACCAAGGAAACATTGACCCAATTTGTGCACATCCTTAACAAACTGTTATAAAAAGTTAAGATTTGGCAGGAAGATAGAATTTACGAAATGAGAGATGCCTTATGGATTCTTAGGAAAAATTAGTTTCAGTTAAGCAGCTTGATGAGCATTTTAAAAATTGAGTTTATTAATATTTTTTATAACAACATTTCTGCAACGGTTCAAGAATGTAAACAGAACATTTTGCAATGCACAAAGAAATTGAGCCTAGAATTTTGATTCAAGTTACAGCCTGAAAGAAGTCACTTTTTATGTAATGCAGGCTTTTAGGACAGAGGTTTTCAATTGCATTATTTCCTGTTCTAGTTGTTTTACCAGATACTACATTACTGTATAACAATTTGACTTCATTGATTGTGCCTCTTAATGCAGTTCAAATTTATAGTAAATTATCGTGGTGCAATGCAAAGAACAATTATACATGACCGTTAGAATCTGGGTATGGAAAAGTAGTGTAAACTCTTTCTACTGACTTTTCCTGTCAATGGAATATTTTTCTCTAACAAATAATTGGAAGTGTTTCCTTCAGTTTTCTTCCTCTTTTATACCATTTATGAAGTAGTTTTAAAAACCTAACCTCACTTCTAGCCCCCAAATTATTCATCTGAAAGTCTCCCAAGTTTGATTCACCATATGTGGTTTGCCTGGTTTGGGGTTCATGACACAGCAGCCATAGTTAAGCCAAAATCAGTTTGCAATTCTGGAAGAAACACGGATCCAGCACATTTTTATTCTTGGTGTGAGATCTCAGCTTTAACGAGTTCAATTAAAAAGCACCCATTGATTTGTAGGGAATATGGCATTCACCTCTTTTGTGCAACTATCAGCTGAGTTAAGAAAATTCTCTGTTAAGATGACTGAACTTCTTTATCCAATGTGTACCTCTCTGCCTTCAATATACTCTGAAAAAAAGCACTGACCACAGTAGCTTTACCATTGCAATACTCACTTCATTACAGCATCTCTTATATTTTTTACAAAACAACAATTATTCCAAAAGATTAAATTTTAAAAGCAAAGACTACACAGTAAGGAGAATTTTATTATAAACTCTCTTATATATTACTAAGTGTTTTCTTCATTTTTGACCTGGCATTTGGCCACCTTGATTCCCTTGCCACAAGTTATTGTCTCTGTCTATTTTCAGATCACAGGCATACCTGGGCCCTAGGATTGCAAGTGCTGATGCAGGAAATTAATTCCTGTAATTTTAGTGGAGCTTCTTGCACTGTACAAGTATGTATATTTTTTTTTTTTTCTTTTCAGAGAACTGAGAAGTATATCCCTAAAGTTCTCAAGATAAACTTAGATAATTAAACATTTTCATTTCTAGGTTCTTAAAATTAATATTTAAATATTTTTGCAATAATCTTTATCAAGCTTTCTAATTTGGGGGGATTCTTTGTTGGCTGAAAATTATTCTCTTCAGGTTGTTTAGGTTTTTTTGGGGTTTTTTTTGGAAAGCTATGGAAATATGGTGAAGGTCATGTAGTAAGTGACCAGTGTGTTTGTGACTGAACTGCATGTCACATGGATAAAAGGCATGGGAAGGGCAAAGTAATAGTGAATTCAAGAAATCCCACAAGGAGAGGCAGAAAGAAAGTGATTGATACAAGCTGTTGCTTCTTGAATTCTGAAATGGTCCATCTGTGTAGCCTGAAGCATTGGAATGAGGTAAAGGGATATTTGGAAAGTTCACATAACTTATTTAAAACTAAAAATAGCAGGTAATGGTAGAAATTAACCATTTCTTTGCACAGACACACCGAGCAAGTGACTTCTTTATGGAAATAAATGTGCGGCTTTAAAGAGAAAATAAGAAATTGATGCTAATCTCCGATTCAGTAATGTCAGAGTTCAGATATGCATAGAGTTACTAACCAACTGATTTTCTGAAATGAAGCAGTGGATGAATTTCAGAGATATTTATTTTCAAATTGAGTTGTCAGTTCACTGCCAATTCATAAAACGAACTCTGCTGTGATATCAACTCATCACAAAATAAGCTGACAGACTCTACCATATTTTTATAGTGAATCATTTAAACCATGAATCATTCATAGCTTTACACAGGTGCTGAAAATAGTGAAAACCTGCTGTCATGCTAGACAAGCCTGGCACATGCTTTCTACAAGTGATGGGTTCTTCTTTGCAGAACAGATCAGTTTTTAATCCTATTAGGAAGAAAGAAAGATCAAGGAAGGAAAACAAAACAAAAAAGGGCTCTGTTTTTTACCCTTCCTTTTCCCCTTTTCTCCTCTCCCTTTTTAATGATATTATCTTCCCCATTCAAAATGGAAAGAGGAGAAAAAATATTTTGTTTCTATGTTGCATTTGTTCCTGCTTTTGTTCCATTGACAGACAGATATAATTCATGTTGTTCCAAATGGTACAAGTCTTAATACAATGAATATGTTACAGTTCTCATTCTGAATCACCCCCAGAATGTCATTCTGTTGACGTATGTATTTGTAGATGATTTGTTGTATCCACCAAAATAATCCTAGGAATCTGGGCTTTAATACAAAAGGCAGCAGCAAATTATAGGCTAGCCTCGTCATTTCAGCAAAACATGCAGCAAGTCTGTGATGGGCTGGCCTGCAGATTGCTTTATTCCCTATCTTTAAAAAAAGTAGAGAAATAAATTGCAAATGATAATTAAAATACCCACTTTAACTGATCTGAAAAAGTTGAGGGATGGGCCTGGTTTGCATGCACTAACTACATTAGGTGGCTGGTGATGTTCTGGGAATCACGGATTCCATGTCAACATATCTGTAAAATGAGTTAATGAGCCAAGGGACAGGATGTAGCCATTTCACACATGATTAGACAGGCTGTCCTTGTAAATGAGTGCTCACCCCATCCCTGGGGACCTGTTCTGCCTGCCAGTTTCCCTGCCAATCTCTGACTAGCTCAGGCAGACATGTAAGTGAAAAGAGGAAATGCTTTAGGTCCCTCTTATACCATCAAGGAGTGAGACTTTGTGATAAGACTGGCAGCCTTCACCCTTAGGCACTTAGCTCTCAAGTGCTTTGGCATCTGGAAAAGTACTCCTACAGAACCTGCGTATTGCAGGTGAGTTATTTTCTACAGCTGTTCCTTCAGTAAAGCTGTGACAGAGAGGGACAATAGCAAGGGTGAAGACTCAGACCACTTCTCTCAGGAATGACCCAACCAGGGATTCACAGCCCCGAATATCTGTTGGAGCTAGGTGCCTATGCCAAAACACTGAAGCAAGATGTGGGATTACCTTCTCTCCCTCTGCCCAGCTTATCAGCAGAGCACTCATGGAGCTCTTACAGGACATGCAGGGTCATTTCCAGCTGTCTCATCACAAAGTGTGGAGAGCCTTAAGACTGCCTCAGGGTATAAGGAGAAAGTATGGCATGCTTCCAGCCCCTCATGTTAAAGCTGTTCCAGTTTACTTGAGAAAGTTAATTATTCATTCAGACAGCAGAAAGGAAGTGGAAAGAAAGAGACGGAGGGACAACCTCTTTTTGCATGGAAGCTCAGTAATATTAACCAATATTTGCAATATTGATCAGAAGGTCTCCTGAGGTTCAGACACTATCAGTTGATATTTTTCATCTCAAATGAATGTAAGAAGGGGTGGAACTGAACCTTTAATGTTTGAGAGAATGGTGTTGTGTGGCTGGTGGTGATACCCACTGGCAAATGTTTTGTGTTGACTCTCTCCATAGGATTTCCTCCAAGAATGTGTCCTGCTTGGACTGTAACTGACAAAGGCAGGTAAATAACCTGCTAAACTGATGATCTAAATAGAGTAGTCACATGGAGGAGCTATGGAGCCAGTCTGCACTAGTAAGGATAAGAAACTTCCTAGAATTCCCAGGACTAGATGAACTTTGCAGGAAAAAAAAGCCCAAGAAGTGCCTGAGATGTTTTGAAGTTAGACAGCAGCTGACTCTCTGAGATCTAAATGTTGGACTTGAAAGTCTAAAGGCTTTAATGATCTAAAATGTTAATTAGAACATCTGTATATCTGAATAGAATGCCCTCTTTATTTCCAAGGCTCTTTACAGATCTAATCCAGAATAATGGTGGACTTGGAAAAGTGCCCTTTTTTCCTGCTGAAAGAAATATGTCCACACTGCTCAAATCCAGTTTCTCCCAATGGAAATTGTGCATCAAGAACTCTCCTCTGATACAGGGACTGCTTGGAGTTTCCAAAATACCACACTGATTGTTTATATGCTAGAGATTGTCTCAGTCTTTGGCTCTTTGTGTGTTCAGATTGCCCATTTAGAAGTGGTCTATTGGGATCTGGCAGAGTAATTTACCTAAGGATTTTTTTACGTATAGATTGACTTCATATCTTTAGTTAATTTGGATCATTTTCTTTGAATTTAAAGCCAATTTAAGTTAAAACTCTTTAAAGCTCTGAGCAGACATGCTTTCATTTAAAATACATATTACTGAATTCAGATTAACTTTCCCTGAGGGTTCTTGTGTACAAAACCATAAGAAAACTTCATTATTGGGGAGTAACTGGATCCATCTCTCTTTATGCTGGCTGGAAAAGGAAGACATCACAAGTGGATCATCCTTTGAAAAGGGAAATATTTTACTTTTTCATAGGTAATTTTCCCCATTTTGCTTAATGCTAGAGGGTCATCCAGCAAAGGTAATTCCTGTCTAGTTCTAATAATAAATGCGTGCATAAACTTTAGAATATGATTTTGTATGGATGCAGGGCTCTTCACACATCAAACAATGGATAGACATATTCATTTTTGTAGTGAGGAGCACTTCACTGAAAGGAGAAGGATGAACAAAACCTGTATAATCTGACATCTCCAAATTATTTAAATAATAGATAAAATTGTGCCAGATTGTTATAGGGAATACTAAATATTTTTCCAAATCACCATTCTGTCATAATTTTTTATATTACCCAATTTGGAAGAAGAATGTCTTTTCAGTGTGCTGGTAGGGATTCACTGTTTTGATGGACAATCAAAATAGCAGATGCATTACTGCAGAGTGAAAGTCCTCTGATCTGATCATGACTGCACTGATCTGCACAGTTTTTTCACCTAATAAGACATTGTCCCTACTGTCAATAGCCTGAGACCAAAGCAAAGGAAGAATGAGGACTTTTTATTATAGCAGCAGAAATTAGGTGATTTACTCAATGTCACAAACACAGCTAATTGGCAGGAAAAGGAACTAAATCCAAAGCTAAATCTCCTAAGCTGATGGCAGGGATCATGGCCAACCTGATCTTGGAAATGGTTTGTATTTGAAAATGGCTTATATACTAATCATTATCATTGTAAAGAACAGTTAAATAGGTTTCTGTGTATAATTAGTGTTACACTTGCCAAGAACATCTTCTATTATCACTGATAACATTTTGAAGGTCCTCGTTTAAATTCCAGCCATATGTTTTAACTTGGTAATGAATTCCACAGTGAAGAAATATTGATTTGGGATTGCTTTAATTTGCATTGTTGCCCTCTTTAACTTGTGTAATATGAGCTTTCTCATCCAGATATGTTTAGATATTTGCTTGGCTTTTTAATGCCTCCTTATGCTACATAATCTGAATCCTGATATAGTACTAAACATCATTCTTGAAAGTCCCTGGAATTGTTCCCTAGTAGCAATTAGAAGATTTCTTCAGCAGTAAAAAGTGATCAATTTTCCCCAAAGACAAGCACATCTGTGTTCAAACTATGTGGTTTTTACATTATACTTGGCCTTCTCCTAGCAGCATTAGCAGTCTAAGTGACCTCATTACCTAGCAGATTTGACTTAATGTCAGTGTGAACTGATCAAAGAGAATTAAGAACAGAATGGGAAGGCAGGAGGGAGATTTGCCCTTTGCAGGAGAGAGTAGCAGAACCGCCCAGAGCTCTGCTTAAGAGTGGACAGTGAGCCTGGTGGTAGACTGTGGGTTGGAATTAGAGGAAGACAACATGAGTAACATTGTTGTGGGTTTCTCCTAAAGACACCCTGATCAGCAAGAAATAGATGAAGCCTTTCATAGACAACTGAAAGCTTCATGTTGGCAAGCCTACATCTTCATGGGAGACTGTAGCCACTTTATTTACTGCTGCTGGGTTTTTGAGTGCATTGGTAGCAGCATCTTAACGGAGGTGATCAAGAAGTCAGTGAGGGGAGATACTCTGCTGGACCTAATGCAAATAAACATGGAAAAATCATTTGCTGAGACGAAGGCTTGGGGGCCACTGTGGCTGAAGTGACCATGTGATGGTGGAAATCAGGATCCTGAGGGAAGGGTACAAGGCAAATAGCAAAACAGCACTAACAGAATAAGCAGACCTAGTCTACTCAGGGATTTGCTTGGAAAACTCCCTTGAGAGACAGTCCTGGAAGAGAAGTGGTACAGGTGAGATGATCAAGGATCACCTCCTTTAAGCTCAAGGATGGTCCATCCTGATGAGAAAAATTAAATGCCTGAATAAATGAGGAAGAGCTCCTGGCTAAACTGATGCATGAAAGAAAGCATACAGAAGATGTTCTGCAGGATCAGGTAATTTAACAGGAATATATGGACACTGTCTGAGTGTGCAGAGATGAATTTTGGAAAGATTTTGTTTGTACTGGTAAGATCTGCCATCAGGAATTCCAGGTCCCTGAATCCAGTAGAAAAGTTTGAAGGAAGATTTACCTTTGGTGGAGGATGATCAGATTGGAGAGCACTTAAACAATTTGGACAGACCATGGAACCTGGGGTAACATATACAGAGTTGGTGGCTGTAAAGGAAAGGTCACTCATCTCTGAAAGATCCTAGCAGTCAGGAGATGTTTCCTAGGACTGGAAGAAAGCAAATATCTCTACTATCTTGGAAAAGAGAAAGAAGAAGAAACTGGGGAATTACAGGCCAGCTAGCCTTACCCAGGTTTAAGGAAGGTGAAAGA
The DNA here is from genome assembly GCA_025920805.1 of Petroica traversi. NCBI lineage: Eukaryota > Metazoa > Chordata > Aves > Passeriformes > Petroicidae > Petroica > Petroica traversi. Next base: position 1,017,436 of record JAHLSL010000012.1, read on the forward strand.
AAAAAGATTCAGAAAAACATTTTGACACGTATTAAGGACAAGAGTGGTTGGGAGTGATTAGAATGGATTTACAAAGGTAAATCATGCCTGAACAAGCTGACAATCTGCTATGGTGAGATGACTGAGGAAGAGGGCATGGGTGAGTCTAATAGCAGTCAACTTTGCATCTTCATCTGTTTTATGTGAGTACCAAAGATCTGCATTTACATTACTGCAAGTATGGTCAGTGTAGGGTCAGCATTATTTTGTGTAACCCTAGCCAAGGACAGTGGGAAAACTCTTTGATGGCTGCCATTGAAATGCAATTACCTCAAATCCAAGAGATGCCTTATCCCTCGGATTTATTCTTCAGAAAGCTAGTTCTCTTTTGTTATACCAGACTAGTAAGAGGGTAGAAGAAAACTGAGAAAGTGTAAATCAAGAAACCAGGTACTAGTTCTGGGTTTAAGAAACACTGTATATCTCATTGATAAGATATTCTATGAACCAGGAAGACCTTTCAGAAACATGAGAAGCTTGGGTGAGTCAAAACAACAAGGACACACTCTTTTCTACCTGAGGCTTAATTGGGGGACCAGTCAGCAATGAAGGAACCCAATGAGAAAGGAAAGAGAAAAGGTGTGTTTTACTGAAAAGGCCACCTGAAAAAATTCTTGCCCTCTTTTCTTTTGACTTAATTTCAAATGAAATTGAGGTTGTAGAGGTTAAGAAATGTGTGCTGGCATTTATTATCTTGAATAGACTTCCGCAGTTCCTCTCCTGGCTCCATTAGACTAAAGGGGTTTTGGAATTCACACAAAAGTGGTCTATCCTTTGGCTTCAAGTATCAGTAGTTTCTGAGCAATGAATTTCAAACCTAGAAATCTGGAAGGAACATTTAACAGAAGAAAATTCTGCTTGTGGAAAGAAGGAATATCTTCCTTAGACCAGCAGCCCTATTTTTCTTTCCCTTGCCTCCTGTAAAGCATCATTTTAGGCAGGAATATTTGTTCTTTCAGCACCTTCAGTAGAGTTAATAGATCACAGTAATAAATCTGTTTCTTGGGAACTGTGTCAGCACAATGGTACATGGAAATTTGGTCTATAAGATGGGGTTATATGAACCAACTCTCTGGGTACTAAGACTGACAACCCTGGATTTCATTGAAGGTTCAACTGGTTGTTTTGCTGTCTTGCCAAGAGAAAATAGAATATGAAAATGGGAAAGAAAATACAGCATTATGAGACAAACTTCCCTTAGGACGCTCTCCCCTAACTGCACCTTCAACTGTAATGGTCAAAATGGAAATTTGAGAAAGCTAGTTACCTTGTTGCCAATATGTTGAAACAAAATAATGGGGAAAAAAACCCCACAATGTAAATGTTTAGGTGTCACTCCGTCAGTTTTGAAGTTTTCATGCTGTACTATAAAGAAATATAAGCATTTCTATATAAAATCTAATCTAAAAGATTAATTTCATTTTTTTACTCATGAAAGCACTGACGTTCTCTCACAGTTTTTACTTCTTTCCTGAAGCACTTTTTAAAAATATCTAGTTTCACAAACATTTTACATTTTTCAAGCCTAAGTAAAACACTGTAATATGGGTCTATAATCATTTTATTCTGACCAGTCTTGATCATTTTTTCAGTGTCATTGCTAAGAGGCTTTGGAAAATGTGCAAAAAGACAAAAGTTCATTTTCATTATATCTTGTTCTTTATTTTATGCTTTCACTGGAAAACCCAGTTTTAAATGCTAAAAGGCATTAGAGTAAGCAGATCTAGTCACACTGCAGTTTCATTAGCTATTTGAGGTAAAATGGGACACTAAACAGATTAAATTTTTAGAATAATCTTTTGTTCCTTCCCCAATTTCTGCTGGATTACCTGCTACCTATTTTATGAATAATGAGAACTGATTAATGGTAGCAGTTTCCTCACAATGCATAGCCAAAAATGTCCCTCATATTTGAGGCTGTTGTGTTTTGGGACTTTTGAGAAGCTCTATATCCAGGAAGGCATGGAGCATGATCTGATGGTGATAGAACAACCCTGCTGTAAGACAGTCTTTGTCCCAGCATCTGAGTGTGCTTACAGGACACCTCACAGGGAATCTGTCCCATCTTACTTGCCTACACCTGCTCTGCACAGAGTGCTCTCTGTGTTTGAAGATCACCTTGATATATTAGAAAAGAAATGGTTTATGATGAACCCTTTCCCCCACTTTTCTGGAGACTTGGAAAAATAATACACCACTTCAGAGATGACTCTTTTATACCTGCATATAGCTTCTGCCCTGAAAATTGGCAAGTGTGGCTCAGTAAGCATCTTATCTGGGAAGTCATTTACAAAACTCTTGAAGCAAAAAATCCAGACACGGATCCTAAAACGCAGTAGAAATTGCCTTGTTCTGCCAGCAGATGAGGAGGAGCAGCAGTCAAGTGCTGGCTCTCACAGTCCCTTGCAGCAGCAGAAGACAAAGGACACAGTTTCACAGATCCCAGAGCTACTCTTCATTAAGGTCAAAGGAGTTTATCTTTCTGTCTCCAGACAAATCTGACGCAAGAAATTTTATTTACTCCTACTTCACAGACAAGGTGAGACTTGAGACTGTGTCAATTAGTCTATTGAACTGGATCCTTCAGCACTTTATTGTGACTTTGCTGAAATGACCCTTCTCAGCAAAGGCTGCAGAGCTGAGCCCCCTTATTGATGGAAAAACTTATTTTTCATGGGCATTTAAAAATGTGCTTAAAAGTTGTCTGGGAATGATTTATAGCGCTGACTGCACCAAGTACATTTCAATACTAATGCATAAATCTTCTAACAAATAAGCTATCTACAGAGTTCTAGGCAGAAAGAGGTGTCTTCCTTCTCTAAAATAAAAAAGTGTTTGGAACAATGCCCATAGTTAAATCTTGCTCACACTTTGATCTCATGCGAAAAAGTTTTATAGGTTTTATTTTCCTTGACTTTGAAAACTGCTCATATAGGCTTTAAAAAGACAAATGAGAAAACATGCTTACAGGATCCTGGGAATGAACATGTACTCTGAATTAGGGCAATGGCAAAGAGTCATTTTATTATAATAACATGAAACAAAGCATATTGTGGTAAAGAAAACAATGTTATACTTGCAATCACTGACTGAATCTGTTCTACTGTAAAGCTTCTGCTTATTGATGCAGTTTCTTTTTTCTCTGCCTGCTTTATTTGTCACTGCCATTTTAGAAAAAAAAAAACCTGCATATCCTAAATGACTGGTGGTACTTCTAATATATTTACAAAGAACTTATTTATTATGAATCCTAAAATATGTATAGAGAAATTCTAAATCTATTCAAATATTCCACTCTTAGGATTACACACATATTTTGTTGATAGGTGAAAAAATTACCCATATTTAATATAACTTTTCTGACTTCTTTTCCACAATATACCTGACCCAGATATACAACTGTGCATATTTGTATACCAAACATTGACCCTTTATGAGCTCCAGTGTGGCTTTCAAGCCAGTCAATTATGCAGATCTAGTTGTCTTCACAGTTGGAGTTATACATCTGAGATTATTTGTTATCTTTCATAACTTTAACCCAGATTTCTACCTTTTTACCCAGGTTGTGTTTTTATGAAGCAAAGTCTGGTGAATAAAATAAATAAAAAAACAAAAATTTTTTAAAGTCTGGCTATTTGTACTATGCAACATTTTTTAGGTAATCATCATATAGCTAATTCTAAAGATTGAATGGTTGGTAATGAATTCATCTGCAAACTTGAATTATAGTCCTATGAATTAGAATTGCCCTAATAGGCACAGCAGTCAAGGAAAAAAGAGGGGAAATAATTGTCTGTCAACAATTTATTTTTCTGTCTCTATCAAGAAACATATAGCACAGTCTCATTGAGTGACTAAACAGGGGACCATGAGTTTCTTTATATATTCATCATTATCAATTGATTATAACTTTCAGTCATCTGATATAAACATGCAATGTGCAGTGCAGAGAATTTCAGAAGGGCAGAAACCACACTTATGTAAATACTAGAAACAGGGCCTGATGTTCCTTTACCTCTAGATCCAGCCAGAGAACATGAAGTATAATTGTAAGTCTAGAGTGTATAAAGTAAGTACTATACGAAAATGAAGTACTTGCAAATGGGCATTATCACAATTTAAACAGCAATTGAAATCAATTAATGCCTAATATATGTCTGTTAGCAAATGTTGTTGGCAGGTTTGGAGAATTACCGTTTTCCTAATTCACTTTAATTTTTAGATATAGGGCCTTTTTGTCCCCGTTTTTTATTGCTGCAACAACAGAAAACCTCTGAGAAGGCTGACTTGGGATCAAATTCAAAAAATTGGGGAGCCTAGTTTTAAGTTCTCAGAGAATATATTAATTGAGTTTTTGCACCTCTTTCTTTTCCAAAACCTGTTTCTTCTCCATTCTAAACTTTTTCATTACTGTAGTCCTTCATTCCTATACAAATCTTTTCCAAGAGATCTACACCTGAATCCCAAATATAAATATATAGATATATAGCTATATAAATAGGTATATATCGATATAGATTTAGCAATAATGTTAAGCAATATAAAAGTCATAAATGTTATTTTGATAAACAGGTATTACACTTACAATCACAGAATACTCTGAGCTGAAAGAGACCCACAAGGATCATTGAATACAGGTTCTAAGTGATTAGTCCATACAGGGATTAAACACACAACTTTGGTGTTATCACCATCATGCTTATATAGTCTTGTTATAGTATCATATTTAAACATAGGTATTTAAGTATATTTATAAATCTGAACCATATATATTTTTGTTATGATAAACAATGAATACAAACTCTGTATGCATAAGATCTTTATACATATATCTTTGCTATTGGATTAATCTTTAAGAGATTGATATTTGCCTAGAATCTCCTCACTCTTATTGCAGATTATTGAATCCACGTAATCAGTAAAGATGTGTGAGTCTTTTGTAAACACCACTCTGACAGCATCCCTGGACTCTCTCCTGCTTTCTTTGAGCTGCTCTCTGCAGCCTGCTCACCATGCACTGCATCAGGGTCAGTCTTGGTCAATACTGGTTGTTGAGTCTTCAAAAGTACTGATCTTCAGAAATGCAGCACAAACCTGTTTATTAACTAATCCAATGTCCTTCCTGTTTGACAACATGTTTTATAAATCAATAAGCAGCAGCAACTGCATCTCCAATTTCCCAATGTGAAAATGGCAGTCCTACATGTAAATGTAGACAGGTAGAGGAGAAATTAACCCAATTCTGCCAACATGCTGATAATCTGGCAAATTTTATACAGTCTATGCATTTTTGTTTTTATTGCTTTATATTGGTGATGAACTCACCATGCTATAGTCATCATCTCCATAGGATTTTTTTTTCTGAGAACAGTTGTAGAACCCAGTTGTAGAAAAAATGTTGAACACATTGTTCTCTCAATATCTTTATCTTGTAGGCAGTCATCCTTTTTTTTTTTTTCCCCATTTTTTTTTATCCTTTGGCCTCTGGAGACTCCAAGAAGTACATGCATTTAGATCTTTGAGTATTTCCCTTGGGGTGGCAGAAACTTTCACCAAGGCTATGGAGTGATGAGACTTTTGTAACCTAGCTCAGTCTTTCTCACTTCTGGAAGATGGACAGATGCAGTTGCATTGGTCTTTTGACATACAGTCATAGAAAGACAGAATCACAGAATGGGTCAGAAGTTACTTTTAAAGATCATCTAATTCACCACTGCCTGCAAAGACACCTTTTACTGTCCCAACATTTGCACCCTTCCTTTTGAGAACACAGAAGGTCAAGCATTTAAATATAAGATATGCATTTTTTTTCTGAGGCACAATTGAGATCCATGTATCTTTCCAATCATTCTTAGTGTTTAATACTCAGGCACCCTCAGCAAATACCCATTTAAGGTATTTAAGCCTATTTAGCACCGTAATCCCAAGCTTAACCCACTTTTAGTTGGCCTTTGGGTTGCCAAGGGTTTTTTTGGTTGGACTTTTTTTTTTTTTTTTTTTTTTTCAGAGATAGTATCACTGTTCCAAGTACCACCTTTGCTTGAGCACCTGTGTCCAACTGAAAATTAAAAGTGTCCCATTTGTTTTCAGGCTGACAGTTCATTCATCTTCTGCTGCTACCTTGGCCATTACTGCAATGAGGAACAGCTCTGAGCTAATGGCTCTGTAGTCATCCTCTTTGTCCTTTGTATCTATTCATATTCTGCTGGTTCTTGCAATGCCTGGCAACATGATAAAATCCACTACACATCTATCTTCTTCCAAAAACTGTCAATTACAGTGATGAGTGTTGTTTGCTACAGGATGTGCATGTTCATGTGCTGCCTTTTGAGGCTGCCAGCTTCCTGTTACCGGTTCTTTCACCTAAGTATTTCAACTTCTGTGCAAGATCATCATCTGTACTCCATAAGAATCACTCTGAATAGTGACTTGCTTTTTCAGTATCTATGAGTTGTTTATAAGAAATGAACAGTCTGTTCTTTCCACAATTGGTTTTTTTTGGTTTTTTTTGGTTTGACCATGGTCATAGCCATAATCTGACTTTTTATTTCAGGCACCTCTAGCAGTGTAAGTAAAAACTGATTTTTCACCTCAGATCCATCACAACTTCGTCAAATGTACATCTTTGGTTGACTCTTTGAACATGTGTCATTCTTATTCAAGGAATTTATGAAGCACATTAGAGCTCAATATTTCAAATGGGTTCTTTTACTTCCATAAGGCACTTAAAACATAAAGTTTGTCACCGTCTCTTTCTGGCTTTTACTTCTTTTTGCCTAACACAGGCTGCTTTCAGATAATGATGCATTCCAGCTGTATTTCACCTCTAGTAGGATTACAAACCACTCCCGTCTCTACTTACTTTGTTTTATTCCCAGTGTCACATAATGGTCAACAATCAGTCCTAGCCAGTAACGCCAAAAACAGGCTGCTCCCTGGTGAGAGAGATGAATATATTAATTTGGATATAAGTTTAAATTAAAAGCAGGAAAAACATGAAATTAAAAGAGAAGGTATAATGAAAGTTGTGTCTAAAATTACAGAAAATATATGGAAAAATAAAAGAGAAAGCATTGATGTTCCACTGTAAAACACTGTCACATACTCATATCTTGTTCACTGATTGCAGTTACCTAAGTCAGTAAAACTAGAAAGGAAGAGTAAATGGTTATAATGATGTTGCTGACTATGGGGCAGCATTTCCCACTTAGGAAACAAATTCTTGACAAAGATAGTAATTGCAAATTATACATGGTAGGGTGATAGGAAAGGAACAGGAATAATTTAGTATTTCTCTGAGCACTGAAGTTACACAAAAAAGCTTCAGGCAGCATATATTAAACCAAAAACAACAATAACAAAAAAAAACTTTTCACATAAGATAAATTTTCAATAATTCAGTGCCACTGGGAGCTCAGAAGATTTGACATATTCACAGAAAATGGATTGGTTAACAACTCTCTATTAAACATGATCATCTGGATGCAACCTTTGTCTAGGAGTAGTCTTCATCTACAGTTAGAAAAGTACATCAGTGGAACTGTCTCTGTGCTATAATTATTTTATCACCAAACTAATTTTTTTTTCTAAAGTTCAGTGGTGCCCATGACCATGGAGATACCTGGCCTGAAGTTATATCAATGCAGACTAAAGAGCTGAGCACCTATTTCTTCACATGCTTGCAGTTCAGCACTGTATGACTCCAGTTGAGATATGTGGGGTATCATCACAGGATTTTTCAATTACCAAAAAACTGTGTCCATCACACAAAGAAATTACTGCCTGAACCTCTGCAGCTGACTATATATACAGTTTTATTAAACTGATTAAGGCACAAATAGACATGAAAACTTAAAAACCAAAGACATTTTAAATAAAAAACCTCTTTGTCAGTCTTTCCATGAAGGAACACACTTTGTTTAATAAACCTTCAGCATTAAGCAGGCCGGGTTTGGATTGATTATTAGCAACGTCTTATATCTGAATGAAGAATTCTAATGTTATCTTATGATTTGTAATATAAATACTCTTTCAAATTCAAAAAGTAATGCACACCGAATGTAGCATATAATCAAAATTTAATTGGGATAAATATATTCAGCATTAATTACTATGACAGATTTTTATAATGCACACTTATTTTGTAAATTGAATGATGGTTTAATTTTCACATTGTTTTAATCTTTTGCTTTTCTCAGTAACAGGCTTGATTTAGCATAAACAAGCATTTTCTTTTTCCAAATTTTGAAAAAAAAGTGAGAGCTTTTTTTTACTCAGGTTTATATATTGCAGAAATATAGAGAAAATATGGCTATAAGGATATTAGATCAGACATAACTTAACCTTAGCTTTATAATCTAGTCAATGCCAGTTACTGATTTTGTTTATTTTGATTATGGTTTGGACAATGGACTATTTTCCCAGTAAGCTCCAATCTAGCTGAGTGCTAAGTCACTGGATAAGCCTATAAACATAGCACATGTTTACAAGACACTTTGGGGCTCCTATACACACAAGAACATCTCCATGTAGGCTCCAAGCCTGGCTAACCTCATATCCTTTTTGTACATACCTTGACCTATACAGCAGTCTAATAAAATAATTTGTTAAAGAAACCCTTTTATTGGTTTTCTTATTTTTTTTTAGCTATCTTTTCAAGAAAATATAAGATGACAGAGACTTGTCTTGCATCTTCTGCATCAGAGTAATTGCAGGCTAAAGCAGATTCTGTTCTATTAACTTCTTCAGCATTTGTACCAGAGAGTACTGCTGTCAACACTTCTCTGAGCAGGGTGTTTGGGCCAGGGACACAAATCTTATTATGAGCAACTGATTTTCAATGTAATCTGCTGGAAAGGATATACTTTTACTTTAGGCAAATATGCTGTTTGCTATGGGTACTTTGAAAACATCCCAGACAACACTGAAATGATTTATTCAACCTCACTTTGCTATTAAACTGAAAATACAGTAATTATTTCTACACATCCTGCAACAGCAAAATTTTTCATTTTAAACAGTAGGTCTTAAAGAAGTTTCCATTTTGTTTCAATATTTTTACTACATCAACTTTTGGAACTGAAAATCTGTAGACTTTAATTTCAAATTGACTTCAACACACAGCTGGATTTAGTTTAACATCAGCTCTTAAATGTTTAAATTACACTTACTTCTTCCGAGCTCTGACTCCTAAGCATATGGTGATGTCCAGCAGCACCTTATTTCCAAAGCTCCTAATTCAGCAAACACAGCTCCCACTGGTCTCCTTTTCATGTTTCCTTTTCTCAACAGTATGGTCACCTTGTTTTTTCAGGTTCAGGCAGATGTCAGACACAACATGCTACCAGGCAGTCCTTTATACCCAGTGACATGGTTGTTGTGACTTGTGACTAACTTTTTAACATAAATCGGACACGGGCATAAACCGGCAATAGTACAGTCTTTTAAAAGGGGCTTTGAAAGTTGATAGAAATTCCTTCTCAACTACATGGAGATTTTTTGACCCAAAAGTAAACTATTCTGTGCTAAGCAAAGGGTGAGATTGTTTACAAGTGATATTCTAACCTGGAGTTAGTAAACTTCCCTTAAGTGCATCAGAAAATATAATGTTTGCTTTTTGAGCACATTGCATTCATTAAGGCAGCTTCTATTTTTAAGCCCTTAAGTATGAAAACATCTACCATCAAGTAGCTTCAGTTTGAACCATTCTGAAAAGTGAAGAAAGTGCTGGACTTGTGGAAAGAATGAAAGAAATGCTGGGAGTGGGTAAAAAGCATGCTAATATGTCACAGTTTCAACCCCCATGAAAAACAAAGATCTCTCTAACTTATTTTTATTTTTTGCTCAGAGGTGGAGCAAAGGAAAATTGGAAAACAAATGAAAAAAAGAATTCTAAGAGACAGGATATTTCAGATCCTTGAGATACTCAAGAAACACTTCTAGTTATCATAGGATATTGTATAACTAAGAAAAGGCAGTTGCCTTTTTACTGGGTGGTCAGTTCTCACCCTATCAATCCTGATGAGCTATACTTACTGTAATCTCTTTGTATTTCTTTTTTCCAAATCATTTGGAGAGCAAGAGTGCTTCTCTGGGTAAACAGGAGTGATAAAAGCTTGAGAAAAACCTGTAAAGAAGGAGGGGGGGGGGAGGGGGGGCCTGCTGTGCTAGAATTCTGCATCTTATCCTAGAAATGAACACTTCATTGCCTCTCAGCTCTTACTGTACTGCTACTCAGCACAAGATACATGGAATATCTCAGAAAACTGCATCTAGGAACAAGCTAACAAACAAGGTCTAAACGAAAACACTGGCTGCTACCATGAAAAGGCCCTGGCATTCTAGAAAACCTCACCCTATCCCATTTCAGTTTCCTTGGATTCAAAGATGTTGTACCATGCTGAAAACTTGGCAAAAACCTAAATTGTGCATGATATATTTTTATTTCATATGATTACTTCGGTAGCTGTAAAATCATTAGATCCTACAGAATCTGTTTTGCTCCATTTGCATCATGCTGCTTTTTAATCTACCTATAAGTACACAAAATGGTTTTTTATATAGTATATCTTTTAAAAGAGTCCTTATTGATTCACCTACTCTGACTGTCTGAATAAAGAATATCTCCAGAGCACAGTTAGATGCAACACAACATTGTACATAAGCCACCTATTACAGACACTTGCCCTTAATTAGCAGACTGGCATGGTTACTTCTATCTTTCCAAAGACAAAGGCTCAGTTCATGAAGAGGGTGATTGGATATGCCATATGCAAAATGTCATCTGCAGAATCAGTATTGAAAAGATGTGGCCCTTGCCAAAGGCAAAACAGAAATGAATATTTAACTCTTGCCCTCCAAAACTGGAATAGAATTTAACAGAAGAGAGGAAAAGAGAATAGACATAAAGCATAAATCCTGCTCAATTATTATAAGGATGTTACAATTCCTGCTGCAGTAAACTAGAGAGGCACCAGGAAGTATGTGTAGAAAGAACTTCAAAAGGACCAAGAAATACAAAAGCTTTAACAAAACATGCAGTTACCAGAAGGAAGAAGTCCAAAAAACTACAGATGACCTTAGGATAACAAAGCTAACAGTTACTGTAAAATATCCTGAAAGTCAGTGAAACCCAGTGGTTCTTGATAATAAAAAGGGCAACAATGAGTATTAGGTCAAGGAAACCAGCAGCCAAAAGTGCTGCAGGGTGCCAGACAAATCCAAATCAGTAAAACCGCAGGGTAATATGTAATTTTAGACAAATCATTATATGTAAAGTGCTCTGCATATTAGAGTATACTTTGGGATGAAAGGAATTAAAATATTTTGAGATAAGAAAAGAATGTGGAATCCATTTTCTTAAGGCAAGAAAAGTCACAAAAGTCAGTAAACATGAAAAGGCTCCTCTAGAAAGTATCTGACTGAAATGGCTAACTCATCCAGTACTACTCTTCCCTGACATGTAGAAAGTTTCTGAATTACTGTCTAACCATCCTTTATGTTTCAGGCTCTGGGCACCTGCTGGGCATGTCTTCTGGCAGGGAAACAGAGGTGGCTGCTGTTGTCCTCACAAAACTTTAAAGCAAAAAATAAATGTGGTAAAATAAATATGCTCATGATAGAACAAGTGGCAAAGCCAACTGGCACAAAAACATTCTGATGGCAGCTAGGAAGCCAGGCAAGCTGAGATATGATCAGCACTTGTTGAAAATTCAGCCTGAAAGTCTTAGTGGTTACAATGTCAAAGAAAAATATTTTCAAACCTAGCTAATGTCTCTTCTATCTTGTGATCGCTTATGACAAATAAATTTGGACAATGAAAGTGGTTACATGACAGTCTGGACTCTTGTGGAGGGAATAAAGCGCAGTGTGAAGTTTGGAAAAGCAATGAGGTGCTTTGTTTTAGGAGAGCAGGAGTAGTAAAAGCATCAAGTGCTTGAAGGCCTTTCTAGAACCCAAGTTACTGTACTCAGTTGATAATTTTAATATTTGTACTAAGGGTTGCTGTTTGTCCAAGGAACCATGATTATTCTGCCTTTTCTCTCATAACATAAGGAATAAAATTTACACAGAGATTTCTGAATCAAATGTAGAAATCAGGCTGTATAACATAATGCTACCTGGATAGCACTCGGTTGTAGGCAGATCCTGATTTGAAGGCATCAAATCAGGGAGAACTGCTTTCTCTTGCTTGAATTTAACACAAGTCACAAGCAATTTGGAAAAGCAGAGAAAGGACAAGGGCAAGGGCAGGGAGAGGGAAAGAATATGGGAGCAAGTGATAAAATCCAGCTGTTAAGAGAACAAGAGTATGGATAATCTAAAGGGTCATAATCTCAAAGTTGTTTTCTTTACTAAATAAATATCAGCTGCAGATCAAAACCTGGCAAATACATGTGCTGGAACAAAGAGGTAGCCAGGGAAGCAAGAAGATGCTGGATGCTACAGCAAAAATTAACTAGACACAACAGGATTAAATTAAACTGATAAAGGAAGGAACATTGTGAAGCTGCAGAAGCTGTTTAAATCTGTTGCTTCAAATTAGAGTGCATGATGTTTAATAGTCCCTACAGAGAGGGATAAGAACTTGGACTAGGTGAATTAGTAATTTTATTTTTTTTTCTGTGAAGTTCTGCCACAGTTTTTAGGTGATTGTCCCATCTCAGTTTGATGCTATTCATCCAGCATTTCGCTTTGGAAGTCTGTGAAATACCATACACTCTTTGCCCAGAGCAGCTGACAGCTAACAAACAAAGAATTTCTGTCAAATGACAACCACATTAAGGCCAACCCTTTTATACAGCATCCAAAAAACTGGTTATGGGAACCACAGTATTTCAGTAACACGCTACAAAGATATTTTTAAAGAAACTTTTCAATAAATATTCCCTGTCCATTCACCATATCTTCTGCTTATGCAATGAAGATATCCCTTATAAAGACCAATAATGCTCACAGCAGGAAAAGCCTGTGAGACTGCAAGATGGGCAACAAGAGGTGCAATTTCTCACCTATTGCTTGACATCAATTTCATACATTCACTAAAACTCTAGATGTAGTGAAATTTGTGTCTACAGGAATGCCATCTTGAATTCACTCCAAAGGCACACTGTATATATTGTATTGTCCTCATTAAACAAAAAGTAACCATTATGCTGTCATAGCAGCAATTGGGTTTCAGTAAGAACTTGAATAAAATTCTCGTGGTGGACTTTCTCTGCTGTCATATGAATACCTTGCCTTAAAAAAGTAGCAAGAAGAATCCTTGTCCCATATTTCAAACACTTGATGAAAAGACTCCTGTTGACTTCACTGGGCTTTAGATTATACCCACTGCCATCAAAATGAAAAATTGCAGGCACTTAGAGTAAAGTTCTGGATGGATTGAAAAACTAGATTTATTATCCCTCTAAGGGCATATCTGGAGGAAATTAGTATGCAGTATGTCACTATACACAAGCAACCTCACATTCAAATTCAGGATCCAAAATGTTGGTTAAAATGTAATTTATTAGGGGGCTTTTTAACTCATTAACTCTGTTTAGTTCTGAAATCAACTATTTTCTAAAGTAAATCTGAACTTTATATAAAAAACTGAATGGCCTGTTTTTCACAAATAAGCTTCCTGGCAGACACAGAGTAAACAATAACCTGCAGTACATAACCTGCAATACAGGAGTGAAAGCAAGAACGCTTAATAGCATGTGGTAATCAGCAAGATATTTTTCTATATCAGCCTTCTGGTGGGCATAAATTTTGGTTGATTTGCAAAATGCTGTCAGAAGAGAATTTAACTGCCAGGAAATTATTCATAGTACTGCCAACTACAATATATGCAATGGTTTGTCAAATTAAATAGACAAATTTCAGAGACAGAGGAGTCTGAACCCAGGACATCCCATACCATCACATTCAACACGGGCAGTTGTGGGGAACTGAATGTGAAACCATAAAATGCTGCCAGTCTGCAGAACAGGGAATTATTCATGCTGCAAATAGGCCACCTTATAAAAATGAAAGTATATTATAAATGTGACTTTATTTTTAGCATAAAGAAGATACTGCCCATAAAAAGATGGGGGAAGTGAGAACTAGTTTCTGCCAAATCTGTCACAGAAGAGAGTTGGATGAATGAGTCTATTTGCATGCTTCAAAACACCAAAGGGAGCAGCTACCAAAATGTTAAAAGTAGTTTCTACAGTCAATTATGCAAGTATGTGTTAGACTGCTGAAAAGATGACTGTTAACTATGTAGAAAAATCTTCAAAATCACATATTTACCAAAATAGCTACTCACTTGCCAAGTTTGCACAATGAGTTATTTCAGTTGTTTCATGGCAAAGAGCAGCATCCTTTTTTTAATCTGTAAAAATATATATATTTCCAAGGTCTGTATTTCAGCATCTGGTGTGTGACTTCCCATAGTTCCAGGTTCATAGGGGTGGTAGCACTGATTAGATCAGCCCTCTGACCCTAAAGAGACAGGTTTTGACAACCTCTGGAACAGCTTTTGGGAAAGAGGAGTTGGACCACTGCTGTTTGTTCTTCTGCAAAGAAAAGTTACAGGTGTAATCCTGGGGCAACTGGGGTGAAGCCGAAAGTAGGTGGTGTTTGAAGATGTTACTACAGCTCTACTATTTTTACCCAGCACATGGGACAGGCTGGCTTTGAAATGGAACAGGCTACCTCAAGACTCTGCTTGCTTCCAGGCCCTTGGGAGCTGGACTAGAGGAATGTCTGAATTTTCTGTCTGTTGACTGAGCAAAAACAAGAAATTACATTAGGCTAAACTGAATAATTTAGTTTTTTTGTTCTTGCTGGTGACATTTCTTTTATACTCTTTTTTTCCTGACCTATTGATCAGTCTCAGAACTAAAATTGTGGTTTATTTTCCAAATTTTCCAGCTCTTATTTCATCTCTCTCTCCTCTTTTTTCTTTTTTTTTCTAAAAATAAAGCTTGATTTGCCACAAATCATTTCAGTATACTCCAGATTTCTGATGAACTAACTATTCAAAAACATTGCTCAATTCTACCCAGTGGGATTAATTTGTCACCAGGCTTCCCAGAAAGGACGCTTCTTCATACAGACTTGGAGAAGCTTGGATGGAGAAGTCAGAAAATGACACTGTTCTCCCAGTCCTGAGAGACTGATGGGTTTCTAAGACTGCAGCTGGGAAGATTTTATTCTCTATGGAAATACACATCAGGAACAGTACCTTGAAAGGTTTGTTATAGACTTCATATTTCTGAAAAATAATACAGACCACTGCAATATTGTTCAGTGATGCATGAGAGAAATGACCATTAACCATTTATATGAAAGATTTCTGCAGCTGTAATACAAAGTCATAATATATGTAAGCATTTAATTTTACATATTTTTGCCAAAAAAAAAAACCACAAAAAAAACCCCCAAAAAACAAAACAAAACCAGAAACAAACCAAACTTGTTTTTCACACTATAATTCGTGCTTTTGTGGTCTTGTCCTGGTTTAGGGCAAATATTTAGGAGGAAACCTCTGGGGGGTCTCCTCTAGGAAGAGCCGATTCCAATCGCCCCTCCCCCTACAGGTCCGAGAAGAATTTCCTTAGAGAAAAGTGGAAAAAACTATTTATTTAACAAATAGAATATTCACAAGTATAGGAAAAATTTGGATAATATGAAAACAATGAAACCTCTCCTTCCTCTGAAGAGATGGTAGATTCAGAGTCCGTCTGAGTCTGGTTCAGTTCTCCAGTGGGGGGGCCGATTGCCAGGCCTGGCTGAAGGAGTCAGCGACGGGGGGGCCCCCCGGGGGTTCCCTGGTGTCCTGGGCCCACGCGATGCCAGCCAGTCCCAGGAAGAGGAAAAAAAGAAAAAATACCCAGCAAAAGAAACAAAGTCTCTCCCTGCAAAAAGCCGGGAAAAAATCCAAGGAAAAAACCCTCCGCTGTGAGCTCTTCCAGCACCCACACCAGGAGAGAGAGAGTAATAAAAAAAAAAGAAAAAGCAAAGAGATAACACTGTCCGCTGGAATGTAGCCTTGCTTCGTAGGAGTAAAGGCATCATGCAGACAAACGGCGAGTGTTTTTTTTCTTCCCTCCACCTTCACTCTCTGTCTTTCTGGGACAACTTAAAATTGCAGAACTTAAGGTCCAGCATAAGCAAGAGGACGATTGGGGATATAAACAGGTCATATGGCCAACCCAGGACAGGTCTGAATCTAAGGATATTCATTCTTTCTGTGACTTATGTCAATTTGATAACATGGAAGATTCTTTCCTCCAAAATGCAGAACTGTTTTTATCTCACTGCTGAGGAAGAAAATATAAATAGATGTTCCTTCACACACCACAGACGTGTCTTAACGCTGTCATTTCTCAGAACAGAGATTTTCCTAATCTACTGTGTTTATTTCTCCTCTGAATCTACCCTTTTACATTCCTTCAAATCAAACTTTCTATCCCAAACATTTTGGTCATTATACTGCAGGGCTTGATACCATTTTGAAATCTTCATTGCATCTCCCAGTAGGTAAAAAATGAAGACAAAAGCAGAAATGGACATTGAAAGCCGAGTCTTCATACCTCATACCTATATTTCTTACTTACAAGAGGCACTTCAGATGATGTGTTCCACTACTATCACTGCTAAGCAAAGAAATTTAGAGTTGACCAGATGGTTTTCAATCCCTATGTTTGCAAAAAACTAACATTTATATGAGATATTACAGAGGAATCTTATTGAGACAGCAACTGTAAATCATATAGGCACTCATCTGGAGAAGACATCGCCCTTCTTAGCACATGTTTACAATTGCAAGTGGTCCTGCTTTTCCAAACCTCTGTTGAATGACTCAGAAGAACAGTTCCATGCATGGTGCATGTCACATTGTCCCAGAGCTAACATTCTGCCATTTGAGGACGTTTGCATCCACACAGCACTGGAACATTTTGAAATCAACCCTCCCTTATCCACCAAGCCTTCAAAGCCCTCTTGCTCTGCCATTGTGCTGTTCCCATCCTGCATTTATATCTGGCATTTTGCATATGACATGTTCTGGGAGGCTGACCTGAAGACAAAGCAATTCAGAGGCCAAACAGTGCATATCTCAAGTCTCAGCACTCCACTCTACTGGCCCTTTAGCTGCAGGATGTAAAAACCTGCGGTGATCAACTTTCTAGTGTCCAATGCAAACAAGTTTTTGGTGATGTTGTAACTCCAGACCATAGGAAGTAAGGATGTATGAGGTGGGAAGGAAGAGGCTGTTAACAGCACCCAGGCTCTTACAGCAGCTCTTTGATCACATTGGTTCTACTTTTGTGAAATTAAGGATGGAAGCGTGCAGACGGCTGGACTGGTAGCCCAATTGTCAGGAACACATTCAGTGCAGGTAGTTCAGTGTTCAAGCTGCAGGTTGAGGTCTGGGAGGGCAGGAGCCCCAGCCAAAGCTCGAAGAAAGAGGGCAGGAACTGCCAAATCTTTGCAGAACAAAGGACTCAGGTGGCACAGCCAGGACACAGAGACACAGCAGGAGCTGATGACCCAGAGACTTCTCCATGCTTAGACTGTAAGAGCATAAAAGTGCAGAGGTTCTCCTGTTAGGGGCTCCTCCTCAGAGGCACCCAGATCTGGATGTCATTTTGTTATTTAGATATTTAGCTACTGCACTATGATTAAATTATTGTAAGAATCTGTACATCTGAGGATCTGCTGTGGGAAAACTGGGTCAAATCTGTAAGAAAACCTGGTCTGACTGAGTGTGGAGTGCGTAACTGTGAAGGGGCTTCAGTCCCAGTGCAGTTGGTGCAAGAGTGACTGCCAGAGTGGCTCCTGGAGGGTTGGACAGGTAAGTTTCCTAACACAGTGACGGGTTTACTCTGAGATTCTACATTTAATAGTAGGAATAAAATAAGGAACGTGTTCCACACAGACCACCTGCAAACAATGTGCACAACTTTCTATATAAGATTTGTGATTAACATATGCATTAAGAAGTGGGTACAATGTTATGAAACTTTTATCATGCTTCACGTGGGGATTTTAGTGTACAATGTAGGGAGATTTTTAAATTCTGCAAGTTTGGAGATTAAAATAAAGCATCTGAATGTTCAGCGAGTACAGGGATTTTAATGAATTGTATAATGAGTTAGTGAAGGCAGCCATTTTAATGAATCACTCAAGACTGAAACCCATGAATGCAAAGACATTTTCAATGAATTTTTAATAAATAACAATGAGCATGCCAAATTAAATTCTGTGAACAGTAGAAAAGAGAAGGATTAAACACAGAATTGTGGCCAGTAAAAAGTATTATTAAACAGAGATGATAATTTGCCAGTTAAAACCTTAAATAAAACAGAAGAGGTTTATACAAGCTGTTTTACAGTGCTCTGTCATGTTATCCACCATTTTTTCCAGAGAGCCTCTTTACTATTTCATTATCTTCCTCAGCTGTGTCTGTGCCAACTCTACCATGGCTTTATCTTTCTCTTTTTTTTAATCTCTCTTCATTCCCTTCTTCCTTCTTTATTGCTCCCTTAGGGTGCCTAACGCATTTTGTTCTCAAGGCAGTATTCCTGAATGGAGTTGGTCACTGCAGGGACACTCCAGTACACAGTCCTTGCTTCAGAAACTGAACTCATTAGGTGTGTCCTCTAACAATAAAACATTGGATTCTGGTCCAGCTGAGAAATTATGTGGTGATCTCATTTGCCAGAATGATGCTCTCAGATAGCAGGACAGGTGAAGAAGAATAATGGGCTCTAAGGATAGTGCCAAGTGAATTACTTTGCCATGCAATCCACACATCAAATTAAAGCATTTTGGGGGGCTTTTTTTTTTCTAAAAAGAAGACGCTTGTGGATCAACATAATGGATGCTGCAAAATGGCTAGAATTTTTCAGGACCCAAAATATCTTTCTCTGCTGGAAACATTTGTTTTGTGTGACTTGGCTGGTCTACCATATCATGCTTCTTGTTGGTTAAAAGCTTCCAATACCATTCTGTAATTACTGCAGCAGAGAAAAGGGTGCTTCCTTTAAGTTTAATACCTAATCCCCCCAGTGTCATCATTTTGGCTGAGGATAATTTAGGGGTTTGGTAGGTAGACGAAGGACATAGAAGATAAAAGGCAAAGTGTGGGGAACAGTAGTCAAGCGGAGAACAGGGGACATTGATATGGGGTATGGATATAGCAGTGCAAAGAAAAGAACCAAGAAGCCAACTTTAGTACAGCTCCTGGATACATGCCAGATAACATCAAAGGAATATGCAGATAAAAGGGTTTGCTTCATCTCAGTTTGAGGCAATAGAGAGCACATTAATGTCTCACATACACTAAGCACTTTCCTACCAGCACTTTCCTGCATGCAGTCTGTGCTTTAAGAAACAAATGGTAGGGAAAGAAAGTCAAGAAGATAAAAAGAAGCAAAGAAGCACAAACTAAAATGGCAGACACCTGATAGCAAAGCACCAAGGTGTTAATGTCTCTCTACCCACACTAATTCTTGCAGATGACTCTCCTCCCAAGCAAGGTTTCCTTTGCAACTCAGGCAAGATCTGTTAGATCCCCTGATGTTGCAGTGCTCCAGTCAGATCCTGGATTTTGGACAGACAAATTCTGTCTGTCCAATGTAGTGGATGGCAACCACAGAGAGAACCAAGTGCAAAGACTCAGCAAGGTGATGTCACACAGGCGTACAGTCCATCTATTTATAGTAGATATCTATTTTGTGAGGTCTCCCATAAAACACATTGTTTTCCTTCACACATCTATGTGAGCCAGCAGTGCCCTGGCAGCCAGGAGGACCAACCCTGTCCTGGGGGCATCAGGCACAGCATCACCAGCCAGGCAAGGGAGGGGATTGTCCTGCTCTGCTCTGCACGGGGGCAGCCTCAACTTGAATCCTGTGTGCATTTTTGGGCACCACAGTATAAGAAAGACATAAAGACTTTAGAGAGTGTTCAAGGGGAGGGCCATGAGGATGGTAAAGGCTGCCCTTGATGGGGAGCCTTATGAGGAGAGGCTGAGGTCACCTGCCTTGTTCAGCCCAGAGAAGAGGAGATAAAGGGGAGACTTCATTGCAGTTGCTACTTCCTTACATTGGGAAGAGGAGGGGCAGACATTGATCTCCCTCTCTGATGACCAGTGACAGAACCTGAGGGAATGTCATGAAGCTGTCTCAGGGGAGGTTTAGGATGGATATTAGGAAAAGGTTCTTCCCCCAGAGAGTGGCTGGGCACTGGAACAAGCTCCCCAGGGAAGAGGTCACAGCATCAAACCTGACAGAGCTCAAGAAGTATTTGGAGAAAGTCCTCAGGCACATGGTGTGATTCTTAGGGTGGTCCTCTTCAGGAGGTGGACTTTGATGATTCTTGTGGGTTCGTTCTAAGGATATTGTGTGATTGTATGATCTAGAATGCCTTTATTTTGGCATGGTGCTGACCTCAGTTTTGTTCCAACAATCACCTAGAGAGCTGAGCACTGGCATGATTGCTACTAAGAGCTGAAGTCCACAACTCAGGCATAAGTTGAGCTGTGAGAATTGATTCAAGTACCTGAAGTCATGCAAAATACACTGTGGTTGTAAAAGAGCATTGAATAACATGGCTTGGTCTAGCCAGCATGACCTGGCAGTAACAGGGGACTGCATCAGATGAGTTAGCACATGATCAGCCACCCTTTACAAATTAATTTCACTGGTGTGGAAAACATCATCTTTCATTGAAAGCTGCTTCCACTATGGGTTTATTATTGCACATGAAAACATGTTATGTCAGGAAGCGTATTGTTTGAGAATATTAAGTATGTTAACATAGAAGAGAATTAGTTAAGCAGAAAAATAAAAACAAATCAAGTGTATAAAATCCTTCAGCTGTTATGAACTGACAGCTAACTGAATGATTTCAGTCTGCCATTGTTGTTCCCACATGACAAGTATACCTGTGCTTTCCTTTTAGGAAAATTGTGACAACGACTTCTCATGTCTTTCCATCATGGCTGCAAGGAGTCAGAGAAAATTAGCATTCAGAAGCAGATGTCATATTCATATTCTCAAAAGTTACACAAGTGTTTTTCAAATAATTTTTCTTTGGTCTCTTATTACAGGTACTTTGTAACACTCTATTTGGAAATCACAGTTTTCCAAATCCTTATTTACCTGTTACAGTTTTGTCCCATTGTTAGGAAAGTCATCTTATTAAAAACCTGGAATCTGTATACTTTTTAGTTAGTACTTCCTCAAACCTAAAAGCCAGAAGACCTATAAGCAAACAAGGCTCTATTTCGAAGTGTTTAATTACCACACACTTATTTGCCTGCTTTCACAGCAATTGAGAGGCTATAAAGAGATTCTTCTATAAATTTGAAGCTAAGTGTAATTACTACAATGTTTCTAAGAGACAGCACATAGGCAACACATAGACAACAGATGCAAAATAAAAATTGGGAAAAAAACCCCAAAACACTGGCACCCTCTAAATACATAGAATTTTCTAATAGCTATTGAAATAAAGGAAAATATATTATCTGCTTTAAATGAAAACACAGTAGAGTATGATGTTTCTAATAGTGGGAAAAGGCACTGGGTCAAACTCTGTTACTCAACATCTAATGGCATTTCCATGTTAATGCTATGCTTAGCTGAAATTTTTATTTGTGCTGCAAAGTCACAGAGTTTTAGACATATAATTAAAATCCCTTCCAGCAGACTGAAGAGCTACTACAGTGGCTCACATTCCTGCTTCTGCCTCATCAGTTATCTTGACTGGCCTCTACCCCATAATTTACTCTTCACATCATTGCTGCTTTGCTGTAACAACAACCCCAAGAAGAAGTGAGAGGTAAGCACTGAATCTTGTTATGGTTCTCTCTCCTTCAAGTACTAAGGATTGGCTTTGGAAGACAACGTGAAGTACTCTAGACACTTTGATTTGGAGAGCTAAAGAAGTTAGTTATCTCTACCTCTGAGACTGGAAGCATCTCCCCATAAAACCAGTAGGATATATTAATCCTGATGAGTTGCATCTTCCACATGGGTCATTCACTTGGTGGGTCCCTTCCAACTCAGAATATTCTGTGATTCTGTGATTCATCTCTCCTCAGTAAAGCATTGAATTTTAATAAAACACACTTGTTCTACAAAATTAGGTTAATTGTAGGAGAAATTAAAGCCTTTCAGGAGGAAGAGAGAGGTTATGAAGCTGAAGGAAAAATATTCATACTCCCAGAAAAGCACATATTATCCACAACATCACTAACCAGGAATTCATGCCACCAACACCAGAGCAGCTGTTCACACTGGATGATCCACACTCTTCAGTATGGATCAGGAAGAGCTTGCTATATGTGTCAGTGTGCCACTGAGATCACAGGATCTGCCCAGTCTCACTATTAGAAATGAAGGTTTCTCCAGACTGGGAGCCTAACTTCATTTCTATCATGTCACGTAGAAAGTCAAGTCACACAACTTTTAGTGAGATTTAAGGTTCTAAATGGTTACCTCCCTTTCTGTTATAGGAGGGAGGTGTTTATGAGGTGGCCTTTTGGTGTCACAGCACCACAGAATCCATTCCTGGGAGCACAAGGGGCTCCACCCTTAAAGTAAATAGGTTAAATTGCATTAGAATATTCACAGGAATTTGCTGACTTAAGCAGTTCTGTCTCCCCTCTTTATGTTTCCTCTTACATGTCTTTCCATTGTTCATCTTACAAATGTCATCACAGGTATAAGAAAGGATTTTCCAGTGAAGTTGGGGGCTTTTCCTGTGTGACATTGCCTTTCCCAGGAGGGTTGGTTTGGATTTCTGGTTTTGGGGGTTTTTATGTGAATTTCTGCTAGTTTTAATGAAACTTTAACAAAAAAAATTATTTAGATGGTAGTTTTTTTACTCCAGAAAGATGGTACTAGTAATAGTGAGAGAGGGAATTGAGGAATTTCAAAGACATGCCAACCATGAGGGTACAGACTCTGGTTCTATAAGAATATTATTCAAGTCCATCCACTGATTAAGACTAAAGATTTGACCTCAGCTCTTCTATATCATAAAGTAATGTATGCCCCTTACAGAAGAATACTAACACCTAGTACAGTCCTCTTTCTATCATTCTGGATTTTTTTCCCCAACAAAAAGTAAAGAGCAAAATGTAAACAAATCCCAGGGCTGCAGAATCTGACTGAAGTCCAGTGATCATAAATTTTTAAATGTGCTGAAGACCATGGCATTTATCTCCCCTAGCTCTAGAAGAAAAAAAAAAAAAACCAAACAAAAAAAAACCCAAAAAACCAAAAAACAACAAAACCAAAACCAAAACTACTTACATCTTAGATAGCTGACTAGAAATCTTTTATAGTCACCTGCGAGGAACATGTATTTCAAGGCTTCAGTGTATCACAATAATGATAATAATACATCAATTACACTGACTGTAGAAGCTGTTTTTCACCTGGAATCCTTTTCTTTTTCTATTGCATATTATGCTTCTTTTTCTGGTCTTATTTCCTCTCTCCTCCTCCAGAGGCTCTCTTTTCCTTTAAATCTATTTTCCAATTAGCTTTTTGCATTACTGGGTAGTAATCTTAAGGTATTTCTTCAAGTTCTGTAGTTCATTTTGTTGAAATCCAACTTGCAATGCAATTCACTTTCCAGCTTTTTGAAGAATGTCTCTGCTGCTTCTGGCTCTTCACATTTCCTTGTGATGTTTCCTACTCCAATAATTAATATGAGAGGCAACAGAGTGCTGTGGTTACTCTTGGGGCTTTTTTCTCCTTCTGTGGAAAGAGGGATGTCATATAAGGCAGTTTTCCTTCTCTGTCCCTCCTTTGGTTACAGATACAAAATGTCTTACACTTCATCCTCTCTGCATCACTATTTGTTCATTGATTTGACTTCTCTACTGTTTTTTTAGGAAATAAAGGGTTTTGCTGAGATATTCAAAACCTTGCAGTTAGTGAGCAAGAATTACTGTGGATTTTGGCATTGAGTATACAAGGGCTTTTACAGTTTATTTCTTTCAGTAATCATCTAAATTTAGTATGGTTTGTAACTTTTCTACAGAAAAAAATCAGCAGAGATTTCAAGTTATCTTCCCTTCTTCTCATGACAGAAATTCAAAGGTTAATTCCCAAAGTTGTACAGATTATGAATTTTATTTTTATGTTGTTTCTTCTATGAGGTGCTTTAATTCAGTATTGTTCTATCTTCTCCTGATGAAATTTTAAATTTTGTTAACATTACTTCTGAGTTAAGGCCAGACAGAATGGTCTTTTTATGAACTGTAGAAATATACAGAGAGATTAGAAATCACTGATAAATCTTTAAGAAAGTTAGCCCTGGCTCCTCCCTCTTCCACCCAAGTGTCTGTGATAAACATTTCACCCCAATGTCAGTGATATACATTTCACAAGATTTTTCTCTATATCTAAGTGGTTTGTTATTTCTGAGACTGAGATTGAAGATTTTTTTAAACAGCATTGTTGGATTGTATTTCCAAGGGTTTCACCACTCACAAGAAACTGTTGGGCTAAATAACATCTGTAATGATTTCCACAAAGATTTCTTATGGATGGGTAAGTATCGCCAATCAGAGGCTTTCACTCTGAGAAGTGATCTTTTTATTGGATATCTCCCCAGGTTTTGGATTGAGAGAGTATAAATAATCTTTAGTTAATCATATTCTCTGGGCTGTTTATGCCTTCTTAGGCTTTCAGTATGTACACTAATAATGTATGTGCTGTGCTTCTTTTTTAGGTTGTAAAACTTCTTCCTTCTGCAGAAGTTTCTCCTTTTTTTTTCTTTTTTTTTTTTTGTCCACATATCTATCCATATCCTTGTTACTTTTGCATCTACTAGTTTTATTTTCTTTGATGTGGGAAAACAGAACTGCACATAATATTCAAATACAAAGAGATATAATACTCTGTAGCCTTTTCAGGTGCTTCTGGCTCCCTATTTTTTCTCCTAAAAAATGATAAAATCATAGAATTATTTATGTTAGAAAAGACCTTTAAGATCATCAAGTCAAGCTGCTAACCCAGCCCTGCCAAGTTCAGTACTAAACCACATTGCCAAGTGCCACAAATCCAGAAAGGAACTGGAAGTGATTTGCACACTGAGCTAGGAGTTTTGCAATGATTTCCCAGACAATTATGTTAATAAGAAAAACATCGCAGAAGAATCACAACCTGACAGTTTTTCAGGAGGATGGGATACTGTCCCAGAGAGTATAGTCAACGAGGAATGGTCTGAGTAAATTTATTAAATGGGGATTTTGTCACAATCTGGGCACAAGATCCAAAATGACCTTGCACACAAGGAAGAAATACCCCATCAAAGGATGTTGTCCCTATGGAGAGTAGAAAGGGTCTCTTGGGAAATATTCCTCTGAAACATATATATGTATCTGTGCTTTATATAAACACAACTACTACTTCAGCACATCTGAAGGCAGATTCGTCCTGCATTTTTTCCCCTCAAGGTCACCAAAATAGCTACCAGGGCTCTTATGCTTTTTTTGGGCCTGTCTCTTGCAGCTCTGTCCTCATTGTTGCAGATCAGTAAGGACACGTCCTCTACACACACACACACACACTGCCTTAAGCCTCTCTAGAATGGCTGAGCAAGAGAGCGGCCAGTAGGGACTGTGGCTCAGCACTGGCTTCCTTCTTTAAACATTCAGCAAAAAATAAAGCTTTAGAAATTTAAATCTAAATTATATTAGGGTTCCAAACTTAAATCCTCCAAATTTATTCCTGCATCATCAATGTAACTTTTCAAGGCAAAATTACATATACATTCTGTTTGGTTTTCCACCGTGATAAATGCATAGACATTTCTGTTGGGGCATGAAGGCCAACCATTTACAGGGTGTTTATTCTGATTGAGCTGAAATAATGTTCAGAAGTTAACCATTTTCTTTTCCTATTGCCTGACATTTTAAACTCACAAGACCCAACCTGGTTTGTCGTGGGACTGCCTAACATCTCTGCTCTAGAATGGTATTAGACATCTTAGAGTAAAATGAGCATCAGGCCCCAAATCAAAGTGTGCCTGTGAGCATACAGATGTGTCTTATTGAAGTAGAACCATTCTCTTAATTCTGTTAATGCTTTTGATGTTATGACAGGCTATTATTGTTCACTGGAAGCTTTAACTGGATCCAAATCAAAACCTGGAGTAGATGCTGAGGCACAGCTACATGCTTGCTTATGCAGTTTGTAATTACAGGACAGTGTACTAAAACTCCTTTGACTTTAAATGAATTTCTTCTTTAACAGTTGTCCATACTGTTTGAAATGGAAATAAATAGTAACTGACAAAGATGGATGAGCCATTAATCCCATGCAAGGGAAGACAGCATGGTTGGTTTGGGTCTTTTTAGCATAATACAGCAGGGAAGTTTCCACATACACCTGCAAGCGTGTGATTCATATATAAATTTTTATATGCTCTTAAATTGTTGTGAAAAAAATGAAAAAGAACATATGGACAGTAAAACACATCCTGTAGTTCAGCTACAATTTTGGAGGACATATAATCCTGGAACAAAAATGTGAGGCAGCCCTGGGAAAATCTCTGGCCTCAAGGTCAATTCACTCAAAACCAGTCAAAGGAGCTGGGTGAGTATCATCAGTCCCATCTGGTACGAGGGTGATGCAGCTGTTTTGTGAGATGGAGGCCACAATACTCTCCAGAATGAGGCTGGGAGGTGAAGGGGATGTTAAATCGTCAAAGGACAGCCTCAGTTCTGGTGCCCTGGGAAAGCACCTTTGTCAAGTAAAACCTTTTCAGTTTTGCAGGCAATAGCAGTTCTGCCCAGGGGCTGAGCCTGCACAGCTTCTGCTGTGCCTTTCATGGGGTGTGGCTGGCAGGGAATATGCTTCTTCATCAGCTTCTCTGCTAAGGGGGGTTTTGTCTGATCAAATTTAAAATATTTAGCCCACACTTTACAGCTCTTCCATCCTTTCATCCACCACAGAGGAATGGGAGAAGTTGGTCTTCCAGCAGCAAGGAAAAATAAGTACAATGGGGCTTAGCAATGGACATGTACAGTGTGCCTGGAGAACAAGATCCAAAGTGGTATTATTTGTCTTTCCTACAGGATTTGATAGAAGGGACTCAATTTTGTGAGATTTTTAACACTGTAATTTAAAGCCAAATCCTAATGTCCTCAAAGTTGAGCTTCCTTTGCAGCTACATCAGATTTATGCTGGCATAAAACTCTTTTGGTTTCAGGGAAGCTAATCTCAGTTTATTTAATGTGCTGTAAATCAAAGACTATATGGAAAAAAAACAGCTCAAAGGCAGGTTAATGGGAACGTGACCCAAGTAGGGGCCAAGAACAGTGACCATTAGTGTGTAATGAAAAAAAAGGGGCATTCATATTCAAGAACACTTGCCAAAAGCTTACACCTTTTACATTTAGTCTTTAACCTCACCAAAATGCCGTGATTTATGTTTGTGTCCATTTCCACACTGTTGCCAATACGTCCATGTCTCTCTGTATATGAAATTATTAGATAATCTCTCTCCTTTGCCTTCCTCCTCCATTCTGCCTGTCCTAGAGATAGATATCCTACATGAGATCACAGTTACAGTATTCTTCCATGTGGTCCTGTCCTGAAAAGTTATTTGAAAGGCCTTTTCTGTGGTTATTCTTCTTTGGAGGATGTAACAAGAGCAATGTGTTGATATTGTAGAAAAAGTGACACATCCAAGCAGACAAGGGTGATCCTTAATGCAACATGGAAAGAATTACAGATGGAAGTTCATCGTCATAAAGTTTTAAAGATGGAGCTGCAGCTGGGTAACCTGACTGAATGAATCACTGAAAAGTTTTTATGCCTGTTTAAATTTTGATAAAGCGGAATAGTTTCAAAGGACTTGACAGTGGAGATTTTGAACTCACAAAATAAAAGCCCACAAAATCTATTTCCTTGGAATTAAATGTAATTTTGCTGAAATGTCACATTTTCCTCTCACAAGAGAAGGACAATTTTCACAAATAAGAGAAATTTCAAAACCATATTCTTAGGTACAAATGAAAGGTAAGCAATAAAATATACTTTTGGTAAGAAAACAAGAAAATTTTTTTCCTACAATCTAGTGAAAACATGTTGTATCATTAATATTTTGTTAGTGGAGAAGGGAGTTGTGGTTATGGCTCAACAAACCTCAGCACTAATTATGCCAGAAATATCACATGGAGGAAAATCCTTCATTCCCCCTATACTCCCTCCCTCTATAGAGAACTGTAATTACAAGGTTCTTATTGAGCAATATTATGGAGACATCTACTTGCCTTGCTCTGCTTAAGAGATTATCAATGCTTCCATTACAAACCTCTCCTTTCAGGGGCTCACATATGTGTAAAATTTTGCACTGGATTGAACTTGGCATAAGATCATAGTAAAAAAGTATGTTTTTTTCCCATAATTAGTTTTTTTCAAACTTGATCATTGGAAAAAAAACAACAGAAACTGCAAAAATTAAAATCAAAGCTATTTCAAAACATAAACTTTCATATGTTTTTATGTTTATATTTTCATTTATCCCCACAGCTGTAAAAAAAAAAAAAGTAAAAGAAAAACTAACAAATAGGTTAACATTACAGATGCAGTTCAGCACTTAAAGAGCAAAGACATTCAACATAAAAGCTGGAATCACAGTGGTCTCTTAGCAGTGGGTGATCTGTCATTCCATATGGACTGACTACAAAGGTGTGAGTTAAGTATGGAGTTACAGTCTTAATTCTGAATTTCCTTACCTTGGTGAGTTTAAGACAGATGCTTCATGCTCTTTGAATGCAGTGACTTATATAGTTTTACTTCAAATGTAGTTTTTGGACATCGTGCCCAGAACTGTTTTGAAAGTCTTTCCCCAAAGGTAGGAAAATGAAAGTATGTTGTCATTTCCCACTGCGCCCTCAAAGGAGGGGTTTTGTTTGCTGTTCTGGATTACTGCTCTGATTTTTTTCCCCCTCACTCGCCCATTAAATGTATATACAACGTGGGGTTTTTTTCCCTAGTGAAGACATGAGGTATTGGTATCACTTTCAGTAATCCAAGGAGAGATTTAAAAATTATATGATACTGTACATATTTTTTCTTGCATGAACATTTTAAAGATTTGCTTAAGGGTATATTTAGAAGCTGTGGGAAAGAAGGGAAGGGAAGGGAAGGGAAGGGAAGGGAAGGGAAGGGAAGGG